>CM061057.1:23499532-24085384 GCA_030762865.1 Paraleonurus japonicus | reverse complement strand
AAACAAATCAATATGTAGTTGAACATAAAGCATAGAAGTTGAGATGTTACGTAAAAGATCCGAGAGTAAGAAAAAGTTCTTGTTCATCTTCAAGAACTATTTCCATCGAGTTTTTTTGTCATCACATTGGGCTTTCAAACATTTTGATCCTATTGATAGAAACCACACGCCCTATAACATCTGAAAAATTATAAGAAATACATTAATTACTACATATTATTATATCATGTTTAAATGAATAAAAAGTAGAATTTACCAAACATTTTAGACTCGTTCAGATTCTCAATTATTTGCAGCTCATTGAACGGTTTGAACTTATACATTATGCATGGAAATTCTTCATTCGTCACCTCAACAGCTTTGGTCTCATTGATAAAAACAATCAATTTTCTGTTAGTTGTAGTCCTGCATGTGCTTCGATTGAATGTGACCACAAAATTTTTCACTGCGTATACTTGCCCTTCATTTAGTGTGGGTTCAAACTTGTTGATCAGGTCTCTGTTGATAGTTGTATGAACTCTTTCACCCTACCATTATAAACGAAACATAGTATTAAAATATTGCATTGTTGTTATAAGTATAGAATTGAATAAGAATAAAAATCTCCTCCTTGTCATGGAAGACACAGTCTAAGCTCTGTGTGATTTTCTTATTTCCATATGCAGGTACACGATATGCACGAATCAATCGTAGCTTCATGGCCCATTGTGTTTTGGAGGAGTTGATTTCACTCACCAAACTGAAGAGCGGAGCCATTGTAGTTCATTATTGTTAAGTAGCCTGTAAAAACGTTGCAATATTAGTATTTATATCATGTTGCAAGGGGAAAAAAAGAAATTGGTTAACCTTCTTCGAATATACTGCTGCAAAGTAATTGGTGTGATGTAATAAGAACAGTATTTATAATAGTAGCAGGGAAGATGAAAAGAGCTAATTAGGGATTTGCTTAGTTTTAAATTATATTTTTTGCGAAATCAGCTTTAGGAATAGGAATAGCCTATTGTTCACGTGAACAATAGGCCATGATTAATTTATTCAAATTAGGGTTTGAAAAATTTAAATGTATTTTAAATATTTTTTAATGTAGCAGGGAAGATGAAAAGAGCTAATTAGGGTTTTGCTTAGTTTTAATTAGTTTTAATGGGATCTGGATGATTCTATTAGCATGCTTCTTAGGAATGTGAACAGTCTACTGTTCACGTGAATAGTAGATTATGATTAATTTAATATTATTTTAATATCTGTTCTAGATTGTCTGATGTGCATCATTTAAGGTAGGTAATAAAAAAATGATAGACATATTTTTACAGTTCACGCGCACAAGTTGTGAATGTGGAACAAGATTTACTTTGTAGTGCGCGTGCGCATCATTCACGTGCACTGCTGATTTTATATATATATATATAGATATAAATTAGACATAATTATCTTCTCTACTGCAAAAAAATAAATACATTATTTCAGAAATAAAAAGAACTTTTTTTTTTAACTTATCTAAAAGACAACAGCTTTTCCCCTACAGGAAAAATGAAAAACTTTAAATCATAAGTGGATATGATGATGATTTGTAGCATTGTATTTGATCTATCATAATTCTGCTGATAGTGAAACATCATCATATATATTAATACTAACAATATTTTTATGTTATTTTTTTAATAATAACAATATTTTTATATTATTAATTGTATTCTAATATAGTAAATATTATTATTGTATTCAAGATTTTATTTTCGCACAAAAGAAAAATTTGCATAATCTTTATTTTCATTTCACATATAAACATCTCTAAAAATTATTACTCTCCGATCCACAAGAATTGAGCTAATTGTTTATTTGTACGAGTTTAAAAAAATAGATATAATGTATATAAAGGAAAAGAGATTATAAATTGAATGATGCTCCCTTCGTTTCATAATATTTTTCATATATTTTTTATCTGTCTCATACTCTCTCTGTCCCAGATTAGTTTTCATACTAATCTGGGCACACATTTTAAGAAATAATGTAATGAGTGGAGTATTGAAGGGTAATTTTGTAAACGTTTATTATTAAAGTAAGGGAGATGATTAGATTGAGTGTAAAAAATAATGACATTTTGTGTAAATATATGAATATTGTGAAGTGGAGTTCAAGGAGTGATTTTCTTTTTTGGAATGTGAAAACTAATGTGAGACAAACCCAAAAGGAAAGTATGAAAACTGATGTGGGAGAGGGAGTAATATTTTTCACACCTTTAGAATGAAATACTCTCCATAAATTCTTTTTGCCCCTGTAATATTCCAGCAAAGAATTGTCAACACACAAAATCGAACTAGGATGTCGGAGTGTATGTGCTCTACTCACCTTACTTACTTACCATCCGTTTATCCCCTTGAAGGCAAAACTAAGGTAGGGTAAACTTTTTAAAGTGACTGGTTCCACTGCAGAGCAGAGCGGCCCTATACTCCAGAAACCCCCCAAGGAGTTTTTTTAGGGGACTTGATATCACTATATTGATAAGAGGACTCGAACACGGAACCTCAGTCAACAATATCAGCGTGCTTGCCGATAGGACAAAGACTCAACCAATAAAATTAAGGTAGGGTAAATTTTTTAAAGTGACTGGTTCCACCGCAAAACTACCCCATACCCCATAAACCCTCTAAAGAATTTTTTTTTTTTTGGAACTCAATTTCACTATATTGATAACTGATAAGATGACTCAAACATAGAATCTTAATTAACAATATTAGCATATTTGACAATGGGAAAAAGACCCGCTGATGTAAGTTTAAAATTATCCAATAAGGAGATGGGAAAGAACAAATTACCAATTGTGTGTGTACCATACTTCTTACGTTTTTTTGTGTGGAATTATGTATTTGTTGGTATTCAAATTCAAATTTCAATTTGCTAGGGCTACTACCTACTGACACATGAAGAGATTCCATTCTAGGTATAATCCATATCTACCTTTACGCCTAAATTTATTTTATTTTTAAAACAAGAATTATACATATGTAAAATTTGTTCATTATACAAAATTAATATTAATGTATTATTTAATAATTTATCAAAAAAATGTATTATATAATAATAATATTACTAATTCATAGTAATATTTTATAATATGATATTATTTTATAAATGTTATTATGTCATATTTATATAATGACAAATTTTATATAAGAGTTTATATCTAAAATATATACTTTATTGAGTACTTTAATTTTTAATATGACTATTTGATTTGATACTATAATTATGAAAAGGCAGCAAAATGCAATAGTTAACATATTGGTATGTTTCAACTAGTATTGAGTGGTTCTGTTGTCATATTCTATCGTGTAATATTTTAAAGGGTTAATTATAATTTATAATATGTAATATATCATATATTATAATTTATAATATGTATTACATTTTATAATAAATTACAACTCGTACTATGTAAAATTGACAGATTGATACCTTAGTTCAAATTTTATCTTATTTTTTTCGGGCCAAATTATGCATCAATTTTTTGTTTATTTTACCAAAACCTTATGGTTGAGAATAACTTTCTTTTTTATTTAGAAGATTTTGCTTTATGATGTAATTTTCGTTGACAAAAATTTGTGTAAAATTATTTCACGGATCACATATCTTAGAACGAGCCCAAATTAGCTCTATCCGTGTGTTGGTTTTTTTAATTTGATTTGCAATATTTAATTTTGACAATTTTATACATGGCTTTCCTTGTGAATACTTATTTAAGGTGCACTAGTTTCACATGTATCACATCTAAGTTGCTCATTTAATAATCACGTCATTTCAAAACATATCACATTTCACTTAAAAATATCATTTTTCAAAAATAATATAATTTTATTAAGACCAACATCACTTTTACTTGGGTTGTTTTCAAACCAAACAAAATACTTCAAAAGTATTTTTTTTAGCTATTAAACATAACATTTATCATATTCCGCTTAAAATATTATTTCTCCCTTCCCATAATTGTTTTCACATTTATCGTATTTATGCATCTCATAATTAATTATTTGCAGATTCAAAAAAGAAATTTTTTTCATAAACCCCACCCTCATAATAGTCACATATTTATATAAAATGTCATTATTTTTTTGCTCACACCACACTCAATCCAACCAATTTTTTATTTTATATATTTTTTTCTTAAAAATTGTGTCCATTGTAGTGTGTAAGCACTTATGAGACAGAGGGAATATTAATTTTAATTTTAGGTCGACAAAGAGATTCACTTAGCTAGTTGGGTCAAAGGGTGACTAAATGATGCCCTTTCTCATATTTGTTACATCTCACACGAGACCGTCTCTTTTTTGTTTAATTAGTTAAAGCTCTATTTGGATGGAGTGATTTGAAATCAAGGAATTTGAGGATAATATAACATATATTCACACAAACTAAAATGAAAAAAATTAAATGAATGGATTTGATTCACTCAAATATTAAGCACAGGTGAGAGAAGTGAGAGAATTTCAAATGACTAAGTTTGGTGGATATTTGAAATCCTCTCATTTATAAGTAATATTTGTGTGAACCAAATTCATTCATTTAATATTTATATGATGTATTATTTTCAATTTTTTTGATTTTAAATGACTCCATCCAAATAAAACCTAATAAAGTTTGTCTTCTTCTCAAAAATATTTAAGAGATACTTTAAAAATCGTCTCACCACAATTTATTACTTTGTCACAAGAAAAATGGATAGAAATATCAATATTTTACACATACTAATACGATCTGACATAACGCTATCTCAAGAAAAAAAAATTATCAATATTTTACACATACTTTATCATCTATCATATTTGATTACTCGTGATTATATATATATATATATATATATATATATAATATATATATATATATATATTATAATGAGATGCTTATATATCACATCAGTTTGTATTTAGTATAAGAGTAACACAAATGTATGTTAGCTAACTGTACGATACAGTAATTATACACAACTATTATTTTTCTAATAAAATAATTAATATTTATTAACAAAATCATTAATACCATAAAAAATACAATTATGTACAAAAAATTTTGTCCACATATAATTAGGGATGCTCATGGTGTACTACATAATATTTTCACATATATTAGATATTATCATGTGCAATGCATGGTTTGATTTATGGTTGTGTACATTTAGACAAAACACATATTAAAATGCAGTAAATAAAAATATTTCAAAGCATAATAATTTATATTTTATATATATAGTTTTATTTTTATATATACAAAAAAATTAAATTAAAGATCATAGAAAATATTTAATTTGATATATTAAGGTTGAAATTAACTTAAAATAAAAATGTTAATACAATTTGAAATCTTGACTTCAAAAAATAAAATAAAATGAAAATTCAATTTGAACGTGCAAATTAAAACTTTCTATTTTTAGCATATATTGCGAAATATAATTTGAACTCCCTATTTTTAAATGGAAGAATAATGGCAGGATGAAAATTCTAATAACGTTGAAATTTGAATATTGCAATTTATGTACTTTCTATATTAATGCAAAAACTTGTGTGAGATCGTCTCACGCATTTCATTTCGTGAGACGGTGTATTTTTTAATAAATTATTATCACTTTTTAAAAAATAATATAAATTAGTATAAAAATGATAAAAATTGAAAAGTGATACACTTCACATTATAATTGATAACAATTTATTAAAAAGTAAATCTATCTCACGAAATGAGATCTGTGAGATAGTGTCACACAAGCCTTCCCCATTAAATAGGAAAAAAAATTCATATGAGATACTCTCATACTGCATAAAATGAATCTTATTTATTTTGGGAGGAAGTACTCCATCCTATAAAAATAATCAGTTAATATATTTAATGTATCATTTATTTTTTATTTACCATTTTATTGCTATTTAATATATTTTACTTTTTCCAAACCAATACCAAGGTAGTTACATAAGGGCAAAATTGAAAAATAATACAAAAATTTAATATATTAATCATAATAACTTCAATTTCTTAATTTGTGTGAAAATAATTATAGATCTATGTTTGTGGAATGGAGGAGAGTGTTTAACATTCAAGAGGTCACGGAGGTGATATATTTATACAATATTGTCATAATAATACTTGATAATGTTCAATTAAAATAATAAATATTTACTGAAAATAGTTAATAATGATCCATTAATATATTTTAATAAAATAGTTAATAATAGACCACATTATATTGTGCATTAGTTTCACCATAAAATTTATTTATATTTTTTTTACAATATTAATTATTATATTAAAAATGTATAAACTTTATAATAATACTGAATAATATTAATTTAAAAATAGTAGTAGTAGAAAAAATTTACCATATTCTCAATTTCCGAATTCAAACGTCAAAGAATGAATTAAAAGCCTTCACACTAAAAATTGGTTAGTACAGTCCTGCTGCTGCCAGCGGGACAGTTGACTATTTGGCACATATTGAATACTTATAGATTTTACATTATTAAAATAAAATATCATTATTTTTTAACTCACACATACACATAATTCAATAAATTGTTTTACTTAAACATAAAAGTTTACAAAATTATCCTTCACAATTTCAATCATTAATCTTTTTTTTTTTAAAATGTGTGTGCTCTTTCTTATGAAAGTTTTATGAGATGAAGTAGGTAATAAATAAACCAATTATTTCTTTGTTGTATGTTTGTATTTTTTTATCAGAAAAATAAAATTTATTTAAAAATGTCTCCAATTAATCTCCAAAATAATTGGCAACTTCTAGAATCAACAAGATAAAAGAACAATTACTCCATCACTGTAACTCCCTGACCAGCTATTTGACTTGAGGCATGAAAATCAGCACCATGGATAGCACTTTAGTTCTTTCTAAGTATTTTATCAAGTAACACCTCTTTTTCTTGAAAATAATTGCATTTCTTGTTTTTTTTTTTTTATAACAAATACCCCTTCCACGAAGTGATATATATCAAGTGGTTAGCGTTGTATGACGATTTATTCGCCCCTGGGCCCAACACCAACTGGACCGGCCCAGTTGAGCTCGGCACGGCCCAAAAGGGATTCAGCCCCCTCAAGGATCTGCCCGCCAGGACAGGGCGAGCCAACCCAGCAGCACTCAGGGGAGCTCGGCGCATCCGGGCGACCTCGGCACCTCGGGAAGCCAGTCCGCTGGGGCAAGGCGAGCAAGCATGGCCTGGTAGGTCGGACCTCCCCGGCCAAACCCGCCGAGGATCCCGCCCGCCTGGCCGAAGCGGGCTCGCCCCTCCGGCGGACAGAAGCATTCTCGAACAACGAGGTCGCGAGCTCGGCACCAAGTGGCGAGCTCGGCGAGGTCGTCATCAGCCAAGCTCGGCAAAGTCAGAGGCTTGCCGGCCAAGCCACACCCAAAGTGGTATCAAGTACAAAGCAGCAGCCCTCATTTAATGTCAACTTATCCAAGAAAGGCAAGAATATCCCTCAGCCATCAGAAGATCCCCTGCCAGGGGACACCTGGCAGGATGTGAATGGCTAGCCGTCTGCTCTGCAGCAGGGCAGGTACATCTCAATTAATAAGAGATGGTACAACATTTATGTTGATTTGTACTTTATTGTACCTTTGGACTGCCAAAAAGGCAACCAAACCCATGTATAAATAAGACCTATAAGGCACAATAAACGGATCTGAAAAATCCATCTTTAGCCTGGGACTAACGCTCCCAGCAAACCTTGTGTTCTTATTTGCTTTCCTGCTTTAAGTTCCTCATTTATTGCTCATCATTTCTATTGATTGTTCTTGGGTGTTTATCATAATAAATGCTCCAATCAATATTGTTTTAACCGATCAAAAGCCACATTTAATCACTCATAAATATTTCGGTTAACAACAATTGGCGCTAGAAGGAGGGTGCTTATACCTCCGTTTCCACAAAAAAAAAAGTTGCTGGAAAAATTTTGAAGAACACTCACTGTTCTTCAAACCATAAATCACACCTAAATCACTTCTGTCCCTTACCTTTCCCTTCCAGAGAAGATCCTACTCCATTTGGAAGATGACGAAAGCTGGAAACGCCGTTCCCGGTGGAGAAAATCCCACCCCGTTCTTTGCTGGCATGGACACCATGCACGTTCATGAAGGTGAACAGCCTCAAGGTGATTTCACCCCCACCAGGGGCGCGGGGAGTCTGGCCCCCATCCCACTTCAGGAGTACCAAACTCCCCGAGCATTGACGGCCATCAAGCTTCTTCGAGGCTCGAGGCCGTGAGCTCACCATGGCCAACCCCTGGTCCTTCTGCTCCCCAGAAGAGTAAGGGGAAAAAGAAGAAGAAGGCCCAACGAGCTCGGGACGGACCGGGATCCCCTAGCCGAGGCGATCAGCCCCAGGGGTCCAGGACTGTCTTCGAACGACTTGGGTCATCTCGACAGCTGGATTTCGAGTCAGAGTCTGAAATGGAGTCTAGGACAGGGAGCACCCCGGCACGGCGAGCGGCTGAGGATCGCCGACCTACCAATAGAGCCCCCGCACCTAGCGCGCCCCTGGAGCGCGAGGCCAGAAGGGTGTCGGCCAAAGACAGGTTGGGTCCAGCTCCGCCAGAGCACTCTGCTCCCGAACCTGTGAGCGATTCTCGCGATGCTCTCCTCGTCGCCATGCAGAGGAAGATCGACGAGATGGAATCCCGTTTTGGGGCCCGCGATGGGCAGCCAAAGCGAAGCGCGGCGAATGAGCCTCTCTCTATGGAGGTCGAGCAGGCGCCGGTTCAGCCCAAGATCCTCCCCCCTCAAATGCCCGCTTATGAGGGGAAGACTGACCCGGAGACTCACCTCAGTAAGTACAACATTTACATGGTCGGAAGGGGGGCTTCCGACGCGACCAAATGCCGCCAATTTCCACTAACTCTGGGCGAGCTCGCCCACAAGTGGTATGTCTCTCTCACCGCCCGCTCGGTCAGCACCTTCAGTGAGCTAGGCGAGAAGTTCACCACCTACTTCGCCTCCAAGATTCCCAGAGCCGAAAACCGGCAGAGACTGATGGGAATCAAGCAGGGGAAGGAGGAGAGCGACGAGGCATACCTCGATCGCCTAGACGAGGTTCTCCTCACGGGGGAGCCAGTTGGAGACGAGCTCCAACTCCATGCAGCCCTCAGCGGCCTAAGACCGGAGTCCCACATGTTCCGGCACATGACTAAAAACTACCCCACCTCCTACGCCGAATTCCGCCGGCGGGCAGGCGAGCTCATCACTCGCCAGAAAATGCTCGCCCAAAGGCTGGGCGAGACCACGGAGGGGGGAGAGGTGAAGGTGGGGAAGGCCGCTCCAAAGGCACCTACCGCCACCGACCACACTCCCAACAGGAGGAAGGGCCACCAGAAGGCCGCCGGGGGGACCTTCAAGAGCTTTGAGCACCCCCCGCCCCCGCATAAATCCGTCCAGGTCGTGGAGAAGCTAAGGTACACTCCGGCTTTTGTCTTCAACGCGATCCGGCACACTGGGCTGGTCCCCAAGCCCAAACCTCTCAGGACGGACCCCGCCAAGCAGAACCCCAACAAATTTTGCGCCTATCACGACACTCCCGGACACAACACCAGCCAGTGCCGGGACCTCCTTAAACAGCTCTGGAGGCTGTTCGAGGATGGGCTTCTCGACAAGTACGTCAAGAGGCCCCCTCCGCGGCCGGATACTGAAGAGCGGGCTCCCAGGCGGCAGAGGGTGGTCTCCCCTGAGAGGGTTGCGGCAGTTGAGGTCGCCACCGACATGGAGTCGTCGGGCGACGAACTCCCGGCTGCCCGCCCCGGCGGACGGATCAATATGATCCAAGCCGGGGGGGGGTAGTCTTGGCGGACTGGTTGAGGTGTTCAGCCAGTCAAACAGGAAGAGGAAGGCCGAGCTGAGGGCCATCGACCACGTACACCTGGTCAGCGCTCCCCCGGAGCCCACTATCTCCAAGACCGCGGTGATCTCATTCTCAAATGCTGACCGCGAGGGGGTTCTCTGCCCAAAGAATGATGCTCTGGTCATCTCGGCCAACATCCTGGGAATGACCGTGGATCGGGTCCTGGTCGACAACGGCAGCTTCTGCAACATCCTCTTCAAGTCCGCCTTGGACCAGATGGGCAATCTTGCCAAATACATCAAGCCCTATGACCTTCAACTCCGCGGATTCGGCGACACCGTCGTCTCGGCGTACGGGAAGATTAAGCTATCGGTCGAGCTGGTCGACTTTGCAGATGATAGGGTTAGGATAACTAGACCTGTCGAGTTTGTAATTGTTGACCTGCCGAACATGTATAACGGCTTTTTTGGTCGCCCTTTTCTTGAAACCTTTGAGGCGATCGCCTCTTCCTATTTCTATTGTATCAAGTTCCCCACTGACGAGGGGGAGGTCGGCACCATTAAGGGTGACCAGAAAATGTCCAAGAAATGTTTGAACTACTCGTGCTCAGATTTAATTTCTGCACTCAGTTTAAATTTTTCGTCTATTTTCACTGTGGCCGAACAACAAAGTGTCGAGCTCCCTCAGGGGAACACTTTACCCAGCGAGCCCGGCGCCGAACAGAGCGAAGCAACAACAATGGATTGCTCGATTCCAACACAATCCGAGCATGCCCAAGACGAGCTCGCCCGCTCGGCCCCGACTTCCATGGAGCCCGGCCAGGCGAGCGAGCAAGACTTGGAGCCTCGCCTCGGCTTTGAACCCATGCCGTTAGACATTGACCCCAGGGGAAACCTCCAAGACCCCAACGGTCGGCGACTGGAACGCACTGCTCCAGTCGAAAAACTCGAGCGCATTCCGGTGGATTCTACTCGCCCTGAGCTTGAAGTCTCCATCGGCTCCAAAGTACCCGCCGAAATGCGGGGGGATATCATAGACTTCCTCAGAAGCAGCGTGGACGTCTTCGCCTGGTCACACCAAGATATGGTCGGCATCGATCCAAAACATGCATGCCACCACCTTAAGATTGACCCAAGTCGCAAGCCCGTCTCGCAAAAAAGGCGGAAATTCGGCCCGGAGAAATATGCTGCCCTGGCCGAAGAAGTTAAAAAGTTGCTCGACAACAAATTGATCGAGCAAGCCGAGGACGAGCCCCAATGGGTGGCGAACGCCGTGCTCGTCAAAAAATCCAACGGTTCCTGGAGGTTGTGCATAGATTTCACGGACCTAAACGCGGCATGCCCAAAGGACCACTTCCCGATGCCACACATTGATCATCTGGTGGATAACACGGCCGGCCACGAGATGATGTCCTTCATGGATGCGTTCGCAGGCTATCACCAAATCCCGATGGCCGCAGAGGACATTAAGCACACCTCCTTCCTCACTGAAAAGAACGTTTACTCCTGGACCAGGATGCCCTTCGGGTTGAAAAACGCGGGGGCGACCTATCAAAGGCTAGTAAACA
Organism: Paraleonurus japonicus; assembly: GCA_030762865.1. NCBI lineage: Eukaryota > Viridiplantae > Streptophyta > Magnoliopsida > Lamiales > Lamiaceae > Paraleonurus > Paraleonurus japonicus. The sequence continues at coordinate 24,073,993 of CM061057.1, read as the reverse complement.
AGATGTTCGCCGAACAGATCGGAAAAACAATGGAGGTATATATAGACGACATCGTCGTCAAAAGTGTGAAAAAGGAGGATCATTTGAGGGACCTAGCTGAGACCTTCGCGATCCTCCGGGAGTACAACATGAAGCTCAATCCGAAGAAATGTAGCTTCGGGGTCGGCTCCGGCAAGTTCCTCGGCCACATCATGAGCCAAAGGGGAATTGAAGCCAACCCCGCCCAAATCAAGGCCATCCTCGACATGGAGGAGCCTCGCAATGTCAAGCAAGTCCGAGAGGCTCACCGGGTGCCCGGCGGCCTTGAACAGTTCATCTCCCGCCTAGGCGACAAAAGTAAACCTTTCTTTGCTACCATCAAAAAGCAAAAATTTTCATGGGGCAGAGAAAGCCGAGATGCTTTCCTCAAATTAAAGGAGTACCTCGCCAACCCCAACATCCTCGCCAAGCCGGTGCCGGGCGAGAAGCTATTTCTGTACTTGGCAGCCTCCGAATCCGCCCCTAAGTCTTTGTGCTTGTCGGGGCGGAGGGGCGGGACCATCTCGCCGATCTACTCGTCGGCCCGGGTTCTCCACGATGCCGAGCTCGAGATACACTCCGTTGGAGAAATTGGCATACGCACTCATCATGAGTGTTAGAAAGCTGAGGGCCTACTTCTTCGATCATCAAGTCGAAGTCCTCACAACCCTCCCACTTCGGCAAGTCCTGCACAGGCCGGACACCAGCGGCCGCCTTTTAAAGTGGTCGCTCGAGATCGCCCAGTATGGCATCACATACGCGCCGAGGACGGCGATCAAAGTACAGGTGCTGGCCGACTTCGTCGCCGAGCTTACCTTTCCGAACAACCCCTCAACCTTGACCTTCCCGCCCTGGAAGTTGTTCGTAGATGGCTCCTCGACACAATCTTGTTCGGGAGCAGGAATCGTTCTGGTCGGACCAGAGGGGCAATGCTTCACGAACGCCGTCAGATTCGAGTTCCCGACCACTAATAACGAAGCCGAGTACGAGGCTCTGGTCGGCGGTCTAGAGCTCGCCGCCGCGGTTGGAGTCCGGCGTCTCCACATCTTCATGGATTCTCTCTTGGTTGTAAACCAGGTTAAGGGAGAATATGAAGCCCGCGGGGAGCAAATGATAAAGTACCAAGAGCTCGTCGCCTCCTTGTGCAAAAGGCTTCAGCAAGTTTTTATAGAGCAGATCCCGAGGGAACAAAACTCCCAGGCGGACGCGCTTTCCAAGCTCGCCACCTCGGAGGGGGCAGCGAACATGTCCAACATTGTCCTCACGAAGCTCGCCACCCCAGCTATCAGCGGCCGAGCCGTGGCTACCGTCCAGGCCGAGGAGGCGAGCTGGATGACGCCCATCATCCTTTACCTCAGAACGGGCATTCTCCCGGATGACGCGTCAAGCTGAGGACAACTCGAGTTAAGGGCGGCGAGGTACACCCTGATCGAGGACGTGCTTTATAAACGAAGTTTCTTTCTGCCCCTACTCAAATGCATCACGCCCGAGGATGGGCAGAAAGTTCTAGCTGATATCCACGACGAAATGCGTGGAAATCATCTTTGGGGGGCAATCGCTCGTTTATAAAACAATGAGGCAGGGCTACTACTCGCCCACTCTCCGATGAGACGCGATCGCATACGCCAAGGCGTGCCACAAATGCCAGATTATGGCGCCCAACATAAAACTCTCCCCAGAGCACTTAAAATCAATCTTCAGCCCCTGGCCGTTCGCCCAGTGGGGGATCGATTTAATCGGACCCCTGCCGGTGGCGCCCGGGGGGTGTAAGTTCGCAGTGGTCGCCGTCGACTATTTCACCAAGTGGGCGGAGGCCGAGCCTCTGAACAAGATCGACCAGCAGGCTATCATCAGATTCATATGGAAGAACATCATCTGCAGATTCGGCCTTCCCCAGGCCATAGTCTCAGACAATGGGAAACAATTCGACGGGCTCGAAATCTTGGAGTTCTGCGAAAGATGGAAGATCAAGAGACTATTCGCCACCCCGTACCATCCTCAAACCAATGGTCAGGTAGAGGCGGTCAACAAAATAATCAAGCACACTCTCAAAGCCAAGCTTGAGGAGAAAAGGGAAGTGGGCGACAAACCTTCCCAGACGTCCTATAGGCATATAGGGACGACCACGTAAATGCCACGGGCGAGACTCCTTTCGCGCTCGCCTTCGGCACCGAGGCCGTCATCCCGGCCGAGGTCACCGTGCCGAGCTTCCGCACGTCGCAAGAGCTCGGCGAGGCAAATGACCAGGCAAGGAGGCTCGACCTCGACCTGCTAGAAGAGCGCCGACTTGACTCAATCCACAAGAACGCGGCCTACAAACAACGTTCAGAAAAATATTACAACTCTAAGGTTAAGGTCAGACAATTCTCAGTCGGCGACCTCGTCTTGAAAAAGATTCACGGCCCCAGCCAAGGAGTATTCGGCCCGAACTGGGAGGGACCGTTCAGGGTGTCTAGATGGCTACCTAATGGGGCGTACGAGCTTGAACACCCAGATGGCACTCCGGACCAATACCCTTGGAACGCATGTCACCTCAAGAAGTACTTTCAATGAGCCATCATCCGAATCTCTTCTTGCAAACACGAAAAATTGCTAGATTCTCGAGAAAATTCTTGTAAACCTTGTAAAATTTTGTTATGAATAAAACGGAGCGTTCTAGAAAATCTGTTTAAAAATCCTCGCAAGAGGTATCCTTGGGGACCCACTCGAGGCCGGTCGGCCGAGAGCGGGCCCCTCTCATACTCGTGCGGGTCATACAGCCCCCGCCGAGGCAGGACTCGTCCCCATAAACTCCTCGCAGCTAGTTTAGCCTTTAGGCGAGGTCCGCTTGATCCATAAAACCGGGAGGCTCTACTAAACTCCTCGTGACGTGTCCGCTACCGTCCCGAGGTCACCCGGCTTTCCGGTCGGTGTGCCCTTCAAATTCCTCGCAACGAGCCTAGCCTCCGGCCGAGGTCTCCTAGCTTTTCTGGCTAGTGAGGTCCACCAGCTCCTCGGAGTTAGGACAAAAGTCGCGTGGTTCGATCCTAGCGATCAGCCCAAAGCGCAAAGCACGCAACTAGGCGCGCCGCACAGTCGCTGAAGTGCCACCGGGTTCTTCCCGGAGATAAAAGTCTCCTGAGCTAAACGTACTCTCGGCGAGCAACCACTTCGATACTATTCCAAGCGAGCGGTTCAGTGGTCAAGTCTCCATTTAGCGAGCACCTTCATCAGCTCGCCCCGACCGAACTCGCAGTTGCGGGAACTGGTTTGGGCGACGAAGGATCCGGCAGGCTGTCAACCCGCCATGACACACTTAGGTGAGCGTAACTCGTCAAGTGAATCCTTACTTGGCCAAGAGCCGAGCTCGACAATGCCAAAACCAAATCGGAAAGGCAGTGGCCGAGCTCGACCTCCTGAACAAATAATGCCGAGGCATGACAAGCCAGCAAAAGTTTGAAATATTCGGCAAAATTGTAAAAATTATGCTAAGTATTGAAGACGATTGTTATATAGGGACGAGCCGAGCTCCCCAATTTAATCCTTACTCGGCCAAAGTCCAAGCTCTCCCATGCCGAAACCAGATCGGAGAGGTATGGGTCAAGCTCTTCCCTTTGGCCAAGCAAGGCCGAGGCCGGGACAGTCATCATGACTTGTCATATTTGGGAAATTTCACAAGAATTTTCTAAGTATAGAAAGCAATAAATAAAGCGAAAAATCGAAGTCGACGAGACTGTTGGAGATATGAAAGGAAATACAGATTTCATTAATTACAAAGCGGTGCGGCCAATGGCCGAGTACAAAAGTCCTAAACCCTAAACCCTAAACCAAAAGAAAAACAAGAATTACAACCGCAGCGGGGAAGTCCAAGAAACCACTTGGAATTCAAGGTATCTATTAAAAAGGAAGACCAGCCGCTGCGGGGGAATCCAAAACATCGCTGGGAGCCCAAGGTTTCTATTAAACAGAGAGAGTAACAGCAGTGGCGGGAACGCGAGTTTAAAGTACCGAGGGGGCACAGGCGAATCCGTTGTTGAATACTTTCAAGAGACATATGGATTCGTTATTCACCTGCTCCCCCCCGGCGGGAAGAGAAAACCTATTAAGCCTCACCACCCGCGGTTCCGCCGGGCTCCCCAGCTCCCGCTCCGCCTGCCCCCGCCGGGAAGTCCAGCTGTTCCTGGTCGGGGTACCAGGAGAGGTCCACCCCATGGTCCCTCTCCAGATCTTTGATCTCCAGTGTTAGCTCTTCGTGGAGAGGGTGGGCAAGGGCGTACTCCCTGAAGTACCTCTCCATGGCCCCAGTGGGGTCGCCGGCCTGCTTCGCCGCGCGGATGAGGTCGGCGGAGGCCATGTAGTACGCGAACTCCCCCATCACGGCCGGATCCTGGGTCGGGGGGATGACAACCGCCTCCGGGGTCGCATAGGCCGCGGCCAAGAGGTGCTCGGATTTGGCCAGTCTCTCTTCCGGCCCAGCCTTTCGCCCCTCAGCCCGAGCAGCCTCCTCGCGGCTCTGGTCTCTTTCCCTCTCGGCCTGGGCAGCCGCGGCCCGTTCAGCCTTCAACCTCTCCGCGGCCGACCTCTCCACTGCCGCCTTCTCGGCCTCCAGCCGCTCTCGGACGGCCGCCACCGCCTTCACCTCACCCTCAGCGCGCGGGCGGGCGACCTCCTCCTTCAGACGGGCCACCTCGGCCTCTCGCTCCCGGATGGCCGCCAACGCCTTCTCGGCTTCGGCTGGGCCTTTCAGCCACGGCCCGTGCTTTCTCGGCCTCCTTCCCAGCCCGGTCCCGCTCCCGGCGGACTTCCCGGCTCCTGGCCACCTCCCGGTCCCGTCCGTCCAGGCACCGCTCCAGCACGGCGGCACTCTAAAGACCGAGGACCTGGGCGAGCAAGAGGGCGCTCTCCAGGTTCCAGGAAGAGTCCGCGTCCACCTCGGTCGTCATGGCCGACGGCATCTTCTCCATGGCCCGGATAACGTAGTCGGAAGCTCGCTTGGGGCCGGGTCTCGCCGGGAGGTAAGGAAATCCACCACGGGAGGAGGACGCTTGCGGCCGCCGGCCAGGAACCTGAAAGGAAAACCTTTAGCATTTCCCAAAAAAAAAAAAAAAAAGCCAAAAACCGAAGAGGGTAGGGGAACACAACTTACTTCTCGTAAAGGGCAGGGTCTCGCCCCAGGAAGGAATGATCGTCCGGGTCCCGGCCCTGGCTCGGCCTGGGCACTGAGCCGGATCGCTGCGGCACCGGGGGGCTCTCATCAACTCGAGGCCGCTTACCCTGACGGCGGGCGGACGGGCCTTCCACAACCTCAACCGAGGTCTCCCTCACTCTGCGCGCCCCCCGGGGGGACGCTGGTTCGGTCGGCTCCGAGGCCCGGGCGGGGGCATCCACCGCCTGGTCGGGACTCGGGATGACTGGTTCGGCGGGGGAAGGGACAACATGCTCGGCGGCGGGCTCGGCGACTGGCGGGGCGAGTGGGACCCCCACTGGCACTTGCTCGGCGGCATCCTCGTCCGCCGACCTCTCCTTCCCGCGAGGCTTGCTCGCCTTCCTCACGCGGAGTTTCGCCCGGCTGAAGAGATCGGGCACCGCCGACATGATGACAGAGTGGACTGTGCGGAAGGGGGGATAATTGAAACCTGCACAGACCCAGAACCCTTAGTTATTCGCTCGCCATGAGAGACATTCAAGTGCTGGGTGAGTAGTGCCTTACCAGCGTCCCGGCGGAGGTGGCGAGGATAACAGAAAAACCGAGCTTCTAGCCTCGACTCATCGTTGTTCACCACCAAGCACTTTCGGTCAGCGAAGGGAATAAGAGTCAGCTTGGCGAGCGTAAGTCGGAAGTCGGTATTCAGCTCTCCTTCCTTAGGGACGAACAACTCTGCAAAGGAAAAGAAGAATTAGATCAGTAGTGATTGTTCGAATTTAAACAAAGAGGTCTTACTTTTGGGTTTGTGCCCAAAGACGGATGGGATGTCCAAATCCGAGTCGAAGTCGACCCCAGGCGACCGCCAAGCCCCGCCGACGAAGAACCACCTCCGGTTCCAGTCCCGGAGCTTGGAGGGGATCCCATTGAAGAGTGTCCCACCCTGCCGAGTCCGTATGAACAACTCCCGCTTGGACTCCGACAGGGTAAAGATGAAGTTCACCTCGGCTGGGGTCGGCATCCGGTACAGCCGGAACTTCCCCAGCCAAACAAACAGCGTGAGAAGGTTCATCCACCCGTTGGGATGAACCTGGAAAGGAACGACGTTCCAGGCCGCGAACAGGTGCGAGATATTAGGATGAAGAGGAAACCGGAGCCCCGCTTCCATCATGTGGTAATTCACGGCGAGCATCCCTCGCGGGGGCTGGTCGGGCCTCTCGTCCTCGGCAGGCACAAAAAAGTGCACGTCGGAGGGGACCTGTCACCTCACCCGCCAGGCAGCCAAATCGGCCTCAGACACGGAACTTCGCCTCGCCTCGGCGTTGGCCGGCCAGTCTGAAGCACCCGCACTCCGGAACATTCGGCGAGTCCGCTCCGGGCGAGCATACGGATGCTCCCGCAGATATTCCTGGTAATTGAAGGTGGGGATCGGCCCTGCCAATCGATTAACATACTGCTCCCAGGCGGAGTAGGCGACAGTAACCTTCGCGGCGGCTTGCTTGCTCGCCTCTTCGTCGGCCTCTTCCCCTTGGACTCTCTCACTCTCGTCCAAGAGCTCGGCGGCCGTAGGACTTTGAGCGACCGGCGAGGTCCCCGCCGCACCTTCGCTTGCAGTCCTCTCGTCGTCACTCCCTCCGGAGGAAAAAAGCTCGGTCACCATCTCCGCAGTGGCCCTCTCCAGCCCAACATCGACTGGGGGCATCCCCAGATCCTCGCCGATCTTCATGTCGATCCCCAGATCGGCAAGGTCGGCAAATGGGGCGTCCCCGGCTGCCCCCAAACCCCCTCCACTGGTGGAGGCGGCGCTTGAACTCCCAACACGGCCAAAGACCGGATCCAAGCCGTCGCGGTCAGACAACCCATATCTCCGGGGCGGCGTCTGCCATCCCCCCCGGGAAGACTCCCCTCTAGCGGCAGCGCCACGCATCGGAATATCCGAACCAGTCCCACGGGAGGAAGCTCCTCTCGATCTCACCATTTCGATCGGAAGAAATGAAAGAAAAACAAAAAAAGAAGAAGTTCCTTCAAGTGGTGAAGGAAATTACCGTTTGAAATCTTGATTAGAAGCTCGAGCACCGGGAAACCCAAAGGATGCACCGAAATCACTCACAACGCTCCGAGAATCGACAGGGTAAGAAGGTTGGAATGGAGAAGGAGACTCCTATTTATAAAGAGCGGGAAGGACCTCCTTGCAAAATCCCTTAAACTTTTCGACTCGGGGCAAAAGTGCAAATACTTTCGAAAAGACAAACGATCGTTTTGTCTCCTCAGGGGGCACGCCACGTGTCCGCGCGTGGTGGTTGCAGGTAGTTACCTCTAGCCGCCACGCGCCCGCAAAAAAGTAGATTTTTGCAGGGCCACGTGGGGAGAAGTGACCCCACGTCGATTCTAAGCGACACCAACTCCCTAAGCCCTTATCCAACTCACGTCGGTTGAATCCCAAAGGGCGCTCGTCATGAGGAACCTCGGCACCAACGGCGAACAATTGTCAAAAAGACCAGCTCGGCCTCCGAACCTCCTTGGAGACCAAACTGTGGGGCAATTGTTGTATGATGATTTATTCGCCCCTGGGCCCAACACCAACTGGACCGGCCCAGTTGAGCTCGGCACGGCCCAAAAGGGATTCAGCCCCCTCAAGGATCTCGCCGCCGGGGACGGTGGCGAGCCAACCCAAAGAAGACTCGGGGAGCTCGGCGCATCCGGGGGCGACCTCGGCACCTCGGGAAGCCGTCCCGGGGGCAAGGCGAGCAAGCATGGCACAGTAGGTCGGACCTCCCGGCCAAACCCGCCGAGATCCCGCCCCTGGCCGGGCGGGCTCGCCCCTCCGTGAGAAGCATTCTCGAACAACGAGGTCGCGAGCTCGGCACCAAGTGGCGAGCTCGGCGAGGTCGTCATCAGCCAAGCTCGGCAAAGTCAGAGGCTTGTCGGCCAAGCCACACCCAAAGTGGTATCAAGTACAAAGCAGCAGCCCTCATTTAATGTCAACTTATCCAAGAAAGGCAAGAATATCCCTCAGTCATCAGAAGATCCCCTGCCAGGGGACACCTGGCAGGATGTGAATGGCTAGCCGTCGCTTTCTGCGGCGACAGGCGGTACATCTCAATTAATAAGAGATGGTACAACATTTATGTTGATTTGTACTTTATTGTACCTTTGGACTGCCAAAAAGGCAACCAAACCCATGTATAAATAAGACCTATAAGGCACAATAAACGGATCTGAAAAATCCATCTTTAGCCTGGGACTAACGCTCCCAGCAAACCTTGTGTTCTTATTTGCTTTCCTGCTTTAAGTTCCTCATTTATTGCTCATCATTTCTATTGATTGTTCTTGGGTGTTTATCATAATAAATGCTCCAATCAATATTGTTTTAACCGATCAAAAGCCACATTTAATCACTCATAAATATTTCGGTTAACAACAATTGGCGCTAGAAGGAGGGTGCTTATACCTCCGTTTCCACAAAAAAAGTTCTTTGGAAAAATTTTGAAGAACACTCTGTTGTTCTTCAAACCATAAATCACACCTAAATCACTTCGTCCCTTACCTTTCCCTTCCAGGAGAAGATCCTACTCCATTTGGAAGATGACGAAATTTGAAACGCCGTTCCGGTGGAGAAAATCCCACCCCGTTGCTGCTTGGCATGGACACCATGCACGTTCATGAAGGTGAACAGCCTCAAGGTGATTTCACCCCCCACCGGGCGCGGGAGAGTGGCCCCATCCCACTTCGGGAGTACCAAACTCCCGAGCAGATTGACGGCCATCAAGCTTCTGGGCTCGAGGCCGTGAGCTCACCATGGCCAACCCCCGGTCCTTCTCGCTCCCCGTAAGAGTAAGGGGAAAAGAAGAAGAAGGCCCAACGAGCTCGGGACGGACCGGGATCCCCTAGCCGAGGCGATCGGCCCTGGGGTCAGGATCGTCTTGAACGACTTGGGTCATCTCGGCACTGGATTTCGAGTCGAGTCCGAAATGGAGTCTCAGGACAGGAGAGCACCCGCACGGCGAGCGGCCGAGGATCGCCGACCTACCAATAGAGCCCCGCACCTAGCGCGCCCCGGAGCGCGAGGCCCGGGCGGTGTCGGCCAAAGGTTGGGTCCAGCTCCGCGCAGAGCACTCGCTCCCGAACCAGGCAGCGATTCTCGCGATGCTCTCCTCGCCGCCATGCAGAGGAAGATCGACGAGATGGAATCCCGTTTTGGGGCCCGCGATGGGCAACCCAAAGCGAAGCGCGGCGAATGAGCCTCTCTCTATGGAGGTCGAGCAGGCGCCGGTTCAGCCCAAGATCCTCCCCCTCAAATGCCCGCTTATGAGGGGAAGATCGACTCGAGGAGACTCACCTCGGTAAAGTACAACATTTACATGGTCGGAAGGGGGCTTCGACGCGACCAAATGCCGCCAATTTCCACTAACTCGGGCGAGCTCGCCCACAAGTGGTATGTCTCTCTCACCGCCCGCTCGGTCGGCACCTTGATGAGCTAGGCGAGAAGTTCACCACCTACTTCGCCTCCAAGATTCCCGAGAGCCGAAAACGGCGGAGGCGATGGGAATCAAGCAGGGGAAGGAGGAGAGCGACGAGGCATACCTCGATCGCCTAGACGAGGTTCTCCTCACGGGGGAGCCAGTTGGAGACGAGCTCCAACTCCATGCAGCCCTCAGCGGCCTAAGACCGGAGTCCCACATGTTCCGGCACATGACTAAAAACTACCCCACCTCCTACGCCGAATTCCGCCGGCGGGCAGGCGAGCTCATCACTCGCCAGAAAATGCTCGCCCAAAGGCTGGGCGAGACCACGGAGGGGGGAGAGGTGAAGGTGGGGAAGGCCGCTCCAAAGGCACCTACCGCCACCGACCACACTCCCAACAGGAGGAAGGGCCACCAGAAGGCCGCCGGGGGGACCTTCAAGAGCTTTGAGCACCCCCCGGCCCCGCATAAATCCGTCCAGGTCGTGGAGAAGCTAAGGTACACTCCGGCTTTTGTCTTCAACGCGATCCGGCACACTGGGCTGGTCCCCAAGCCCAAACCTCTCAGGACGGACCCCGCCAAGCAGAACCCCAACAAATTTTGCGCCTATCACGACACTCCGGACACAACACCAGCGGTCTGGGACCTCCTTCGCGTGACTCTGGAGGCTGTTCGAGGATGGGCTTCTCGACAAGTACGTCAAGAGGCCCCTCCGCGGCCGGATATCAAGAGCGGGCTCCCGGGCGGCGGCAGAGGTGGTCTCCCCGAGAGGGTTGCGCAGTTGAGGTCGCCACCGACATGGAGTCGTCGGGCGACGAACTCCCGGCTGCCCGCCCCGGCGGACGGATCAATATGATCCAAGCCGGGGGGTAGTCTTGGCGGACTGGTTGAGGTGTTCAGCCAGTCAAACAGGAAGAGGAAGGCCGAGCTGAGGGCCATCGACCACGTACACCTGGTCAGCGCTCCCCCGGAGCCCACTATCTCCAAGACCGCGGTGATCTCATTCTCAAATCTTGACCGCGAGGGGTTCTCTCCGCCCAAAGAATGATGCTCTGGTCATCTCGGCCAACATCCTGGGAATGACCGTGGACTGGGTCCTGGTCGACAACGGCAGCTTCTGCAACATCCTCTTCAAGTCCGCCTTGGACCAGATGGGCAATCTTGCCAAATACATCAAGCCCTATGACCTTCAACTCCGCGGATTCGGCGACACCGTCGTCTCGGCGTACGGGAAGATTAAGCTATCGGTCGAGCTGGTCGACTTTGCAGATGATAGGGTTAGGATAACTAGACCTGTCGAGTTTGTAATTGTTGACCTGCCGAACATGTATAACGGCTTTTTTGGTCGCCCTTTTCTTGAAACCTTTGAGGCGATCGCCTCTTCCTATTTCTATTGTATCAAGTTCCCCACTGACGAGGGGGAGGTCGGCACCATTAAGGGTGACCAGAAAATGTCCAAGAAATGTTTGAACTACTCGTGCTCGATTTAATTTCTGCACTCGGTTTAAATTTTTCGTCTATTTTCACCGTGGCCGAACAACAAAGTGTCGAGCTCCCTCGGGGAACACTTTACCCAGCGAGCCCGCGCGCCGAACAGAGAAGCAACAACAATGGATTGCTCGATTCCAACACAATCCGAGCATGCCCAAGACGAGCTCGCCCGCTCGGCCCCGACTTCCATGGAGCCCGGCCGGGCGAGCGAGCAAGACTTGGAGCCTCGCCTCGGCTTTGAACCCATGCCGTTAGACATTGACCCTGTGGGAAACCTCCAAGACCCCAACGGTCGGGCGATCGAACGCACCGCTCCCGGTCGAAAAACTCGAGCGCATTCCGGTGGATTCTACTCGCCCCGAGCTTGAAGTCTCCATCGGCTCCAAAGTACCCGCCGAAATGCGGGGGATATCATAGACTTCCTCGGAGCGGCGTGGACGTCTTCGCTGGTCACACCAAGATATGGTCGGCATCGATCCAAAACATGCATGCCACCACCTTAAGATTGACCCAAGTCGCAAGCCCGTCTCGCAAAAAAGGCGGAAATTCGGCCCGGAGAAATATCTTTGCCTGGCCGAAGAAGTTAAAAAAGTTGCTCGACAACAAATTGATCGAGCAAGCCGAGGACGAGCCCCAATGGGTGGCGAACGCCGTGCTCGTCAAAAAAATCCAACGGTTCTCGGAGGTTGTGCATAGATTTCACGGACCTAAACGCGGCATGCCCAAAGGACCACTTCCGATGCCACACATTGATCATCGGTGGATAACACGGCCGGCCACGAGATGATGTCCTTCATGGATGCGTTCGCAGGCTATCACCAAATCCCGATGGCCGCAGAGGACATTAAGCACACCTCCTTCCTCACTGAAAAGAACGTTTACTCCTGGACCAGGATGCCCTTCGGGTTGAAAAACGCGGGGGCGACCTATCAAAGGCTAGTAAACAAGATGTTCGCCGAACAGATCGGAAAAACAATGGAGGTATATATAGACGACATCGTCGTCAAAAGTGTGAAAAAGGAGGATCATTTGAGGGACCTAGCTGAGACCTTCGCGATCCTCCGGGAGTACAACATGAAGCTCAATCCGAAGAAATGTAGCTTCGGGGTCGGCTCCGGCAAGTTCCTCGGCCACATCATGAGCCAAAGGGGAATTGAAGCCAACCCCGCCCAAATCAAGGCCATCCTCGACATGGAGGAGCCTCGCAATGTCAAGCAAGTCCAGAGGCTCACTGGGTGCCTGGCGGCCTTGAACAGGTTCATCTCCCGCCTAGGCGACAAAAGTAAACCTTTCTTTGCTACCATCAAAAAGCAAAAATTTTCATGGGGCAGAGAAAGCCGAGATGCTTTCCTCAAATTAAAGGAGTACCTCGCCAACCCCAACATCCTCGCCAAGCCGGTGCCGGGCGAGAAGCTATTTCTGTACTTGGCAGCCTCCGAATCCGCCCTAAGTGCTGTGCTTGTCAGGGCGGAGGAGGCGGGACCATCTGCCCGATCTACTTCGTCAGCCAGGTTCTCCACGATGCCGAGCTCAGATACACTCCGTTGGAGAAATTGGCATACGCACTCATCATGAGTGTTAGAAAGCTGAGGGCCTACTTCTTCGATCATCAAGTCGAAGTCCTCACAACCCTCCCACTTCGGCAAGTCCCGCACGGGCCGGACACGGCGGCCGCCTTTTAAAGTGGTCGCTCGAGATCGCTTGAGTATGGCATCACATACGCGCCGAGGACGGCGATCAAAGTACAGTGCTGGCCGACTTCGTCGCCGAGCTTACCTTTCCGAACAACCCCTCAACCTTGACCTTCCCGCCCTGGAAGTTGTTCGTAGATGGCTCCTCGACACAATCTTGTTCGGGAGCAGGAATCGTTCTGGTCGGACCAGAGGGGCAATGCTTCACGAACGCCGTCAGATTCGAGTTCCCGACCACTAATAACGAAGCCGAGTACGAGGCTCTGGTCGGCGGTCTAGAGCTCGCCGCCGCGGTTGGAGTCCGGCGTCTCCACATCTTCATGGATTCTCTCTTGGTTGTAAACCGGGTTAAGGGAGAATATGAAGCCATGGGAGCAAATGATAAAGTACTAAGAGCTCGTCGCCTCCTTGTGCAAAAGGCTTCAGCAAGTTTTTATAGAGCAGATCCCGAGGGAACAAAACTCCCAGGCGGACGCGCTTTCCAAGCTCGCCACCTCGGAGGGGGCAGCGGACATGTCCAACATTGTCCTCACGAAGCTCGCCACCCCAGCTATCAGCGGCCGAGCCGTGGCTACCGTCCAGGCCGAGGAGGCGAGCTGGATGACGCCCATCATCCTTTACCTCAGAACGGGCATTCTCCCGGATGACCGCGTCCAAGCCAGACAACTCGAGTTAAGGGCGGCGAGGTACACCCTGATCGAGGACGTGCTTTATAAACGAAGTTTCTTTCTGCCCCTACTCAAATGCATCACGCCCGAGGATGGGCAGAAAGTTCTAGCTGATATCCACGACGGAATCTGTGGAAATCATGCTGGGGGGCAATCGCTCGTTTATAAAACAATGAGGCAGGGCTACTACTGGCCCACTCTCCGATGAGACGCGATCGCATACGCCAAGGCGTGCCACAAATGCCAGATTATGGCGCCCAACATAAAACTCTCCCCAGAGCACTTAAAATCAATCTTCAGCCCCTGGCCGTTCGCCCAGTGGGGGATCGATTTAATCGGACCCCTGCCGGTGGCGCCCGGGGGGTGTAAGTTCGCAGTGGTCGCCGTCGACTATTTCACCAAGTGGGCGGAGGCCGAGCCTCTGAACAAGATCGACCAGCAGGCTATCATCAGATTCATATGGAAGAACATCATCTGCAGATTCGGCCTTCCCCAGGCCATAGTCTCAGACAATGGGAAACAATTCGACGGGCTCGAAATCTTGGAGTTCTGCGAAAGATGGAAGATCAAGAGACTGTTCGCCACCCCGTACCATCCTCAAACCAATGGTCAGGTAGAGGCGGTCAACAAAATAATCAAGCACACTCTCAAAGCCAAGCTTGAGGAGAGAAAAGGGAAGTGGGCGACAAACCTTCCAGACGTCCTATAGGCATATAGGACGACCACCAGAAATGCCACGGGCGAGACTCCTTTCGCGCTCGCCTTCGGCACCGAGGCCGTCATCCCGGCCGAGGTCACCGTGCCGAGCTTCCGCACGTCGCAAGAGCTCGGCGAGGCAAATGACCAGGCAAGGAGGCTCGACCTCGACCTGCTAGAAGAGCGCCGACTTGACTCAATCCACAAGAACGCGGCCTACAAACAACGTTCAGAAAAATATTACAACTCTAAGGTTAAGGTCAGACAATTCTCAGTCGGCGACCTCGTCTTGAAAAAGATTCACGGCCCCAGCCAAGGAGTATTCGGCCCGAACTGGGAGGGACCGTTCAGGGTGTCTAGATGGCTACCTAATGGGGCGTACGAGCTTGAACACCCAGATGGCACTCCGGACCAATACCCTTGGAACGCATGTCACCTCAAGAAGTACTTTCAATGAGCCATCATCTGAATCTCTTCTTGCAACACAGAAAATTGCTAGATTCTCAGAAAATTCTTGTAAACCTTGTAAAATTTTGTTATGAATAAAACGGAGCGTTCTAGAAAATCTGTTTAAAAATCCTCGCAAGAGGTATCCTTGGGGACCCACTCGAGGCCGGTCGGCCGAGAGCGGGCCCCTCTCATACTCGTGCGGGTCATACAGCCCCGCCGAGGCAGGGACTCGTCCCCATAAACTCCTCGCAGCTAGTTTAGCCTTTAGGCGAGGTCCGCCCAGTCCATAAAACTGGGAGGCTCCTACTAAACTCCTCGTGACGTGTCCCGTTACCGTCCGAGGTCACCTGGCTTTCCGGGTCAGTGTGCCCTTCAAATTCCTCGCAACGAGCCTAGCCTCCGGCCGAGGTCTCCTAGCTTTTCTGGCTAGTGAGGTCCACCAGCTCCTCGGAGTTAGGACAAAAGTCGCGTGGTTCGATCCTAGCGATCAGCCCAAAGCGCAAAGCACGCAACTAGGCGCGCCTGCACAGGTCGCCTGAAGTGCCACCGGGTTCTTCCCGGAGATAAAAGTCTCCCGGCGAGCTAAACGTACTCTCGGCGAGCAACCACTTCGATACTATTCCAAGCGAGCGGTTCAGTGGTCAAGTCTCCATTTAGCGAGCACCTTCATCAGCTCGCCCCGACCGAACTCGCAGTTGCGGGAACTGGTTTGGGCGACGAAGGATCCGGCAGGCTGTCAACCCGCCATGACACACTTAGGTGAGCGTAACTCGTCAAGTGAATCCTTACTTGGCCAAGAGCCGAGCTCGACAATGCCAAAACCAAATCGGAAAGGCAGTGGCCGAGCTCGACCTCCTGAACAAATAATGCCGAGGCATGACAAGCCAGCAAAAGTTTGAAATATTCGGCAAAATTGTAAAAATTATGCTAAGTATTGAAGACGATTGTTATATAGGGACGAGCCGAGCTCCCCAATTTAATCCTTACTCGGCCAAAGTCCAAGCTCTCCCATGCCGAAACCAGATCGGAGAGGTATGGGTCAAGCTCTTCCCTTTGGCCAAGCAAGGCCGAGGCCGGACAGGTCATCGCAGCTTGTCATATTTGGGAAATTTCACAAGAATTTTCTAAGTATAGAAAGCAATAAATAAAGCGAAAAATCGAAGTCGACGAGACTGTTGGAGATATGAAAGGAAATACAGATTTCATTAATTACAAAGCGGTGCGGCCAATGGCCGAGTACAAAAGTCCTAAACCCTAAACCCTAAACCAAAAGAAAAACAAGAATTACAACCGCAGCGGGGAAGTCCAAGAAACCACTTGGAATTCAAGGTATCTATTAAAAAGGAAGACCAGCCGCTGCGGGGGAATCCAAAACATCGCTGGGAGCCCAAGGTTTCTATTAAACAGAGAGAGTAACAGCAGTGGCGGGAACGCGAGTTTAAAGTACCGAGGGGGCACAGGCGAATCCGTTGTTGAATACTTTCAAGAGACATATGGATTCGTTATTCACCTGCTCCCCCCCGGCGGGAAGAGAAAACCTATTAAGCCTCACCACCCGCGGTTCCGCCGGGCTCCCAGCCTCCCGCTCCGCTTTGCCCCCGCCGGAAGTCCATTGTTCTCGGTCGGGGTACTGGGGAGAGGTCCACCCCATGGTCCCTCTCCAGATCTTTGATCTCCAGTGTTAGCTCTTCGTGGAGAGGGTGGCAAGGGCGTACTCCCGAAGTACCTCTCCATGGCCCCGGTGGGGTCGCCGCCCGCTTCGCCGCGCGGATGAGGTCGGCGGAGGCCATGTAGTACGCGAACTCCCCCATCACGGCCGGATCCTGGGTCGGGGGGATGACAACCGCCTCCGGGGTCGCATAGGCCGCGGCCAAGAGGTGCTCGGATTTGGCCAGTCTCTCTTCCCCCCGACCTTCTCGCCCACGGCCCCAACAGCCTCCTCGCGGCTCCGGTCTCTTTCCCTCTCGGCACAGGCAGCCGCGGCCGTTCGGCCTTCAACCTCTCCGCGGCCGACCTCTCCACTGCCGCCTTCTCGGCCTCCAGCCGCTCTCGGACGGCCGCCACCGCCTTCTCACCCTCAGCGCGCTGGCGGGCGACCTCCTCCTTCAGACGGGCCACCTCGGCCTCTCGCTCCCGGATGGCCGCCAACGCCTTCTCAGCTTCGGCCTGGGCCTTCTCAGCCACGGCCCGTGCTTTCTCGGCCTCCTTCCCAGTCCCGGTCCCGCTCCGGGCGGACTTCCGGCTCCTGGCCACCTCCCGGTCCCCGTCCGTCTGTGCACCGCTCCAAAGACGGCGGCACTCTAAAGACCGAGGACCTGGGCGAGCAAGAGGGCGCTCTCCAGGTTCCAGGAAGAGTCCGCGTCCACCTCGGTCGTCATGGCCGACGGCATCTTCTCCATGGCCCGGATAACGTAGTCCGGAAGCTCGTCGGGGGCCGGGTCTCGCCGGGAGGTAAGGAAATCCACCACGGGAGGAGGACGCTTGCGGCCGCCGGCCAGGAACCTGAAAGGAAAACCTTTAGCATTTCCCAAAAAAAAAAAAAAAAAGCCAAAAACCGAAGAGGGTAGGGGAACACAACTTACTTCTCGTAAAGGGCAGGGTCTCGCCCCAGGAAGGAATGATCGTCCGGGTCCCGGCCACAGCTCGGCCCAGGGGCACTGAGCCGGATCGCTGCGGCACCGGGGGGCTCTCATCAACTCGAGGCCGCTTACCCTGACGGCGGGCGGACGGGCCTTCCACAACCTCAACCGAGGTCTCCCTCACTCTGCGCGCCCCCCGGGGGGACGCTGGTTCGGTCGGCTCCGAGGCCCGGGCGGGGGCATCCACCGCCCGGTCGGGACTCGGGGGATGACCGGGTTCGGCGGGGAAGGGACAACATGCTCGGCGGCGGGCTCGGCGACTGGCGGGGCGAGTGGGACCCCCACTGGCACTTGCTCGGCGGCATCCTCGTCCGCCGACCTCTCCTTCCCGCGAGGCTTGCTCGCCTTCCTCACGCGGAGTTTCGCCCGGCTCAAGAGATCGGGCACCGCCGACATGATGACAGAGTGGACTGTGCGGAAGGGGGGATAATTGAAACCTGCCTGAGACCCGGTAACCCTTAGTTATTCGCTCGCCATGAGAGACATTCAAGTGCTGGGTGAGTAGTGCCTTACCAGCGTCCCGGCGGAGGTGGCGAGGATAACAGAAAAACCGAGCTTCTAGCCTCGACTCATCGTTGTTCACCACCAAGCACTTTCGGTCAGCGAAGGGAATAAGAGTCAGCTTGGCGAGCGTAAGTCGGAAGTCGGTATTCAGCTCTCCTTCCTTAGGGACGAACAACTCTGCAAAGGAAAAGAAGAATTAGATCAGTAGTGATTGTTCGAATTTAAACAAAGAGGTCTTACTTTTGGGTTTGTGCCCAAAGACGGATGGGATGTCCAAATCCGAGTCGAAGTCGACCCCAGGCGACCGCCAAGCCCCGCCGACGAAGAACCACCTCCGGTTCCAGTCCCGGAGCTTGGAGGGGATCCCATTGAAGAGTGTCCCACCCGCGCGAGTCCGTATGAACAACTCCCGCTTGGACTCCGGCGGGGTAAAGATGAAGTTCACCTCGGCTGGGGGTCGGCATCGATCTGACAACCGGAACTTCCCAGCCAAACAAACAGCGTGAGAAGGTTCATCCACCCGTTGGGATGAACCTGGAAAGGAACGACGTTCCAGGCCGCGAACAGGTGCGAGATATTAGGATGAAGAGGAAACCGGAGCCCCGCTTCCATCATGTGGTAATTCACGGCGAGCATCCCTCGCGGGGGCTGGTCGGGCCTCTCGTCCTCGGCGAGCAGCACAAAAAGTGCACGTCGGAGGGACTGTCACCTCACCCGCCAGGCAGCCAAATCGGCCTCAGACACGGAACTTCGCCTCGCCTCGGCGTTGGCCGGCCAGTCTGAAGCACCCGCACTCCGGAACATTCGGCGAGTCCGCTCCGGGCGAGCATACGGATGCTCCCGCAGATATTCCTGGTAATTGAAGGTGGGGATCGGCCCTGCCAATCGATTAACATACTGCTCCCAGGCGGAGTAGGCGACAGTAACCTTCGCGGCGGCTTGCTTGCTCGCCTCTTCGTCGGCCTCTTCCCCCTGGACTCTCTCACTCTCGCCCAAGAGCTCGGCGGCCGTAGGACTTTGAGCGACCGGCGAGGTCCCCGCCGCACCTTCGCTTGCGCCTCCTCTCGTCGTCACTCCCTCCGGAGGAAAAAGCTCGGTCACCATCTCCGCAGTGGCCCTCTCCACTTAACATCGACCGGGGCATCCCAGATCTCGCCGATCTTCATGTCGATCCCCAGATCGGCAAGGTCGGCAAATGGGGCGTCCCCGGCTGCCCCAGGCCCCCTCCACTGGTGGAGGCGGCGCTTGAACTCCCAACACGGCCAAAGACCGGATCAAGCCGTCGCGGTCGACAACCCATATCTCCGGGCGGCGTCGCCATCCAGGGGAAGAACTCCCCTCTAGCGGGCGCCACGCATCGGAATATCCGAACCAGTCCCACGGGAGGAAGCTCCTCTCGATCTCACCATTTCGATCGGAAGAAATGAAAGAAAAACAAAAAAAGAAGAAGTTCCTTCAAGTGGTGAAGGGAAATTACCGTTTGAAATGCTGATTAGAAGCTCGAGCACTGGGGAAACCCAAAGGATGCACTGAAATCACTCACAACGCTCTGAGAATCAGACAGGGTAAGAAGGTTGGAATGGAGAAGGAGACTCCTATTTATAAAGAGCGGGAAGGACCTCCTTGCAAAATCCCCAGAAACTTTTCGAATTCTGGGGCAAAAGTGCAAATACTTTCTGAAAAGACAAACGACTGTTTTGTCTCCTCAGGGGCACGCCACGTGTCCGCGCGTGGTGGTTGCAGGTAGTTACCTCTAGCCGCCACGCGCCCTGCAAAAAGTAGATTTTTGCAGGGCCACGTGGGGAGAAGTGACCCCACGTCGATTCTAACTGACACCAACTCCCTAAGCCCTTATCCAACTCACGTCAGTTGAATCCCAAAGGGCGCTCGTCATGAGGAACCTCGGCACCAACGGCGAACAATTCGTCAAAAGACCAGCTCGGCCTCCGAACCTCCTTGGAGACCAAACTGTGGGGCAATTGTTGTATGATGATTTATTCGCCCCTGGGCCCAACACCAACTGGACCGGCCCAGTTGAGCTCGGCACGGCCCAAAAGGGATTCAGCCCCCTCAAGGATCTGCCCGCCAGGACAGGGCGAGCCAACCCAGCAGCACTCAGGGGAGCTCGGCGCATCCGGGCGACCTCGGCACCTCGGGAAGCCAGTCCGCTGGGGCAAGGCGAGCAAGCATGGCCTGGTAGGTCGGACCTCCCCGGCCAAACCCGCCGAGGATCCCGCCCGCCTGGCCGAAGCGGGCTCGCCCCTCCGGCGGACAGAAGCATTCTCGAACAACGAGGTCGCGAGCTCGGCACCAAGTGGCGAGCTCGGCGAGGTCGTCATCAGCCAAGCTCGGCAAAGTCAGAGGCTTGTCGGCCAAGCCACACCCAAAGTGGTATCAAGTACAAGGCAGCAGCCCTCATTTAATGTCAACTTATCCAAGAAAGGCAAGAATATCCCTCAGTCATCAGAAGATCCCCTGCCAGGGGACACCTGGCAGGATGTGAATGGCTAGCCGTCTGCTCTGCAGCAGGGCAGGTACATCTCAATTAATAAGAGATGGTACAGCATTTATGTTGATTTGTACTTTATTGTACCTTTGGACTGCCAAAAAGGCAACCAAACCCATGTATAAATAAGACCTATAAGGCACAATAAACGGATCTGAAAAATCCATCTTTAGCCTGGGACTAACGCTCCCAGCAAACCTTGTGTTCTTATTTGCTTTCCTGCTTTAAGTTCCTCATTTATTGCTCATTTATTGCTCATCATTTCTATTGATTGTTCTTGGGTGTTTATCATAATAAATGCTCCAATCAATATTGTT
Organism: Paraleonurus japonicus; assembly: GCA_030762865.1. NCBI lineage: Eukaryota > Viridiplantae > Streptophyta > Magnoliopsida > Lamiales > Lamiaceae > Paraleonurus > Paraleonurus japonicus. The sequence continues at coordinate 24,053,428 of CM061057.1, read as the reverse complement.
TTAACCGATCAAAAGCCACATTTAATCACTCATAAATATTTCGGTTAACAACAGTTAGAGCTCCACTATTTATGTCCAAAAGGTCATGAGTTCGAATCATCATTTAACCGATAAAAAAAAAAAATTTTGGCACAATATTTAAGAAATATAGTAGAATAATAATAATATAGTACAAGTAATATAATGAAGTGAGATAAAAAATGTATTTAAATATTTTAAATGAGTAGCATTTTGTGTAAATATATATATAATATAGAAATAAATATATTGTTGCGGTATTCTAAAAAAGAAATGAAACATTTTGATTGGAACGGACAAAATAATAAATTGACATACTTTTAGTAGGACGGAGGGAGTATAATATATTTTCAAACACAAATCATAAAAGATTTTTCTTTACCTTTTTATAAACTACCTTTTTACCTACTAATGTTAACTCACAGCCATATATTTGAGACATTCTATCTATATTTTATATGAAAAATCACATTAAAAAATATGTGTTTGGCCGATTTCAAGTGTACCTCACAAAAACTAAAAGGGCAATTTACATTCGTTCGTTTTTGTTAGTAGTCTTTTCCCGATGATCCTCCAAACATGAACTCGAAATTTTATTTGTTTTTAGGAAAAATCACCACCCTGAAAACTTTCGACCCCTGTCTTTGTTGTATGCTAATGATATAAAACACTGATTTCAATAAAAACATTTTGATGTAATGTCGAATATTTTAAATATATCTATATGATTCTTGATAATTATATACCAATTGTTTTCTATTAATTATTTATGTATATATTAATAATTCGTATATTCAATATACGTAGGATGTGACTGGTATGATGTAATAAATTATGGACGAATAAAATGAACTCGTGAATAGAATGAAAATATGAAATGAATGACAATTCTTTTAATTATATATTATAGACCTGGAATGAAATTTAAGTATTATATGAATTTTTAAACTATTATTCCTGTTGAATTTTATTATTATTATTATTTATTGTTCAAATTATTATTATTGTTGTTGTAGAATTATTACAATTAATAAAAAAAATTGAAAAAAATATTTTCACAATTATTTATTTTTTATTGTATATATTATAAATATTTTTTTATTATTTTAATTATTGATTTTCAAATTACTATTATTAATAAGATATTAATATATTAAATCTATTATTGATTTTTGGAAAAATTAATTTTATTATTACTATTGTTCGTTAGAATTATTAATATTAATAAATATTGAAATTATATTATTGTTGTTGTTATTAGAAGTGAAAAATAATATAATGAAAATAAAAAATAAATGAGGACATTTTTATTTATAAAATAATAAAAGAACATTCTCAAAGTTTGAGAATACACAAACCATGGAGTGAGAGAGAAATCATTATTTCTGAACTTTAGGAATGCTCACTCCAAATGGCATGAATATTAATTTCTATTAAAATAACATATCAATCATGAAATATGTAATTGATTCATAAATGATCATTTCATTTTTAACTCATTACGTATATTAATCATGTTATGGTTAAGTCAATATCAATATTTTCAAACGTCTCTCTAACTTCTCTCCTTTCTCTCTTTTCTTCTATCTTTTTCTTACTATCGACCACCACCTTCTTTTTGCTCCTAAACGCCCAGGTCTTCCGCTCTGGCCTCTTGCTTCAGTGGCCCACCTTCACCGACCTTCAGTCGACTCTAGCACCCCTTCCGCCTTTTCTTTATTTTTTTAAAGTTTCTCTTTCTGGTATTTTTTAGATCAACCGATTGACCTCATCAAACGACGTCGTGGCTACGGTGTCGTTTGATAGGTTAACCCGTTAGATCTTGTTTCATTTTTTTAATTTTTGTTTCTTGCTTTTTGTTGTTTTTGTTTCATGTTTTCTTTTTCTGGTTTTTATTTTTGTGTTTCTTTGTCTTTTGTTGTCTCTAGTATTTTGTTGTTGTCTGTAGTGTTTTAGGAGTTTCTCTTTTTCTTCTAGGCTCCTTGATGTGAGACCCTCTACGCTTCTTGCGGTTTTCTTACCTCTTATGGAGACCTAGTAGGTGATCTTATTCACTGTGAGACTTTTCAAAGTCACTCACGTAGTTGCCTTGCATCTACAAGATCTCACGATTGGTCTAGCTCAGAGATGTAATACTAGATTCAAGGACTACAAGTCTGGATATTTGGTTTTATTAGTTTCAATGAGAATTGTCAAAATGATGAGAATTCCTAGCTAATTCGTGTGCCCAAATATTGACACTCTTTTTGACAAACGAAATTGAAATAAGAGACGATTTAGCTAAAATCTTCTTGTGTTTCTAAAATATTGGCCTCCACATAGTCGCCAAAAACTATAAAATTCATGCATGAGGAACCAATAACATCCACAACCGGTTTCCATCTCCTTCAATAATCACCCTCTCTAGATTCAAATTATTTACCCGCGAAAAGCCTCAAGAAAACCCATATATTCTCGAGTTTAAATCATATTTGGTCTCATAACTTTTTGAAAAAATAGATTTAGTCTCAAAATTAACTTTTCAGTCGATTTATTCTCAATTCTCTAACATGATCCATATTATGTCTCATTTTTATCGGGAAATAAAAAATGACTTTATTTTAGATCACGTGTAGGCAGTTTTCGACGATTACACATGACTTGAAACGGCGTCGTTTTTTATTTTCCAACAAAAATAAAAAGTATCAGATAAATTTAGTGGATTTGATTCAAGCTCACCATCTCATTAATTTCTTTCCAAACTTCCCAGATTATCATGCATGGAAGAAGCCAGAGACGGATGCACACCCTTGCGGGGCACGTGTCCCCAATAATTTTTTTTAGAAAGAATACTACTTATATATATATATATATAGTTTTGTTTTATATTAATATAAGTAATAAAATATAATAAATTTTTAATTGTGCCCCTCTATAAAAAATTGTGCCCCCTCTATAAAAAAAATTTTTGGAATCGTCCCTGTAAGAAGCCATTGCAATTTTAGTTCTCCAGTAAATTATATTTTATCAATTCTTTCAGACTTTCTAATTAATATAAACCACCTCCTCCATTTTCGAAAGAAGACCAGACCTTCGTCATACATAATCGCATGCCAAAGAGCCTACACAATAGACAAAGCTGACCGGTAATAATCCAATTCAGAAACAAACCACCTTATGAAGCAGGCAGTCCCTTCAAATAGGAGCTGCTCGAGCTGCTCGGGAGCTCGACTCAGCTCGTTAAGGCTTGACAAGGATTGTCTCGTCGTGCTAAACGAGTCGAGCTCGAGCTCATGAAATATTTATTTACTTAACCAACCTGCTCGAGCTTGACTCGACATTTAAGAATTTTCTTAGAATTCCATTAGGCTCATTAGGTCCGGTTCGACTCATTAGGCTTGTTAGACTAGTTAGTGAGACGAGTTGAACTCTATTTCTAGCTCGTTAATATTATCGATAAAACATGCCAACAATAACACATAGAAAGCTTGTATCTGGTCTACATAACTAAGCTAAATTCTGTAATATATTGGGTAAATTGCATTTTTGATCCCTAGAGAATGAGTAGTCTGCAAAATGATATTTTTTTTTACACTTTTAATCCCGTAGTTTTTTTAGACATCTTTAGTCCTAAGAGAATTGTAGTTGGTTCCAAGAGAATGAAGTTTAATTTAGTCTCAAAAGAATGAAATAAAATTCCAGTTTTGATCCTAAAAAATAATAATCGGGATTATTTTTGCAAAAAAAAAGGACCAAAATAAAAACGTGGAATTAAAATTATCATTGAAAAATTCTCATGAAACAAACTACAATTTTCCACTAATATATTAGTGTTTACATCCTACTAAACCATTATGTTGATGGGTATAAGGGCATGAGTGTCTGATCTTAGCATCATACTGCTTAAGAAAATGAGAAAGTGGACCCACTTAATCTTTTTATTAAATTGTCTTTCCACTATCATCATCAATTGAGAGAAGAAATTTATCACTTCTCACTTGAATTTAAGAAAGAATATTTAAGTCAATCTAGAAAAGTCATCTACAATTGCAATTGACACATAGATTTAAAGCCTTCAACATAAACTATGGATGCAGGTTCCCACACATATACTTTTCATCCGTTCTGTGGATGCAGGTTCCCACACATATACTTTTCGTCCGTTGTATAGAAACTTTTATATGAGGGAGTGCACGCATTTTAAGAGAAAAAGTAATAATTAAGTTTTGAGAAATAATTTTATAAATTTTTATATATAAAGTAAAAAAAATTATTCTATTATGTGTATGTGTGGGTTAAAAAGTAATTACATTTTGTGTAAATTAGTGAAAATTGTGAGGGTGGAGTTTATAAATGATTTATTTTAAAGATGTGAAACTTATAGTGGGACTGACGAAAAAAAAAAGTGTGAAAGATTTTATGAAACGGATGGAGTATATAAATTAATGAGAAATATTTAAATCTAATTTATGAGAGAAATATTTTAGTACTAAAACCTAGTATTATTAAAAACTCATCGCCACCAAAACACTCCCCTACATATACATAAATTAATCAAACATTCAAATAGGTGGATATCTTCACAATTAATTAGCTGGAATTTCTTTCTAGAATTAATTAGCAAAATGTTGAATATAAAGAAGGTCGTTTACCAAACTTTATCGAACAAATACAATTTTTTTTTTTATAAATACCAACCACTCAACAATATCACAATTTAAATATTACTCCCTCCGTCTGATACTCGTTGTGACATTTGCCAAAAAAATCGGTTCCGTACTCATTGTCTTAAATGGTAATAAAATAAATTTTTCACTTTTATCTATCCCCTCAAACACCACAATATTACACCATATGCCACTATTTTTCTCATACCCAATTTAAAGCATTACTAAACAACTCTCTTATTTAAATTAAAAAGACTACTATATCCCCATAAAAAAGAAACTTATATTATTAAACAACTCTTATATTAAAATTTGTGTCAAACAATAAATATCACAACGAGTATGAGACGGAGGGTATATTTTTTATCAAATATTAATGATTAGGATAATGAATTATAAATAACGTAAAGTAAGTATTAATTTTGCAATGGCGGTTGTCATCTAAAAGAAAAAATTGCAAATCGACATGCGTTTTTATTTGAATCTAATTTTACTTTTTTTTTATCAATAATAATTTTTTTGTGTCATGATTTTTTTTCGCTGGAAAATTTTAATTTTGATAAAGTTGCACTAATATTTTTTATTTTGGTCATGTCGGCGGTCGTATCCACCCTCATTTAAATCTGCTTTCATCCACGAAATAAAGTCCGCAATCAATTTCAATTTTTGATTACACCAGCTTTCTCGTAAATTATGAATTATGTCAAATTTCTGATAAGGGGAGGGTAGAGGCCTATACTATCATCTCCCTCTTGTTGAGCTCGTTATTTTAGTATATTTTTCGTGTAATTTTGTATACTACAACTGTTTCAGTCATTTTGCACTAATTTTTCTAGCCAAATTTTAAAATATTCGGTGAAAATGACTTGTTTTATATTAAAAGGAGCATAATTGATAACTTAAAAAAAAAAATCAAATCTAGATTCAGATAATATTATATGACTATATATGAAATTATCTTGTCAGCTAGAGATAAAAAAAAAAAAAAAGAAAAGAAATTGTACAAAATATATAAATATGAAAAATCGCGCAAATTTCAATATGTGATACAGGCCGAGTTCCACGAACATTTATCCCGATTAATTAAAATACGAATGAATTAAATGAGTTGTGATCAATTTAAGGAGCAATTGGTTGTAAATTTTTTAATGGGAATGAGAATGAAATATTTTTCTCGTCCTTACAATATGTCCTTACAATATTGGAGGAATAATTGTTTCAATGATGGTTACATCGCAAGTGTTGTCCTCCAATTTAAAAAAAAAAATGAAACAAAAGAAGGTTGTAGTGATGGTAGAGAGGAATGATTGAGGAGAAACCATTGTAGGAGGGGAAAAAGTTAATCAAAATTGAATAATGATTACCTTATTATTTTGGAGGGAAAGTAGTGACATTGATTATTTTTTGTTTTCATAAACCACCATAGTTGTTTTTTATTTATTCTTATTCCTATTCCCATTGAGGAATTTCCAACCAAGCGCCCCCTAAATTGAGACACCGTCAAATATATTTTGACTATTTACATATATTTACATATATTTATAAAAAATAGTACAAATATGTTTAAAAAAATTGAATAGAAGCAAAAAAAAAAAAAAAAAAATTGAACGGACTCACAAAAATATATAAACATGAATCTATTTATAATTTTAGATTTTTTTAAAACCTATTTATATTTTTTTTCAATTTTTTTTTAATTAGGATGATGTTATAAAAGACATTCATGACAAATTATGTCATGATGCCATTTAGGTAAAAAGGAAAAAAAGAAAAAAAAAACTAATAAAATTAACATAGTGATGTGTTACAAATCCTCCCACCATTCACGACATGATTGAGTTAGAAAAGAAGAGTTTCAAGTCATAAAAAATGGATTAGAAATTTGAAGTAACAAGTGGCATGTATCCTAACTGTAAAAGCATTATATTTATTCTAATGAGACAAATTAAGACTTAATTAGATTGTGCTGCTTTCCAGCCATCCTAATGATTTTGTTTTTATTTTTAAAAAAATGGTAGATCACGCTTGGTTGAAAATTCTTCAATAATAATGCAAATTAGAATGAGTTTAAGACAATTATAGTGATTAATAAGAATAAAAGATAATGGCATCCTTAAAATAAGGTAATCATTATCTATTATGATTAATTTTTTCCTCCACTATAATCATTTCTCCTAATTATTTCCCTCCGCCACCAATATCAGACTTCTTTTATCTCATTTTTTTTTTCAAAATTGAAGCACAACACTAATGATGTAATCACCATGAAGACATTTCTTCCTCCAATAAATTCGGGGGTATAGGGGGAAAAGACAACTTAATTCACATTCTCATTAAAGAGTTGTAACAAGCGCCTCCTTAAATAGAATGTTTATGTGATGTCCCAAGTTGATGAAGGAGCATTGTGGAATTTTTTCATGGGAATAGGAAAAAAAATGAATTGTAATTGTGGTGGTTAATTAAAATAAAAATTAATTAATGACACTAATTGTTCTTCTAAATAAGATAATTATTACTCATTTTGATTTAATTTAATTTCTTTTAGAATCGTTTCTCCTCAATCAATCTCATATGCTGCAACTAACAAACAATTTTTGTCACTTTTTTTTTTTTTTTTTCAAAATTAGAGCACAACACTATGATTTAGCTACCGAAATTTTTATCTCATCGAAAGGTCTGAACTTATAAAAGAATTTGTAATTAGTTTAGGGGTAGTTACTCGTGGGTACAATTTAACTAGTGGGATTACAAATACATACATGACAAAAAAGTAATTGCAATCCTATACAATTTTTGGATGAAAAAGTCAAAACTATCCTTGAGCTATGTGACAAGACTGCAGTGCAACTTGAATAAACAATGTAGCTGCCTTGGACATGAAGTTAGTGCAAAAAATAATTTTTTAATAAGCTTGGCACAAAAAACGAGACAGACGTGTCGAACAACTATATAATTAATTGCACAACAAGTTAAATTATGTTGAACCGGAACATTGTAGCTTGCTTGAACATAAAGTTGTGCAGCAATTAATTTTTTAAGACGCTTGGCACGAAAAATGAGATAGAAGTGTCGAACAACTATATAATTAGTTGCACAACACGTCAAATTATGTTGAACCGGTATTGTAGCTGGATTTGATATAAAGTTAGTACATCAGTTAATTTTTTAAGACGCTTGGCACGAAATACGAGATAAAAGTGTTGCACAACTATATAATTAGTTGCACAACAAATACAATTTACACTGAACCACATGAAAAAATTGCATATTAAAAAATTGTATAACTAAGTTGCATAACTAAATTAAAATAATATGGGGATTGAACAATCATACGATTAGTTAGACAACAATACAATTTACATTGAACCACATAAATTCGCACACTAAGGTATTTATTTGCATTATACACACAATTAGTTGCAACATACCAATAAAAACAACAACCTAACATAGCTCATTAAAAGTGCTGATTAGTGTGGAAAGAGGGTCATGATAGCTTCGCGTAGCAAAATGAATCGATTCAATCAGAGTTCATATGAAGAAGATATGATCAAACGAAGTTGGGACGTCGAATCGGAAAAGTCACTCGAATCGAGTGCACCCATGGACGAGCAGTACACCCAGTGACATATGAGTTCACCCACCTTCTTCTTCATCAAACCACACCCATCGTCGCAATCCTCCTTCCACAGAAATAAAACTACAAACTTACAAGAAGAAATCACCAAAATAAACAAAAAAAAAAAAAAAGAGAATTTGCAAAGAAATAAATAATGTGGTGTCCTAGATTATGTGATTGTTGTTCCAAGTTGCAGCAGCTTCGATCCTAGGCTCAAAGGAGAAAGCACAAACAAAATCCCTATCTTTGGAACTACCTAATTCAAGCCATTCATTCTGAATCAAATCGCACATCAAATAGCTGCAAAATTCTCCTGAATTCACGCACACCATCATCTTCTTACCCGCGCCTGTGTAGTTTATGTCCACCTTCTTCCCGTAAATTTTGTGCGACATGACCGTCGGCATCGCTGCTATCTGCTTCCAACATTCATCCCACACCAACAACCAATTTCCACAGAGATCACCTTGACTCCATCGCCGAAGCCTCCCAACACAGTAATTTGGCTACTCACCAGAAAACACTCTCAACAAATTGTTCGGTGTCATTCCTGCCAGTAATGAAATGAAATATGGGTTAGAAGCTTATTCAATAGGCTAACAAAAGTCAAACTGATGTGATGGAAATGTATAAAATAATGCAATCTTGGCACTCAAGTATTAGAAGGTTATTTTTGTCCAACCAAGATTGGGAATTGTATCTACTTTAATAAATGAACAGTATTTGTATGTTTTAGCAATTTAACTATACTAATTTGTATTAAATGGTAATAATTTCATTAGTTTATTCATTTAATTCTCTAATACTCCCCCTCACTCGTGGGCAAAATTGTCAACTTCATCTTAAAAAAAACCGAGGAGGCCCAACGAGTCAATTCCATCATGAAAAAATTTCATCACATTTAAAAATTCAAACTTATATAAAGATATGTAACTTATTTATTTTCCTAATAGGTATCATGAAAATATCAAAATATACATTTAAAAATTTAAACTTATATAAACATATATAACTTATTTATTTTCCTAATAGGTATCATGAAAATATCAAAATATACATTTAAAAATTCAAACTTATATAAAGATATGTAATTTATTTATTTTCCGGTATCATGAAAATATCAAAATATACTAATGGTGCATTGCAATAAAAAATTCTAGTTCACCCAAAAATAACTTTGTGGAATCAAATTCTTTTTGTTCAATGCGTCATCATGACAAAACCTTTGTACCATTAATCTGCAAGTGTAAAAAGGTTCTACTCACATCACCTTTTCATCATTAAATACATATCAAGGGTATGATTAAAACGCTGCAAAAGTCATGTAAGAAAAGCAACTTCATTTCATTACATGCACTTTTTTTTAAAAAAAAAAAAAAAAGCAAAAAGGACTTTTTCTGCACTTTGAATTTTTATTGAACACACTCATTACACCGCCATCTTCCAATTCAAAAATGTGCAATCAACATTCCACTCAATTATTTCTTCAAATTTTGGACTGCATAGTTATACAACACAACAAAAAATGTAGGCTTAGCACATGGAAATACATACCTGAATAGGAAACTTTACACAGTAATGTACAAAAATACATATCCCAACTACACTTCTGAAGTAATGTACAAGTTGCGTCGATAAATTTGGAGAAAATTGAGAATGGCGTAGTTCAAAATGGGTACGATATTTGGCCCGTTATCCAAAATAGCTAGCAGGAATTCGTCACTCGTATCGGATAGATAAGCTTTGCTGAGCAGCAGATTTTCGAAATTACCAGAATCTGGACCTCCCGGAATCAGAGGTGGTTCGCCTGTGTTGATGGGGCCACTATCGTCCCTCCTATCGTCTTCTGGTGCATCATCAGTACCTTCTCGTTTATCATTTTGGTCACTAGAACTCCCACCAGCATCACTCTTTGGGACGCCTGGGACCATGTCTTGCCGAGCTTCGACACCAACTCGTCTTAGGTGTAGCTGTTACGTTAGAGATGTGATTAAAGTACGAGTAGCTTTAGATTAACCACACCATCCATAGTAGTTCAGGAAACAACTAAATAGAGGGTTAATTGCATAAAAAAAATACGACTTTTAAAGGTTTTTTCAATTTCAACATAAGTTTTAAAATTTGTAAATCGATACACAGACATTTTAAAAAATTGCAACCATGCTGACTTGGCATACGAATTTTTTATTTATATTTTTGGAAAAAATTGCAATTAATTCACGACCTTTTTTTTTTTATCGTTTCAATTTAATCACATCATTTAAATTTTTTTTGCAATTCCATACACTGCAACATCAGCAAGACTTGCCGAAAAAAATAATCATGTGATTGAATTGCAACAATTTGAAAATTCGTGTATCAAAATTACAAATTATAAAAATATACGTTGTGAATGTAAAAACATGAAAAGGGCGTGACCTTTTTTGCAATTAACCCTTAAATAAATGAAACTACAGACTGTAAAAACACATTTACCTGAAGATGAAGATTTACTTCATCCGGTCGGGAAAGGAAAGGAAAATCACCACCAGACTTGAGATTTGCTTGTCTAGCATCAGGGTATCTTTCCAATACTTGATCTTTAAGTTGTTGGGGGATTGCACAGATATCATTGGTCTTCAAGCAAATGTAATCAATCCAAGAAAAACAATTTATCAGCTAGATCATTAATTTTGTAAAACGGGCAAATCAATAGTCAAATAGCATCTAAAGTGGCCTGGAGAATGTGTAGGAGCTGCTAACACATTTCCAGTAATACGTTTCAGCATTACTCGTCCAGTAAAATGCTAGGTAGCAAGAGAAACTTGGTTGCAATATACTCCCTCCCTCCGTCCCGTTATAAGTTACCCATTTTTTCATTTTGGTCTGTCCCACTATAAATTGTCCATTTTATTTTTGGCAACTACCCACTAAATTTATATACCTACACTTTTCTATTATTTACACATATGCCCACTCATTTACCCTTCCTTTTATCTAAATCTCTTACTTTTTCTTCTTTCTTCATTACATCATTTGTACTTATATCTATATTATATTATCTTACCTTAATCTTTGTGCCCAAAAGAAATGGGTAACTTATACCGGGACAGAGGGAGTATCATTTCCGATAGAGAAGCACCAAATCTTCCCTTTACAAGTACTTTTAGCAAAGGAAGGAAAGGTATAGCATCTTGAACTTTTGGAAAGAAAATGAGCAGAAAAAGGAAATTTGATACTGTACAAATTTTCTACCCTAATAAGGGAAAGAACAAGAACATTTCGATACCAGCCAACATCTTTGTCAATGTATTCAGGTTTTAGGACTTTGAACCGAAGCTAGATAAAAGTTCCTAGTATTTCTAGTTCAAACAAATGAAGCCTTGAAGAAAACTCTCTGATATTTTACTCTATGATCAATATTAAGCATTACTATGAAGCATTACAACCAAACTGGCATTGAAAACTATAATGCACGGTGACAGATAATTTCTTTGTACCATTATACTCTGAAATTGCAAGGATCAACACATTTAAGAATTCTTGCTGAAGGTGGAGTTGGCTAAAATAAATTATTCATTATTAAGATCTCCAATGATAAAAGAAAGAAAATCTAAAAAAGTTGAGCTGTGGACTCCAATCATCACTTATATAATCAATAATATTTAAGGAGTACACTTACATCCATGATGGTAATTGAAGAATCTGGAAGCAGAAGAGGTCCAACTGATGCTGCATCAACAGTTAAACTTAACCTGGAAGCCAAGTCATCTTTTGAAAGTGTCTCAACCTGCAGAAATGTGCACATTTACACCTTGAGATTAGTGCTCTGCTTTAATATGGAATTCATGATAATTAAAAGAACTTTAATGAAATTTCCATAAATAAATTAATCGAGTAAAACAAGCACAAAAAGAAAAAGACTGGGAAACACTCCAGGCCCAAAACAATAGAACTCAAAAGTCGTTCAGATCCCAAGGCAAATCAACTTAACAAAGATGGGCAAAGAGAGTAGATTGGAAGAACTTTGACTTATTAGTACATCTTGACTTTTCTTCCCTTCTCAAAGGTTTGATTGACTACCTATTGTCATTTACATGCAAAATCAATGAATCTGCTTAGTGCATAAGTGGCATCCAGGCACTGAACAGGGGTCCGCTGGTGCTCCTTGTTCATACATTTTTATGTTATAAATTTTTTCTAAGCCAATTTTTATATTTTAACCCTAATATTTTTAATCTTTATATAAGTTGAAAATGAACAAGGATTTCATGCTAACATATAAGTTGAAAATGAACAAGGATTTCATGCTAACATAAATGGCTTTCTCGAGACACAAATGTGATCTTCAACAAATTTTATTTCTTACTATACATCAAATTCTTTGTATAAATTTTATTTACACTAAAGTGTTTTTTTATATTTAAACACTTGTATTTTTTATTCTTATCAATTTTAGAAGCCTTGGCTTAATGACAACTAAGAGGCATTACAATGTTGAGATCCTAGGTTCAAGTCTCATCAAGCATGCAAGTGGTCTTGCTAGTAATAAAATATCAGCGAGCATATATCCATCTAATAAGCAAAACTCTCAATAGTAGATAGTACAAAACAAATCTAATCAAATCAAACACATGTAGTTCAACAACAAAAAATACACATATAAACAACATAAAATGTCTAGCAGTAGCTTTCAAAAAATAAGTAGCACATATAAAATTAAAAGTAGCAATTACGATGCAAAAAGATCTGATTAAAACCTGGCCAAAGACAATGTAAAAAGAAAAGGAAAATAAAAACAGGAGATTCTGTCATTTTAGGTCAGATGTATATGAGAAAATTTAAAATGTCACGGCAGGGCACCTAGGAGCATCGACTTTATATTTTTATGTATACGAGGTAAGATGATTTTCGGACTGCATAGGGTAGTTTGGCTTCACTCAAGCACAAAGAGACCACTTAGATCGATATTTATATAGAAGTACACCCAAGCTTGATATTTATGAAGGCTGCAGTTCTATTAGAGATTAGAGTTAAACAAGCATCACAATTTGAGAAATTTAATCCCAGGAATGACATGTGGCATGATTGGCCATTCTTGAAATATTGATAAACTCAACTACGTCCAAGAGAATGGCCGGTTAGATGCCAGTTGCAAAGGCTTCATATCAGTGAAAATTAGCTAGTAGCAGCAGAGAGCTATTACCTCAACGAATCAAATGATTTTCTTTATTTTTCAACTTCTTTAAAGAAAGTTTAATGCTTATAAAAAGGGAATTTACAATCTTCAGGACGGCTTCACAACTTCACCTTGGAAATCATGATGCAGAACATTCAAGATAGTGACTAATTTGTGACTATTTATCCAATCACCAGTTGTATATTTGGTATTAAGGCACTGGTTCGCTTTATTTATGGTTTGGTCACTTTTGTATTTTTCACAAGGCCAGTGAAAAGAGCGCCAACAACCAAGGGTTGAACTGAGTTGCCACTGGTTATGGTGCTATCCACTTGGAACAAGCTTGGATTTTTGGGTGTGTAAGATTACAAAAGAGTTCTGTTGCAACTTATTCTTGTATATCATCAATCCTAAAAAGAAATGTACATAGGATACAGAAGATTGTAAAGGTAAAGCTTTTAGAATCTGCATAAAACTATCATAAAAGCGTTAAAACACAGTTTTATATTGTTCAATGCCTTACCACGGAAATTATTTCAGCAATGTAAATTATAATTTACATGGCAAAGGAAAAACAGAAATATAATGCAGCACACTTTGATGAAAAAATATCATTCATGACAAGACTATTAAGGAATTAGATCAGTTATTTTACCTATTTTACATGATCAATTACCCTTCACCACAATATCTTGTTCGACATGAAAGAATTTACAGAAAAGGAAAAAAAACACAAGAGATTGACACACTTTTTTTATTCAATCAAAATTCAATATGATCACTACTTCATACCAAAAAAAATGGTAAATCCCCGGAAGTCCTTTCAAGCTCTATCCTATAAGGGATTTCAACCAAAAAAGGAAGAAGGATTTTAACTTCTACGATAAAGCATTACAAGTACTACAAGAAATGAGAAATATTACCATGCAGCATAAGAGACTGCCATGTCATCTTATCTTTTATGTACGCTAGTCAAAATTAATTTGGATTTAAATTATGTCGAATGTAATAATACAAGCCACAAGAAACAAAAAGAGTCTGTACAGATTTATATGGAACTTTTACCTGAGCAACAACAAAGTCCACGGAATCTGCAATAAAAGGTTCATGAGGGCCGCCATGAATTCCATTTAGGACATAACGCTTAAGGAGAAATGAAGGTGTCCAACCTACGCTGTCAAAGATTGAGCTCGTAATCAACCACAACATATAGCAGACAAAATGCATACATTTATCGACCCACAGCATGTATTCATGAGTAAGCAAGATATCTCAGCTCACGTGCTTTGCAAAATTATGCCACAATACTGTACCCATTTCCTCCCTCCCTTGCTCACACCCTACCCAGCTAAGGAGGAACACTGAACAACGCACGACTTCTTAGGAAGGCGGAGAGAAGGGGAAAGTCATCATTAACCAGGAAGGATGCAGATAAACATACACTTCCACTCCCTAGCCTCCAAATACAGACACCCAATTGTGTACCTAATTAGGATCTTATCTTTGCACATGCTATTTGACCACCCCTCTGAAACCACTCTAATGATGTTACCATCTTCCCTCTTCTCTTCCCCTTTCCCTGTGGAATGTTCATTATTATAGGCATGGCATATCCTGAGCTGACACAGAAACAAGACACAAGCGTACACACTATAGATAGGTCAGGGTTGAGGCTTGGTGGGTTCAGTTCAAAACCGGATACCAAATAAACCAACAACTAAAGTAGTCTATTTCACATCACCCTAATATGATCACATAACCAGTTTAATATTCCATCTCCAAGGCACCGTCACGTCACTAAGGCTGTGAATGGAAAGGAAAAAGAATTCAACTTACAATTTACAAAGACAGGCGATCAAAACCCGCTAGAATATGATTATTGTATACAAATGTAATTTGGTTTCTTATGTTTTTTTATATTAGATTGTGTTATGATTATATGTTAATTCTTGTGTTATGCGGTCAGTCTTCTTGCATTGTGTGGTCAGATGATTACATAGATCGTTATTATGATGCTTCAATGTCAGAAAATTGAGCAATTGAATCTGTTATGCGGTTATGAATTTTAGATAGAACATAGCTTATATAAGTAACCCACATAAACCATATAACCCATTTAAATAGATGCAGTAGCAGAGCAAGACAAATCATATTAGGGGGCTAACCAGTCCAGGAGGAGAAGGCTAAATCAATAATTTAATGGTAAAAGTTAATATTTTAATAATAACGTATGGACATGGGGATTATGTTTCTTTTCACAGGTTTTGAGGGACTAAAGCACCCTCACCACCTAAGGCAGAAATGCCCTTGAATAGAAGGATTTAAATTATACTGATTATTTCAGTCCAGTTTTGGATCCGTACATTTTTTTGCAACAAATAGTTAAACAGTTCGAATTGGTGAGGATTTTGTAATTACTAGGTCTTAATCCGGCCCGCGAGCCAAACCCAATCTGCATTGCCACCCCTACATTTTTATAAGCAAGTATTTGATTTATTTGAAGGTTGTTATTGGTTTCACAAAGTCCTACAACTTCATTCATTGTTACTAAGAGCTCATTGCTCTCAATTAGTTGGTTTTTGAATTTGTTGTGCCAGTGAAACCATCAAGCTCTCACAGAAACAAATGGCAAATTGTGGGAAAGGGTCACAACTAAAAGTATATGCATGGTTGATGATGAATGAGAATATAATGGTATCTTTTGTTGGAATAGCGGTAAACTTTTGATCGGACCTCAGAGATGACCATTAAAAATGTTATGTTTACTCATAAGTACAGTTAACTGTTGAGTGATTTTCATAAATGATCATCTCTCAATTTATGAGAGCTACACTGCTCCTAAAAGTGTGAAGAGAAGAAAGAGGGGGGCAGAAAGAGTCAACCCACTTATCTGAAAATCTATCAGGTATCCAACTCCAATCTTGGTGTTTCAATTATTTTGATAATTTGGCTACCAGACCTAAATACAAATGACGTACAACATTGTACAAATACAAAAAAAGTAGTATAACAAGCTGGGAATGCATTTTTATATCCATCCTACTGGTAGGCGGTAGCTTTTTACAATATGAAGGTAGTGCTGACAACTCAATATGGTTTATTACCTAAGAGATCACATTATGCTGTCCATGGCTTCAAAACCTTGAGTAAAGTACTTGGCACATAACACTACTCTCTTCTCCACTTTATCTCATTCAACTATCCAAAATACCCTTACACTTTATTCTCTCCTACACTAAATTGAATTTTCTTAATAAGTGTGTCACTTCACATGTGAAAATCATCCCAGGACGGAGGGAGTATAAAAGAAAAAGTGCACAGTGGAAGTTCCCACAATATTTCAATTTCAAAAAATGAAAAGATAGTTTCAGGTATAGAAAGATTCCAAATGATCTTTTAAGCAATATATATAACATCTGATAGTCAATAACTTTCACTATAGATCCAGCTTGAATCGGAGAATTGAAAAAGGAAAATGTTGTTAGGACATACATGGGAGCCCAAGGCATGGCCGCAGAAAAACTATTTGTCTCCAAAAAAGTATTTGAGAGTACCAATGATTTAACTCTTCGTGGACGATTCTGAGCAAAAAGTTGAGCTAAGAAGCCCCCAAGCGATGTACCATAAAGATGAATCTGCAAATTGAGGATATTTATAAGTAATAACATTACTACTGCAAATGTAATTTTGAATACAATAACAAAGTTCAGTACCAATCTATACTTAATTTTAGTCTTTTAAAAATCTTTTATCAGCTATCTTAACTGAAAACAAGACACAAGATGGCAGATATTTTGATAGCCCATATACTTGGTATATCCACAAGATTGTGATCAATATGTAGTAATACCGGGGAATTCTACATGTGCCACGCACCAGATGCATGCACAAACAACAAAAGAATATATGGGAAACTAGCTTCCTAGTTTTACGATTCCTACAAAAAATAAGGAAAAAAATAAAAGCTTGATGGTGAAAGACTCTGGCAGCTTAGATGAGCACCAAGATCTCTAACAAAACATAGCTTATGCTGTTATACTAGTAGACTAAGCCTTTTTAGCCATCAAATAGAAACAGCGAATGACAGCATGAAGAACAATAGTAAATGGAGATCTTACATGATGAACATCAATAGCATCCAAAAACTTCTCAAATGCCTGAATCCACTCCTGGTGATTCCATACTCGTGGAATATCCACAGAAATGATACGATAGCCCTGAAAATATTAATAAACATATAAGTAGCCTATTGGTCACAACATCATTTATTTTTAAGTGCAAAATAGGTATTCAAAAGAAAATAAACAGTATTACTGTAACCAAGTAATAAGCTTTGTTGCACAAATCACAAAGACCCAAGTTTTTTCTGAATACAACTAAGTAGCATACTTTAAAAGAGAAAATAACTGGTATTAAGGTCAGTTCAGAGAAAGTCAGAACTACTGAAATAGAAAATAATTTCATCTTTAGTAGAAAAGACTTCAGAAAATCAATAATTATAGTATTCAGCAATAGGAAAAGAGTTCAGATGTGATATTTGAATTTCAATATAGTCTTTGAAAAACATTAGTGTCAATGAAAACAGTTTCTTGATAATATTAAGAAAGCAGATTTTGTTGTCTTCAAAACTTCCACACTGTCCAAAGAATTTGTACATACTACATGGCATTCCTTTTTCATATGTCAAAATTCTGGAAAGTAATTTATCAAATGCAAAGTATTCCTAACACCTCGGGTGTGAGATTTTATAAAGAAGAGTTAGTGTTAAAAAGCAAAGTCAATCGTCTTCAAAACTTGCACACTTATACATGGTGCTCCTTTTTCATATGTCAGAATTCCGGAAAGATTTACCACCAAACTTTGATGAACTTGTGTTTGATAAAGGCAATGCAAGTAGATACTGAGTTATTATTACACCAGCCGATCAAAAAAAAGTTATTAATTACACCAAGAGGTAACCTTGAAGAGTCTGAATATTCAATACAGAACTTTATTAACAGAGATTTATCTAGTTGAAGATGCCCCAGTACTTCAACGAGATCATAAGCCATGAGTCTGCCCTTCATGCTTTATACTACACTAACAACCAGAAATCAAATCCGTAATGTTAATTTGATTTGTAGATCTATTATTAAAATGTTTGAATAGTTCTTCAAAGTCAGTACCACTCATAGATATTAGAAAGTAAACTCTTTTTCGATGATATCCAATTTAACTTTTTGCACATATCTCAAACTTGAAAATCTCCAATTTTGACATCCACCTAAACCAACACCCAAAGCTAGATATAGTGAATACACGATGGTAATCACTAGACTAGAAGGAGATAAAATATTCACACCGTATAAAGCAATTAACCTGGCTACCTTCATAGAAAGCGACATGATTTGTTTGTAGTATACATCTGCAGTTCCAGCTGTCCCTGGAAGACATATCAGCGGGGGAACAACTTTTGGACCAAAATCATAGTATCGCCACTGCTTTGATCCAATCTAAAACAAATATGGAGGAGGTTAAATAATAATTAGAATTCACAAACATTATTACAAATAAATGGAAAACCTTGGTAAACATAAGAAAGATAAGAACAGTATGGGAAGAATTTTCACATAAAACCTTAATATAATCATAACCACAGGGAATGTATATCTGTTAAATCAGTTATATATAATAACCTGATTGAGAATCAAGACAGACCATTAATTACCCACAGATACCAATATCAATGGTCAATATAAGCCAAAAATCATTATATCACCACAGCTACGATAATGTACAATAAATGTTAACAGGAAGGCTATATAACATTTAAAAATTCACAGGGTTTAAAAAGTAAAAATCACAGACTATTATCATGAACAGTGGAAAATATAAAAAAGACAAGAACAACGCAGGAAAATTTTTTCACATAAACCATAATCTTGAGGGTGTTTCTATCTGATGCAAGTTACATCTTAGAGCCTGATTGAGGATTGAGATAGACTCCATGATTCCCCAAGGAAAGCAATATCAGTATTTCCTTACAAGCTACATTCTCCAGTTCATTGACAATTCAAAAACTAAGCAGTGACCATAGGATTTGAAATTCATTTACACACTTGTCAAGTTGACCAAAAACTGAAATTCAAGTTGATTGATATTTTAAAAGCTAAAATTAGTTGTGTCTTGGGAAATGAAATTTATTATCCTGCTAAGCTATTAGTTCATTACAAGCTACATTTACAGTTCATTGGCAATTCAACTAGTTGATTGATAATTTAAAATTAGTTGTATTTTGAAAGCATTTATATTTCCACCAAACATAGGTATAGTACATAGTCAAAATATACGGAAAAATATAGAATATATTATGGAGTACACAGCACCAAGTGGCCCTTGGTTTCATCAGTTTCTAGATCGTTTTTTAACTATTTCAAAATTTTCATCCCTACCCTCCCCCCAGGGGGGATAGGAGGGGGAGGGGAGGATTCAGAAAACCTGGCCTAAACCCACATAAAAAGAGGCATTTTCACTGCTTCTCATCATTGGTATTCTTAATATTCCTGCATCTTCCAAATTGCATGACTTTTCAATCTCAATTGTAGTTCTTCCCACTAACTAGGATGATTTAGCATTAGAATCTACTTCCATATTGTTGGAGAAAATAACCAGGACGAAGATTTTAAGTACAGGAAGGAAAAACTTCCCCTTAAACCTGTCCCAAGAATTAACATCTAGAGTAATTCCTTTCTGCCCTCCCCATCCGGTGGAAATCTCTATTTTTAAAAGAGCACATAAGATAGAAATAACATATGATAATTACTACCCATGAATTATGCTAAATTAGATCCCAAACTTCAGCCACTCTAATTGCTAATTCTGTTTAGAACCCTTAATGAATCTTACTTCTATAAATAATCTATTGACTCTACCCATGTGATGTGCCTTATCCCATATGGTATCCAAAATGGACGTGCCTATAGTCATGACATGCAGCTGACAGAATTTGAAAGATCATCTATACCTAACACCCCGATCATAATTTTGAAGCATTGCACGTTATACTCATGTGGAATTTAAAAAAGAACAAATTTGACCGTCTGATAGTTGAAGCTCTTAGATAGTGATTATTCTCTATTTTCTTCCTCAATACTACAAGATTCTGAATCTCCTATATACATCAACTCTATTGAATCCTTCATCCAGCTAAACAAAAGCTACTAACATGAATCATCCAGACAAGTTGGAGTAGCAATTGAACTAGTTCAAGTCATCGTGCAATGTCAGACTCTCCAAGTAACGGCATCTGTGCAATATGAACTTTAAAGAATCGTAATTGTATCAAGGAACCCAATTGCAAGCAAAGGATTTGAACTCAGAAACATAAGCACATATTCAACCAAACAAGATTGTTGGCAAACCCAAAACCTGTAGAGGTAAGATCTTGAATCAAAACGATGACAAAAGACGGGGGAAATAATAATAACACCAAGCAAGATCACAAGTTGACCAATCTATCAATCCAATATTCCAAAATGGTAAAATAAGCACGGAATGTCGATTACAGCTAAAATAAACATCAAAAAACTAAAATCAATGAGCTAAAGAAGCGCACCCTTATTAAAACTCCAAATATAAAGCGAACAATCAAAATAGATTCATGATTTGACTAGAAACGGAGCTTACGGGAATCTTATGGAGAGGGACCTGAGACTTGAAATAGACGTAATCACCGGGCGCCGAAAAGACGCCTTTCATTGCTGAATTTAAGGTTAGGTTGCAATCAACAAAGGTTAGTCTGCAATCAACAAATAGGCATATGCATGTCGTTTGCTCCTACGAACGAAGAATTATTCGCCCTAATTTACAGGCAATTGGTTTTTCTTTTTCTGATTTGTTTACGAAATGTTATAATAATTGTTATGCGCTGTTGATGTGATTTGATGAATGCGCGCAGTGAAGAACAACCACGTGGGAGTGGGGCCTCGCTCGTGTTTACCAGTCAAGACATGTCAAATTGAGATGGATAAAAAGTGGAATTATAAAAAGTTACTTGAGTAAGTATGAGCAATTATGAAATAAAAAATATAAAAATCAAGTCAAATAGAATCGAAATAGAATTTTGGTTCCATTAATTTAGTACTCCCTCCATCTCATTAAAAGTTTTTCATTGAGTTTGGGCACAATATTTAAGGAGTTATAGTATTATAAGGCCCCACTTGGTAGCTTTGCTTATTTTTGTATGGGTCATATTATTTTGTAGGGGGAAGGGGTATTACACTGATTGGTAGCATGTAATACATCAATTAATACATCACTTGGTATGCAATATAAAATTCGTATAATTTTATGTTGTGCTTGGTAGCACATATAAAATTGTATGGGTGTAATGTAGTTGCTTGATAGCCTATATAACATTCATACAAACAATTAAAATACCAAATTAACCGTCAAATTAAAATACCAAATTACAATCCTTCTTCTATCCTCATTTACCACACAACAGTTTCCATTTCCTTTTCTTCCTCTGCACGCGGCGATGAACGACTGAAGAGGGCTTTGTGGGCGAACTCCAGGAGGCGACGACGGCGACGGCGAAGACCGATTCACGGCGGAAACGGCGTTGGGTGACAGCGTCACTCAACGGTATTGTTTACACGTTGGACGGTATTTTTTGACTTCTCCATTTTCGCTTTTATTTTTTTCGAAAATCATTTCCAAAAATTATTATGCAGCATATGTTTGAGTGAATTTCGTTTGTTTTTGTTCTTTTTTGTTAAGTTTTTTCTCCATGTTTCTGTTCTTCTCCATGTTCTTCATTTGGGTATCCTAGGTTTTTTAAATCTTGTTTATTTCATTCTATTTTTTATCTTATTTAGTTATATACATCGATAGATATGAATGTCTTTATGCAGCATATTTTTTTTGTAACTTTCGCGTCTTTATTGTTCCTCTGTCACAATTGATAAATCACTTTCATGTATTGTTGTACAACGAAATTGATAGTTGCAATGTTGGATTTTCTCTTCTCTTCGTTTCGTTTGGTATCATTAATTATGCAGCACATGTTTGGTGGTTTTTTTAGTTCTTAACTGATTCTACGAAGTAGATACATTAGATACGTAGAGTGTTGACATTAGTCTATTCTTTTGGATTTTGTGTTGGTTTCACGTGTCACGGAAAATTCATACTTGCAATGTTGGATTTTCAGTTGGTTTCATGTGGTATATCTGTGGGCATATTGTTTTTATTGATTCTATGTGTTACTCAGTTCTTAAAATCGTTCTAGTTGTACATAGATATGGAGAGTGGTGACAGTAGTTTGGGTTTGGGAGCAAAGAAAGGGAAAGTATCTGGTGGAAATAGAAGGTCCTGGCACGACAATGAAGAACTTTTACTTATACAATGTTTGAAGGAAATTATTGTTGCGTGTTGGAAGAGCGACAATGGGTTTAGACCTGGTTACCTAAAGAAACTGCAAGATATGATGTGTCAAAAAATGCCTGGGACTGATATTCGTGGATCGCCCACATCAACTCCAGAATAACTACATGGAAGAGACACCATGGGGCACTTCAAATAACACTTTCAGAGACTGGGGGTGGGTTTAACACCGTAACAAAGGTCTTGGATGTCTCCGATGAGGTTTGGTCTAAAGTTGTGAAGGTATGATTTTATAATATACGCAGTCGATGTCTTGTTAATAATTACACTTTTATACCAACATATATGTCAACAATTACCACAAATCCGTAATAAAGCAGAAAAATGACCAGAAACAGTTTTGCCCACACTGATGTCAACACATATGTCAACAATTAACATGAATCCGTAATAAAGCAGAAAAACCAGCAGAAACAGTTTTACCCACATTGATGCCAACATATATGTCAACAATTACCACAAATCCGTAATAAAGCAGAAAAACCAGCAGAAACAGTTTTACCCACATTGATGCCAACTTATATGTCAACAATTACCACAAATCCGTAATAAAGCAGAAAAATGACCAGAAACAGTTTTGCCCATATTGATGCGAACATATATGTCAACAATTACCACAAATGCATAAGAAAGCAGTAACGTCAAATTCATAATAATTACCATAAATTCTTATATCAAATGCAACCAAATAATAATTACGAAATACATTAATCGATATCAAAAATGGTTTAGCGGGATCTCTATTGCATAACAACATGTTTTGTAGACAACAATACGTATGGGTAAAACAGAAAAAACAAAGGGAAAAGAACACATACCTCAAGTCGTAAACGATAGAAACGATGGCTAAAAAAGGAATCATTGCTCCCACGGTTTTGATTACGAACTATAAACAATGAAATATGTGAGAAATGAAACAATATAGCGCACACAAATGCCAACAATAAATTCATACAGCGGGGTAATTCATACACCAGCTAAGCCAGGATTGCGCAACCAACTAAATCCCACAAAATGCGTAAAAAGACAAACTATTCTCATAGCTAAACCAGCTACACAAGTCATGAAATAAAAAACGCCGCACAGATGTAAAACCAGAGTATTCAAAATCAACATCGACATTTACCAGGTGTTGCTTGGACTTCATATCAGAAATGATAAAACCAGAGTAGTGAAATTAAGATTCACATACCTCAAAAAACGTCGCAATTTCAACCTATAACACAGTGTGAAAATACGACGGCGAACGATTCAAGATTTTGTGTAATCCTAAAATAACATTGAAATTAACATAATAATTGCGAGGGCGTCACTGTAGTAAGTAATGGTCGATACCTCACTGACGGTGACGGCGACGGCGTCACACGTCGAACGATTCAATAATCGCGACATCAAAGCCGCACGCGTCACGCGTTGAATGAGTTCACAGTCACGACGGTGACGGCGCCCACGTCAAGCATCGTACCCATTCACAACGGCGACGGCAACAGGACCCACGTCACGCATCGAACGATTTCACAATCGCGACGGCGACAAAGACAAACAGGGCAAAATTCGACTTACCCCCAAATCATTTACGGCGACGGCGACAAACCCTCCAATTCCGATTCGACAATCGTCCCCCAAATCGCGACGGCTAGGACTTCTGTCAAAAGAAGACAACAAAATGAGAAACACCCAAAAATAAATTCAAAAAAAAGTGAAATATCGCGCCTTGAATCATTGATGAGGGCAAATGGGGTAGAAAAATGACTGTAGAAGTCAGCTTCGAATAAGAACAGGGGTCGAGGCCTTACTATTTGTGTAGAAGGGAATAGTGGCGTTGCACAAGAGGAAGACCGGGTCGACGTATTACAGGCGGGTCGGCGGCGGCGGAAGCAGTGGCACCAAGCAGCTGAATACGGCGCCTTTGCGGAAGAGGGGAGGGCGTATTACGGTCTTATACGGGTTTGTATGAGGTATCAAGTGAGTACTAATAATACTATTGTACAAGTGATAAAAAGATAAATGAAAAGGTGTAAAAGTGTATTAATATATTATTTGAGTACACAAAAAAAGGAATGGGAAACTTTCATTGGGATGGATCAAAATGGAAAAATGGAAAATTTTCAATGGGACGAGAGAGTATTCGGTTAGTTTTGGATTTTTTTGGTTTTTAGGTTGGCAAAGTCTAGTGTGAACCTTGATTCACATAAGAAATCCATGAAACTGGACCTATTTTATAATATGGGTCACAAAAAATATTTTGTCTACCTATATTCATATTCACTTTTTTATTTTTCCTATTTGTTTTTCACCGTACCTGTAGAACTCTTCCCACATCATTTATCTTTGCAGTCATCTTCCTCTATCGCCCTTCCACCGTCGATCTTCCTCCATTCTTACGGTGTCTTTCTCTCTTCCGTCGTTCTTATGTCGCCACCATTCTCTCTACGATTCTCGATTCTCTCCTGATTACTAAAGGGTAGTTGTGATAACTAAAGAGTATTAGTAGTGATAACTAAAGAGTATTTGTCCTGATTACTAAAGAGTATTAGTTCTGATAACTAAAGAGTATTAGTTGTGATACCTGAAGTGTATGGCCTATATTATTAAAGGGTATTAGCCGGGATAACAGAAGAGTATCAGTCCTGATTACTAAAAGGTATTAGTCGTGACAACTAAATGGTATAACTTATATTTCTAAAGGATATTGAACGGGATAACTGAAGAGTATTAGTCCTGATTAGTGAAGAGTATTATTTCTGATAACTAAAGAGTATTAGTCATGATAACTAAAGAGTATTTATTTTGATAACTAAAGAGTATATATATGTCTTAATAAACTAAAGAGTATTAATCCTAATAAATAAAGAGTATTAGTCGAGATAACTGAAGAGCTTTAGTCATGGTCATTGAAGGGTATTAATTGTGATCATCTTGGTACGAGTTACAAGTTCGTATGAATTCCGTAAATGTTGAATAGTATGAATAGGGATTTCGTTAATGGTGAATAGTATGAATAAGTTTTTTTTTCTTCTAAAACTCTAATTAGCCCAACTTGTAATGAGTTATATGTTTGATCCATATTTACTAAATGGGTTATGTGTTTTGCTCCATATTTACTATATGGATCTAGTTTTATGGTGAACAATGGTTCACACTAGCCATACTCATCTAGTGTGAAGCGGTTTCATAGTATGAAAATTAATATCATTACATTCATTCACTGATATCATAACATTCATTTAGTGATATCATTACACTTATAAACTAATATTATAGTATAAAATGGTAATGGTATTAGTCAATAGTTATAATGATATCAGTGAATGATTCTAATAGTACCCTTCATACTATGAAATTGCTTCACAAGAGAGTGACTCACTAGATATTATTAATCTCGCGTATTATTGAGTGTCTGTATTCTTACAAAATTTGGATGGATAGTCTGAGATGGTTTAGAGTTGAAGTGGTATTGTCTTTTGAATCTTTTGAAGAATTTGCCTATGTATAACAGTTATCTCAATGGGAAACGAGGGCGATCAATTGTGATTGTTATTATTGTCTGGCTTATATAGAAAGGGAGAAATGCAAAAAAAAAATATTAAAAAGAGAAAGTGTTATTGTAACAAAAAATTTCGTGTAATTAGTTTATAAAAACACGAAAAGGTTTACAACTTAATTTTAATCGGATTAAACTGATTAAATTTTAGCGGACTCTAGCTCTAGGTTTGATCCTCTGATTCTTCTCTTCAAAGTTGGTGTTGACTTGGATGATTTGGCGGATTTGGTTGGTAAATCTTCAGGTTGATCTCGTCCGAGGTTGAATTTGGGGATTTATAACGTTAATCCAAGGGCTTAAGAGCCTTATCTTGGATTAAATGCTATTTACGGAGACTTTCCAGATGAACGTTCTTGAAGACCGGATGAACGCCTTTGAATCTTCAAGGGGCCGTGATGAACGCCTTTGAATCTTCAAGGAGAAACGTCTGATCGGAGGGGTTGAACACCTTGATCTCGGATTGGACGTCGTTCCAGGTTGATTTGCTTGAAGAACGCCTTTATTGCCGCGAAAAACGCCTTTGAATCTTCAAGAATATCTGAAGTCAGCTCTGAGCTCTGAAATTGAGTCTGAAATTATGTCTGGAATTATGTCAAATGAGTGAATGAAGGCTCCTATTTATAGTTGTAGGCTGAGATTGATTTAATGGACTGGGCTTGGAAGTCCATCAGATTTGGCCTGATTTGATTTGATTTGTTTCCATATAGAGCATATTTGATTTAACTTTCCATTTTAACGAGATTTTATACGTTATATGGTAAGTCAATTACTTTGCCACCAAGTTACGAATATTTAAATATTCGTAGAATTTAATTTCGGCTCTTACATGTATATTAAATATCAATAAATTATTTAATTTGAGAATTAATTTAATTAAATTCTCATAATATAAATAATCAACTTTATTTCATATTAATATTATTTTCCACATGTCGTCATTTAATTGGGCACAAAATTAATTTGCTTACAGTTATCAACCAAAATTGTGAATGAATTCAAAGTAAGTATGTGGAGTTGGCTCATAGCAAAGGAGACAAATATTAGTACCTTCTGTTATAGAGATTGGCTAGAGAATTCTAAACTGATCATCGGTTGTTAAAATTTATAGGGTTTGACGGTTTGTGTAACACCCCATTTTTAGAAAAATTGCATTTCGTATTTTAAGTAATTTAATTATTTCGCAAGTGTTAAATTTGTGAATTATTTCTAGTTTTGAAAGCTTATGATTTTTGAAATTGAAGAGCTAATGTTTTCAATAAAGTTTTAAAGAGTTTTGCAGGGTAGTCTTCTGAGGAAATCGAGCTTGATCGCGACTCACTCGACATAAGTAAAAAATAGAAAAGAAAATAGATAAGTTAAATTTGAAATAAATTATGATAAAATTTAATTATAATAATAATGATATAATTAATTATATACATGGACTTAAGTATTATAATGGCGTGAGAAAAGAAAAAAAAAATAGATGGAGATTATTTATTATGCATGTGAATTATTTATTAGTCTCTTTTACAAAATAATATAAAATTTAGTTTTTTTTTTTAAAGAAAAAGTTCAAAATTTAAATTAAAGATGAGTCAAACTAACTTACCTTATTTTTTCAACCCACTACCAAAAGTCCTACTGCAAGTTGGAAAGAGTATTAACAAGTATTTTATTTTTATTTAAGTTGATTATGAATTAATAATATATATATATATATGTAATATTTGAATTTCATATACTGGAAAAAAAATATATTGTTTGCCTTTAAATAAGAACGCAATACAAAATTTTAAAAGTCCATTCTGCTTCTTTTCCACTTCTCTCTCTCTATGCGTCCCTCTTCTCTTTCTCTACCCTGCTCACTTTTCCTAAATTCCTTCCTCAAACAACATCTGTCTATCCAAAGAGGTCATGAATCCAGGTAAAATTATAATTTTACAATTATTATAGAGAAATTGTGTATTTTCTAAAATTAGGGCTTGGATTGAATGTGATTGAGTTTCTATTTGGATTTGCTAACTATGTGTTGTTTTGATGATCATTGTTGGATTGCATGTTGCTTTGGTCATTGCATGTGGTTTTTAAGCCTATAATCCTACTGTGCATATATCTTTTATACTTATTTGGTGGTCATTTGATGTTTAAATTGGGTTGGGTGATCTATTGATAGGTTTGTGGGTAGGTTTGTGGCTGAAATTTATCTATGTTATTGCATGTTAATTTCGAGAATTACTGTGACATTTCCTGAATAAATTGCTCGAACCCTTTTACCACATTGAATTTCTGGAAGCTTAGAACATATGGTAAAATTTTCAGAATTTTTGTTTTCGATTTAATATGATTTTTCTATTAAAGTGTTGTACAGAGATAAAACTACCCTATTTTTAGGTAGTCGTTGTAGAATTTCTCTCAAATATATCACGTCGAATTTGAGGTTGATGTTTGACTATGTTGACAAACAGTATCTTAGCTTTCTTAGGAATTTTACCTTGCTAAAATTGGAGTTATTTTCGATTTAATATGATTTTTCTAACAAAATGTTGTACAGATGAAAAATGTCCCTGTTTTTGGCGATTGTTGAAAAATTTATTGTGAGCAGAATATTTCATCTTTTAGAATGATTTTCGAATATGTTATTCTTGAATATCTTAGCTTAAATAAGAATTTTACTTTGGTACATTTGAAGTGATATTCTATTTTTAATGATTTTTCTAACAAACATTGTCTTTTCAGTAAAAATGAACAATTTTAGTGCTCTAGATGATGGAGATAGGATTGCATTAGTGATGCAGCGAAAACATACGAACAACACACAAAATTAACGAATCACAAATAAAACAACGCCGAATTAAATGATTCTTCGTCTCAAAAGGATTCCATCCTTCTATTTTTCTTCATTCATATTCATCCTCCTTTTTCAAAGTTCATCTAACTCCTATTTATAAGCTAAATCAGGCCCGTATTCAATAAAAGCCCAACAAAATTAAAACCTAAAAACTATATAAAATATAAATAAAAATAAACAATTAAATACTATCTCATCTCCATCATTTTCTTCCTCTTCAAAAAGATTTGTCCTCGAATCAGCATAAATCTCATCTCCAGCAATATGAGAGCAAAAAGATAAATTAATCACCATTTCAAGACACTTGATTTCAAAAATATCCGCTGTACGTACATGGCCCAGAGTCTTGAGACGATAAACAAAAAAAAAATTCAGATAATTACCAACAAAATAACTATCACTATTAATAAAATAATAATAGTTCTTCTGTGAAGAGTACTCAACAATACCATCGAGCCCTGTATCAAGTATCTGGCACAACTCAAGTTCAGGCTCGGTGTCATAAATAGGAAGCATATAATTAATCTTAAATGGCTCATCATAAAAAATAGGTGGTCCGTCATAATTAAAATAATTCTCACCAGATCCATCAAAAATAAATAAAGCATTGGGCTCATCATAATTTGGCATGCTATTAAAATAAATTGACCCATCTGATATACCTTCATTAGTTGGCCCAGGCTGTCCAACAACATGAGAAGACCCAATATAATGATCTAGGGCAACATGCCCAATTTCAAATCCTCTTCTTCATTAACGTACGCTGCAAAAGCAGCTTCCTCTTCTTCCTCACTTGCAGTGGCAATAACATCAGAGTCAGTGGCATAGGGGCACAAGCGGTGGATGCCAGCACTGGAAGACGGCGGCGGCGTTCGGATTTTGGTGGCCACGGCGGTGTTGGGGTGCGTCGTGGATTGGACGGCGGAGAGAAGAGAAATCGGTGGTGATGACTGCGTCACGCGCCTACAACGCGCGGTAGTGTTGTGTGGCGGCGTAAGAAAGATCGGCACTGGTAGTCGTTGAACGCTGATAGCCTGGTTATTGAGCTTGAAGCTTTGTTCCCATTTCCGATCACCTAGATCCGTGTCACGACGACGCTGCTGAAGGACCGCACACGAGTTGTCGACGGTGTTCTCGTCGTCGAAGGATAAATCGGTGACGGGTGGTGGGGGCATTGCGGGTGGAGGGGGACGTGGAGGTGGGTGAGGTGCCGCTGGCGGTGGCAGTGGGGTTTGGGTCGTTTTGGTGTGTAACAGCTACACCAGGGTGCTTAGTTGGTGGTTTAACTCATCCAAACGGTGGTTCAAATCGTCATCACGAAATGGGTCATGTCGAGGGGGCTTTTTGGATCGCAACGGCTGGCAATGTGATACCAAATGATGCAGCGAAAACGTACGAACAACACACAAAATTAACGAATCAGAAATAAAATAACGTTGAATCAAATGATTCTTTGTCTCAAGAGGATTCCATCCTTCTGTTTTTCTTCATTCATATTCATCCTCCTTTTTCAAAATTCATCTAACTTCTATTTATAAGCTAAATCAGGCTTGTATTCAATAAAATCCCAACAAAATTAAAACCTAAAAACTATATAAAATATAAATAAAAATAAATAATTAATACAATCTCATCTCCATCAAACTTAACAAAGACTTAAAATATGAACTTTTTATGAGTGTTACTACTGACCATTTGGGTTATTTGATATTTTACCTTGCCTTATTATGGGTAATATACAAGTTTTAACAAATCTTAAAAAAATAACATGGCGCAGACCTTATTTGTAACTTGTTTTTCAGTCCACTTGTGAAAATTATAAGAAAAGATCTACAAGTTATTTTTAAGTTAAATTTTTATGGTATGTATTTATATTTGTTGTGAATCTACTATATAAATTTCATAATATTTGACGTATTTATAATTGACTATAAATTATCTACTACAAGTTGTCTTTTTTGGAGTTTTACATTGAGAGTGAGTTGACAAATTATTTTATTTAATCACTTAGTTAATTAATAGTATATGCATTCCAGAATGAACAAATTGAATTTGTTATGAGCATGATAAAATACTTTATGATTCTTTAACAAGTATGAGGAAAACTTACTCGAATGTTATGCCTCAATTTTTTTTTTTTTATGTAAATTTGACTAGTTTTAGCAACTAGAATTCTTTCTTAAAATATGATTAAAATTGCAAAGTAATAACTAAACTTTATCATGAATAACACGTATGTATAAGTTATATATATATATATATATATATATATATATATGTATATATAACTTAGTCTCTTAGTGCAGTTCGAGACAGTTGGACTTCACTACAGTCAACGCAAGAAAGTGGGTAACCTTTAAATACCTTTTGCATTATTTAGAGTAATATGTGTGTGTACGAGCAGACAGATCTTCGGATTATGCTCTGTGTGAATTTTAGCTAGTCGGCAGACTATGCTCTGTGTGATAAAGCTAGTCGACGGACTATGCTCTGTATGAATCAAGACAGGTCTACAGACTATATCTGTGTGACATGAGTCGGGTCTATGGGCCTGGCGTGTATTCGGTTGACATGCTTATTAGTCTTTTTAATGCAATTGTATATTAAATGTTATCCCACTGGGCTTCTCCTCTGGGGGAAGACTCATGATGCTACTTTAAATTTTTCAGATCCTATTGACGACGAGAAGAATGTGTGACTGATCGGGCAAACTCTATTAAACTTATTTACAATGTTTTATACTTCTTGTAATTAAGAAAAGAAATAAGTAGTAGTGTGACTTAAGCTATCCGTTTTAATGTTTAATTTCGTAAGTATGTATGAATTTCTATAGGTCAAGTAGTTGAACCTTTTGCAAAATACTAGGATGTCATGTTGATCTTTTGGAAGGTTAAATTGCATGCATGACTGGTCAATCTCTAAATACCATTTCCTACTATGGTAAGATAGTTATAACTCTTTTGTTCCACATGCAGGTTAGTTTATTTTGCAAGGACTTAATTAAATAAGTGTTTGACTTAGAAATGTGGGTTAAATACGAGTTAGACACAAGCATGACTAGATAAAAAAAAATTACTCGTGTTTTTGTAGTCTTCCGCTTAAACTCTTTGAAATTGAGCCTAAAATGCATTTCCAAAAGGGTGGCGCTACCGGGGCGCCACAGTTTGTGTGTTAAGGTGCTTTCAGAATTGTGAAATGTAAATTAGACAAATAGAGTATCACTTATAAAGTCTTTTATTGATAAAAAAAATAAAAAATTAATCCCGCATATTACGTGGGATGAAATAAATGTATAATATAAAATAGGGGCATTCTTGTGTGAAACCGTCTCATGCATGAGACGGACATGAGACGAAGTCACTTTTTCATAAATTGTTATCACTTTTTCATAAATTATTATCACTTATAATGTGAAGTGTATCAATTTCATACTAATTTGTATCACTTTTTTAAAAAGTGATAACAATTTATTAAAAAAATGACTCGATCTCATGCATGAGACCAACTCATACAAGTTTTTGCCTATAAAATAATATAAATTTATATTAATAATAATATATATTTAAAATTAAAAAATTGAGACTATTGCAATATATATGCTAACAATATAATTTTATAATTCTTTTCCTAAAAAAATAAAAGTTGAATGATTTAAATCAAATCCAAATGAATTTTTGGAAGTATTTTAACAACTAGGGTATTTAGCCCACAAAATAAGTTTGTGGGGATAAAGAGAAATTATATATACGATAAATAATTATATTTGTACTAAATACCTATCTATATAATCTGTATATATTATTAAATAAATTAAATATACACTTTTTGTAAACTATCTATATGATATATATATATATATATATATATCACATTATTTAATTTATTTGGTGCTATATACAAATTATATAGATTTTTTTTTGAAAGATTATATAGATAGTTTGCAGAAAACCTATATATACAAATTATATATATATATATATATATATATTATTAAATAAATTAAATATACACTTTTTGCAAACAATATGTATAATCAGTGTGTATCACTAAATAAATTAAATATATATTTTCTGTAAACTATCTATATAGTCTGTATACATCACCAAATAAATTAAATGATGTGATGATGTTAACAACTAATAGTGAAATTATAGGAAATAATCATTTAATTAAATTCTTATATATTTAGTTTTGTAAATCTTATAGATGAAGTGGAAAAGTTATGCATATTTTATTCTAATTTAATGCATATCTATATAATCTATATAATCTTATAAAAATAAATATATAGAAGCTTATTTCCTTACACACAATTATTTTCTTAAATTAGTTTTATATTTTAGTAGTTTCCTTAAAATTTACGCATAAATATTTTAGTAGTATTACATTTGGCATGGTCTTAAATTATGTTTTAATTTCCAAGTTTTATATTTTCTGAAATTTAGTATATTTTATTGCTTTTAAATTGCTTCCTTGTATTCATTTGATAATTATTTACTGATTTATCACTTTATGGAAATTGTTTTGAGTTGACTTGATTTATATTTTCGTTAATAATATAGATTAAAACTAATTACGCAAAATTAAATATTGAGTAATTATTGTAAATACTCCCTCCGTTCCGGAGTTATCTTCACATGTGAAGAGACACGTTTATTAAGAAAACTTAAATTAGTGTAGGAGAGAGAACAAAGTGTAAGAGTATTTTGGGTGGTTGTATGAGATAAAGTGTAGGAGCAAGAATAAAGTAGAATAAAGTAAGAGTGGCATTTTTAAAATTTAAATGATATTGTGAGGGTGTAGTTTATGAAGGGTATTCCATGTTAAGGGTGTGAAGTTAATTGTGGGACGTTCCGAAAAGGAAAGTGTGAAGTTAATTGCGGGACGGAGGGAGTATAATTTAGTATGGAAGATTAGATTTGTGTAGTATTTTTTAATAAATTGCATATCTAAATAAAGGTAAAAACTTGTGTGATACCGTCTCACGAATCTCATTTCCTGAGATGGATCTTTTTGATCGAACTGCTTTAGGGTGTGTTTGGTGTGCATGTGATAATAACAACCGATTGGGTCCAATATGAACGCAGGTCCAACTAAGCCCATATTAACTCAAACAATTTGCATATTTTATTATTTGGTATGTCGCCCTAGATTAATTTTTTAAAAAAGCGGAACTTAATGTACCTCATGTGCTTTTTACTATTTTGTCTTCACAAATATTGATAAATTCCATATACATCCTTTGCTTTCTATTACACTACTATGGTCAAATAAAGGTAAATAGTCAAAAAAGGTGGAGTTCTCTTCAGTGCACGTTTGATATTTTTTCCCCAATTCGAAAGAGGTACTTCTCGTCAGTGCTCGTTTGTGGTCATTTGAGAAATTTTTTGAGTTAGCCGTCTTTGCTCATTGATTTTATGGTGACTTTTGCGCGTTGCTTTTATTTTGTTCCCCCTTTCTTTGTATGTCATCGATTAAAAGCAAGATTTGAGAAATCTTTTGTGCTCGCTCTAATACCTTGTCCATGTGGCGTCGTAAATCGATACATCTAGGTGGGTTTTTTTTTTGTATATGCTTTGGGTCAATTACAAATTACGGCTAGAGTTTTTTTTTAGGTGTATCTATATCTATATTTTTGGATGATTTGAAAAATACAATTGTAATTGATGAGTAATTTTCTTGTAAAGCTGAAATTGATATTTTATTTTTTTTACCCAGGTTTATGTGGCAATGTCGAACCAAGGTGCACACATACCTCCCCCCTAAATGTTCGTGTGGTGGAAGACGTAAGACTATACACTATGCTAGTTCTTTGGCCAAATTTTCAGGGGGTTACTATTACAAATGTCCTTTGGTTGTCAAACACTATAGGAGTTTCATTTGAGTTGATGAGTTCAAGCATATCGGTCGGCCACCGACATTCCCCTCAACTAATACAGGGACTAGTGGTTCACTACACAATGATCCATCCATACAGTTCACTCCAAATTGTAATACTGAACTGCGTCGTCGGGGAGATAACCAAACTCTTGTTGATGATCAATCTTATTCTGGAACAATCAAAGAGATCATACACAATGGCAAGGAGAAGACATTGTTCGTGACTCCCAACTTGATTGTAATTGTGTGTCTAATGCTGATAATTATTATATTTCTTGTTGTTTTATTACTTGTGATCGATTTTTTCATAGGAAGACAATTCTAATGTGTGGTGTTTGTTTACTTGTGTGTCCGACTTAATTCTCAGGTGTGGTGTTTGTTGTAATTCTCATTTGGATTTATAGGTATGATCTCATTAATTAAAGACATCAATTGTTAGTTGGGGTTTGTGAATGAAGATTTGTTGGTTGTTGCAGTGTTTTATGGTTTATCACAATGAATGCAACATTTTTTTTTTTTTTTGATTTCTGGTAGCCTCCTGCCTATTTATGGTTTATTGTCATTACAGGTGGTAGTTGAGATATGTAATTTAATTGCATGACTACTTTTGGTTTATTCTCATTACAGCTGGTAGGTAGTTGAGATATGTGATTTTAATTGCATGACTGCAGCTTGGTTTGTTCTCATTACAACTGGTAGTTGAGATATTAAATTTAATTGCATGACTACTTTTGGTTTGATCTCATTAAATGTGGTGGTTGAGTTATTAAATTTAATTCATGACTACTCTTTAGAATTTGGCCTATTTAACATAACTTAGTTGACTCATTTCAACCACAGCTTCTTCAGTATTTTTCTTTGCAGACATGAGTGTTCAATTCATAGAGCCTCGAGAGTGTTACTTTTATCAAGGTCATTGGAATGAAACCTCTATGAACATCTTCGTTCGGTGCCTCGTGGATGATTAGAAAATGGGTGAGTGGGATGTGAATGGAGATAACGTCCACTCGCTAGAATCTGCTCAAGACTTTGTGAACGTCATGCTGGATTAGGACTTCACATGGGATGATGTTCGAGGTCTAATGAATTTGCTAAAGAAACGGTACAAGACATTCAAATCCATCCTCGAGGTCAAAGGCCTGTGGTGGGATCGTCGTGTCAACCACGTGTACTCTAACACTTGGGAAACCATATTCAAGGTAATACTCATTTGAAATAGTTTGACATTGATTTCTAATTTGAAGTTGGACTACTATTCATAAGTTAAATATGTTTGTAGGAAGATGAGTATGTCAAAATATTTTATCACAAAGGCGACTATATGTACGACGATCTGAAATCCTTGTTTGGTGACAAACACTTCATTGTGAACATTAACTCTGATGGTCCAATGGATACTGAGCACAACAGTTCGTTCGTGCCTATCATTATTCCCGATTCGGACAATGGATAAGAAGTCGAATCCCCCATAGTTGAACGCAGTGTGCCTCGTAAAAATTTTTTTGCTGATGCGAGTAGTAATACTTGTCGTGCACTAATAAACTTGGAATCCAAGACATGTGTACCATCTGAAAACAAATCTGTGTTGAGAAAGAATGATTAGTTCAATAGGAAAACTAACAAGTTTGAGAGAGCTGCTGTTAAAAAAATGAAAGAATCAAGCTAATGCAATTCTTGGAGCCTGTTGAATTGAACTACTCACCTCTTGCTAAGAAGTGAATTGTACTTCGGAAAAAAAATATTCCATAAATTTTCCCTAACTCTAGTAGCGATATGGTTTTTTTTTTCAATTTGTTATTCTGTTATTGCAACTCTACAATAGCCATCCCATTATATTTGTGGAATTTTCTCTACATGCATTTGTATGCTATATGTAAACAAAAGTCATCCACAGTTAGATGGGTAAAAATGTTGATGCATATTATTATATATTTTGTGGTATGTCTAAGATGATTTTGTTGCAAAGTCCCTATTTCTTTTATTGCAAAGTTACACATCAAAGTGTTGCAAAGTAATGGGCCAAATTTTTGTGTTCAGTACGGTGTGCATTGCTCTTCTTCTTGCTATAGCTAATTTTTTTTTATCACTTAATTTTATTTACAACATTGATAAAAGAATTCAATGTATACTTGATTTTGTTACAAGAGCACTTGAGTGGAAAACTGATTGTTTTGTTTGATTTTATCATGAATGAAACACATATACCAGTATAGAATTTAATTATACATTAGAGAGAAAATGAATTTTCTCCATGAAAATGATTGCAATGAAAAAGAATCATGTAGTGTTGAGGGTAATAATGATAAAATTCCTCAAAAGAATACGACTGAGAATTAATGGTTCATCAATCAATTTATAAAATGAAGTAAACTTATGGTGCATATATTTGTAAATGACGTAATTTCTGCATCGGTTGAACCTTGATTTTCTCAGTTTTTGAATTCAATTTATAAAACAAATAATGTTACCTGTTTGGCCTTAATAATTAGCACATACAATTCTACTTATTTTTTTGGCAGTAGCAGTATTTTTCTACTTATTTTAGGTAGTAGCAGCACTACACTTTTATATGAACAGACATAATACAGCTTTTGTATGCCAACAAAGTATCATAAATATTATAAAGTACCTACAAAATATCATACAACTTTTGTATGCCAACAAAGTATCATAAATATTATAAAGTACCTACAAAATACCATCCAGGTTTTGTATGCCAACAAAATATCATAAATATCATAAAGTACCTACAAAATACCATTCAACTTTTGTTGGCCAATAAAATACCGAAGTACCTAGATTCTGGACATAATACAGATTTTGTATGCCAACAAAATATGCCAAAAGAACAGACATACAATAACTAAAGTCACAACAGTGATACAAAATTACGTGCGTAGTTTAAAGTTTATAACACATATAGGTTTCAAAACACATTCCAACTTGCATCAAGGATATGAAAAGGAAGACCTTAGGACATCCCCATTACTGTTGTGCGCGCTCAAGGATATGCATTGCATAAAAAGCTCATGCATCTTCAGTCAAAGATATGAAAAGGTGCAAGCATTTAACTTTCGAACCAATAAGTTCTAAAACATCCAGTTTCTGGACTGTTGTCAATCCGGGAACATCGCCAAGAAGCCTAAAAACCTTAGACCTTATTTCGGTCAAGTCATGTTCATGCCCAATTCTACTAGTAATTTTGTCTAAGCGCTCACCAACAGTTTAATTTAGTTCCCTAAGCAGCTCAACCATGACACTATCACTTGATTCAGATTTCGATTTTCTCTTCTTGGCAAGTCCTTTTGGATGTCTCATTTGCATTAGTAGTGTAAGTCATGTTGTTTTTAGTTTGATCCTCGTTTGGGTATGAGCCTTTAGGGCGACTGCCTTCAGGGTGTGAGCTTGTTTGCTCTCCCAAGTTGATGAAGTTCTCGTCGTTGAACTCAGCTTCTGATGCAGTCTACTGCAAGTTCCTCTAAGTATGCATAGATACAACAACATCGGTTACGTCTTCTGCAATCTCACCCGTTGCGCAATCCTTACCAAAAACTTCAAGCCAATCAGGAAACATGTGCCACTCTTTGTAGCGCACACCTTTCATACCAGGATCTTTCTATAAATATAACCAATTTGCACACTATTACAATCAAGTTCAACCAACAACTATAAATGAAATTAGTAAATTCCAGAAAAAAACCAAATTTACCTTCACAACTTCAACCCATTGATCGTCAGTCACCTCAAGTGTATAGGTGGTTGTATTCTATCCCACTCCAGTAGTATCTCTTTGAGCACTAACAAGCGAACCATAAGCCTTCCTCCAAGTGACAACCAAATCAATATGTGGATAGACCTTCCTTATAGCGTCTTCAAGTTTGTTAAGGTAGCCGGTGCGGAAGCCGTTATCCGTCTTCCAACCGTGAGCTACCAAGTGTTTTAGCGCCGCTATGAGAACATTCTCCTCGCCATTGGACCAGACCCTATGAGTACCGGTTCCAATCTTTTTCACTGCTGCTCTTCCACGTCTTACATTATCTTGAGTGTGGTATCCATCACTGACTTGTATAAACACACAAAAAATACAAGCAATCACAATGCATATCACATAAGGTTTCATGATTGGTTTCAACATATGTGTACTGTTGCAAGGTTACATACATCCATAACATGGTAAAATCTAATATTCATAAGGTACAATACAATCATTAAAAAAAAAACAGTCATCATGGCAAATATAAAAGTCAAGAGACAAATATCACAATAACTAAACAAGACAAACATAAACTAATAAATAGGTACTCCTAAGCCCCATTATTATATGCTAGCCAAATATTTTGGGTCATTTCTCTTAGATATGTCCATGCTGGCGTTGCTTCAATCGTCTCTATAAATTCTCCATCTCCATCTTGATTTTCTATCTCTCCATTTTTTTGATCAAATCGATACTCTAATAGATCGTACGACATCTCACTATGAATAAAGTTGTGAAGCAAAAAATAGACCATTATCAACCGTATTTGCATCTTAATGGGGTAATATGTTGCACTTCTGAAGATACCCCAATGCATCTTCATTACTCCGAAAGTCCGCTCTATAACGTTGCGTGCTCTTGTGTGACACATGTTAAAAGGTTCTTGATAGTTTATGGGTCTAGATGATGTTGGCCCCCATTCATCTAGGTGATAGTGTACACTCCGGAATGGTGATAAAAATTGGCACTATTCGCGTAATCATTATCACACAAGTAGCAATTGCCTGAAAAATAAGAGATTACTTAGTACTTCATAAAAATAAATGTTACATACAACAACATTTAAAAAATAAATGTAGTACTTCATAACCTGTTGGGACTTTCAACCCGTTTGGTCTATTCACAGCGTCATGCAACACCCTTGCATCGGAAGCGGACCCTTCCCATACTGGCAAAACGTACACATATTGCATATTCCGATCACAAACGACTAGCACATTAGTAGAAATTTGGTCTTTCCTTGTTCTGTATCGCCCTCTATCAGCTACGGGCACATGAACACTGATGTACGTACAATCAAGTGCCCCCAAACATCCCTATAGTTCAACATAAACAATGTTGTCAGTTTAAATAAATCAAACTTATACTCCCTCCCATTTATTTTATATGTCGTCCTCAGTTTAGGCACAAATATTAATATTTTTCAAAGATCAAATTAAAGCACTTTCCGAAGTTTATTAAGAAAATAAAAGGAATTGGTTAAGTGGATAGCTGATGACCGGATCCGGACCCGACAGAAGAGTGTCCACATATAAAAGGATGGGCACACTCACACACACTCACACACACTTGCTCTTTCTCTTTCTCTCACATCTGCAGGATAGGTAGCTGTCATTTTCAGTAACTCCCAAAATTCCATCTCGAAAACCCTAGTCCCTCTCTTGAAGCCGGTGACGTATCAAAGGCTAATTTTACACCTACCCCATTCCACCTGCTCCCATTTTCACTCTCAGAATTGGGTGAAAGATGCGCGAACCCTCCTCCAGTTTTGCCTAGCGGTTGCAACCGTATTCTGGCCGGTTTGTCGGCGCCGTCACTAGATTTCCTTCATGGCGGACTCTCCTCCAGTGATGAACCCGCCAGAGATGAATGCCGCTAATGATCTCACCTCACACCTGCTATCGACCCTCCTTTCAAATTTTGTGAAAACCCATGCTGCCGGTGTGATATCGGAATTTCTTGGATCTATTCAAACGAAGCCTTCTGATCGGGAGACAACTCCTACGGCTCCGGTGCCTCAACTGACTCCCTCCATCCCTACTGCGAACACAGAGTTACGTACCTCACCTAATCCTGGTTTGGTTCCGATCTTAGATAATATTTCTAAACTTCCTGATTCATAACAGCCTGTGCAAGCTCCACAAGGCCATGACCATCTTTCTTATCGAGAAATTTTGGCTCCAACATCTAACGAACCGAACGTGGGTGAGCTCACAGATATGGTGGCGAGACGGAAAGGAGAGTTTCTCTCTGTCAAAGTGGATAATGCACTCGTCAAATACGGAGTCTCAGAATTAGCACACTCGCTATTGACATATTATCTTTTATCCCCTGGGAATGTCCCGAATACTTTGGAAAGCCTTCGAGTGAAACTTGGACAAACTTGGGGTATTGAGGGAGAATGACGTCTAGTGCCATTAGGAAAAGGGTATTATAACATTCAAATCTCCAATCTTGAGGAACATAATAGAATTCTTGACAGGAGGACATGGACTCTTAAACCAGGATTAATGCGTCTGCAACGATGGGTACAGGGTTTTAATCCTTACAAGGTCAACACCAATTTGGCTCAGGTATGGGTTCGAATTTATGAAATTCCTATGGAGTTTTTTCAGCCTAAAATCATACATGCCTTAGCTGCAGCTCTAGGGACAGTTATAAAAATAGATGATCGTACTAAACATAGAACCATGTGTCATTATGCTCGGGTTTTAATTGAAATCGACATGACAAAGGTTTGTGAGGATAACATCATGTTTGAATCAGAGGGACAAGTTATGTTTGCTTCTATTACGTATGAGCAGCTCCCCCCTTTCTGTAGTCAATGTGGTATTGTTGGTCATTCTCTGGATAACTGTAGATCAGTAAAAGGTCAGAAAATTAACGAAGAAAGGGTTGTTGGAGGAAAGCATGATGGGAAGTTGGCAAAAAATAAGCAAAAAGAAAGAGAATGGGTCCAAAAAGAGCAACATCATCAGGAGGATAAAGAGGGGCTGGGTAACCCCCAATCATTGGCTAGGGATCCTGGGGAGAAGGTGGACGATAAAAACCAACAATCGTTGGCTAGGGAGGGCAGCATGGTGCATGCGTCCCCTGGTGATTGTGAGGTTGGATGGACTCGACAGGGCTCTCCGCAAAGAAGAGCACCGGAGATATCTACGGAGGCTCCACTATCGCTCATTCTCACGAAAAATGATTATGAAGCGTTAGCTGATTTGGAGGAAGAGAATGTGGTGCTCAACCAGCAGCTTTTGGATAAAATTGATATTGATAAGGGTACTGAGGATAGGGGTAAAGATATTGATCAGATGACGGAATCTTTTCCTGTGGAGGCCAACGACCAAGCTGCGATTAACAAGCTGAGGGATGCGGGTACTTCTTTTAGTTCGTCTTCGAACTCTGGCAGTTCGCTTGTTCATCCTCTAAAGCTTCTTCCAAAAAGATAAAAACGG
This sequence comes from Paraleonurus japonicus, assembly GCA_030762865.1. Lineage (NCBI taxonomy): Eukaryota > Viridiplantae > Streptophyta > Magnoliopsida > Lamiales > Lamiaceae > Paraleonurus > Paraleonurus japonicus. The sequence goes on along the minus strand of CM061057.1, from coordinate 24,011,104 downwards.
TGCTAAGACTGTGTCGTAGAAATATAACTTGCGAAGTAATTCTAGTCAGAGCGGGGTGTGGATTTCGCCTCCTTATGACAGCAGCTACATGATTACCTCGAAGGTTGATACAGATGTTCTTAAATCAATGCGAGTCGTGGCCTCTAAGAGTTGGACAGATATGTGTGAAGATGATATACCTTAGTAGTAGGGTTTTCTACTTGGATTTTGTAAAGAGTCTCTGCTCTTTCCTTTCTTAGGGGTTTGGTTTTACCCTTATTTTTTAATGAGGGCTTCGCCTCTGGATCGACGTGTGATCTTATGACTTTTTATTTTATTTTATTATAATAACTAATTAGACAAATATTAATATTTTTTTTACCCAAATTAACCTTATTAAATGAGTATTAACCATTATTGACCACACTTAATCTCTGATGGAGAAAATAAAAATCATGCTCTTCGTCTTCACCAAACTTAATGATTTTGCTGTGAGTTTTCATTCCAGCTTCCTACACAAAATCAAATTGGAGCCAACAAATTTAAATAAGGAGGGAATCACCTATTCATAACACAACTTTACTAAATTTGAAATTTTCACAAAAAAATTTCAAACTAAGACGCGGTTTTCTGTTCTACAAATATGGTCAGGATAAAGCCAAACTTTCACATACATATACATGGACTCAGAGTTTACATTCGATTTGAACCAGCCTCCTCCAATCATCGAACATGAATCACTCAACAAAGAAGGAGAAATTCCGATTTCAGTGTCATCTTCTTCATCGGGAAACTTCATAATCGAACTAAACAAAGAAAATAATGAGATTGGATATTAATTCGGGAAAGAAAATGATGGAGCATCTACAGATTTATCAGAGGATGAGATAGTTGCCAAGCAAACAATGGACAATTATGCAACATATGCAGCAGTGGCTTCAAATGGTGAAACGAGAGAAAGTGTAGATGGACCACAAACATGTCAAGGTATTTTTTAAGATTTTCTTTGTGATCGCTACTCGCTTAATGATCGTATGAATATATATCTCAAATGACATATTTCTAATTTTTTTGGACGAAAACAATAAGACTGATAAACAAGAGATTCTAAAGATATGCTCCAATTTTTGAGATATAATTTTCTTACGGTTTAAAAAAAAGTTTGACCATATATTTTGGAGAATTAGTTAGGAAAACTTATCTGATTTATCTGCGTAACTCCCATAAATTAAGGTGACCATATATTTTGGAGAATTGGTTAGGATTAAACATATCTAATTTCTGTGAGCAAAATTTATTTTTTATATTACCATTAATTTGATAAAGTGGCCGATAATTTATCTAGTGATTTGATTTTGATATATTACCATGTAATCATGTGGAGTGAATTTATATTTTAATGTCTAATGTTTAAACACAATTATAAATATTACATTATCTATGCTTCATGAGATTACATTATGAACATTGTACTCTAATTTTTTTTAAAATGATAATATGGTTGGTTGCAAATACAATAATGATTGTAAAGAAATGATTATATGAGAAAAGTTGTTAATCAAAATTAAAAATAATAAATTTATACAATTTATTTTATGGAGTAATTTTTTTTTTTTGAATAATTTACTCTTGTATTTTATTAAATAAAATTTAAACGTAAAAATAGTGGTATAGGGGTCACTCTAAAATGCCACTTCTATTTAAACTCATTAAAAGACAATGCTCGAGGGAGGAAGAGAAGGATCTTAACTGGCATCGAGCGATGGACTATATACCGTGCTTTGTTGGAGAGAAGTGTCAATGGTAAGTTGAAGAAGAACACGACAAAAGAGGTTGCAGAGATGTTCAATATCGCGAATGTGCGAACAGTGCAAAGAATATGGAAAATTCACAAGAGAACTCCATCAGGCATGGATGTGGATGTATCGTCAAAGAAAGCACGAAATTGTGGTCGTAAACAGATTGATGTTAATTTAAGTTGGGTCCAAAAAATAGAGTTACATCAACGAACAACACTAACATCTCTAGCTGATGCTTTAGAAGTTAGCTATTCAAAGTTGTATCGTCTTTTTAAGCAAGGTTTCATACGTTGTCACTCAAGTGCAATCAAACCACATCTGAAAGAGGAGAATAAAATATCTCGGCTAGAGTTTTACTTATCAATGCTTGACGAAGGAATGATGTCGGACGACCCTAAGTTTAAAGGAATGTATAATTGCGTGCATATCGACAAGAAGTGGTTTTACATGACAAAAAAGATCAAACGTATTACTTACTCGAAAATGAAAATGATCCTAACCGATCATGCCAAAGTAAAAAATTCATTGCAAAAGTCATGTATCTAGCGGTCACGGCTCGTCCCAGATTTGATGATGAAGGAAGAGTGGTATTTCAGGATAAAATTGGATGTTGGCCCTTTGTCACTGAACAACCAGCCCAAAGGAGTAGTAGAAATAGACATGCTGGCACTATGGAGATGACGATGATTACATCTGTTAAGAGAGAAACTATAAAAACATTTTTAATTAAGAAAGTAATTCCGGCAATTCAGGAGAAGTGGCCAAGATCGGAACACAATGAAATTATTTTCATTCAACAAGACAACGCTAGGACACATGTTCCTCCCATTGACCTTGAATTTCTAGCTGCAACTTCACAAAGTAGGTTTGACATTCGATTGACTTGTCAACCCCCAAACTCTCCTGATTTCAATATACTTGATCTCGGTTTTTATAGGGCCATACAATCGTTGCAATAAAAAATGCATGCGAGGACTATTCCTGAGCTTGTTCATAGTAGACAAAGCATTTTATGACTATTCACCCATCAAACTAAATTATGTGTGGTTGACATTGCAACTGTGTATGAAAGAAGTCATGAAATTGGAAGGAGGAAATCGATACAAAATTCCTCACATAAACAAAAAACGGCTTCAAAGGCTAGGTTGTCTTCCTACACAGATTTCTTGTGAAACTACATTAGTGCAAGCGACCAGAGACTCAATAGCTAATCAACGTGGTAAGTTAAATTACATTACTAATATCTTGAATTAATGTTTCACTATACTAGATAAATTGCGTTACTAATATCTTGAATTGTATTGTTTGTATTGGAAGGAGGGCAAGAAGTGAATGGCTGAAGCTTCAGGTAGCGATGTTACAAGGCTACACAAACAAGTTGATTGATTTTGTAAAAAGAGGATTAAATCATGATTTTTTTTTGTTTTTGCAGGTTTTTTTTTTTTTTTTGAAACAATTAAGTAGAGGGATGAGACAATAATGATTCACTATTAGTTTAACTTATATCTCTGTAGAGCAATCATTCCATGATAAGATTCGAAATATTATCAAACATGATAATCAAATACTAGGTGCAACACAATAAGGAAACATAATTTTCATCTATTTTTTCTCGAAATACTTTGGTAGAAGAATCCTAAGCATCTTACTAGACTCTTTTTCCTCATTGTGATCATTCATGATGGGCTTCTTTTCAACCTCTAATGCAGCACGAGTAATGCAAGGTGTAGAAGATTGGTGGGCATCGTCTTCAACGTCTGAATCAGAAACATATATATCGAATGAGTTTTTTGCATTACAAATTTGCAAAGCGACTAGTTTAGCCTTTTCCAAGTATTCTTTTGCCTCCTTAATAGCCATTTCCAAAGATGCTTTTGCCTCCTTAAGGTTATCATCAACAAGCAATTGCATATTTGGATTCAATTCGTCATTCCTATTCTCATCCATAAATCAGAACATGAAATTGTCAACCTAAAAAAAAAAAAAAAAAAAAAAAGACTTCGTGAAAAAATAATTCAAGCTTCTGTTGAATTTAATTAGATGGTCATACTTCCATTATTCATATACTCCATACATTTATATTTTTAAATCTAGTGTATATATCATATCAATCTATATTCTGTCAAAAAAAATCATATCCATCTATATATATATATACTAGATTAGTATCCCGCGTTTACGCGGGTTCTTCTCAAATTAAAATGATAACATAATATATTATATAATATATAAAATAATTAATTTATTGTATAAAATAATATATTTATATTATAAAATAAACATATTCAACTAATATATGTATAAACGTATGTAATAATTTTTTTGTATATTTTAAAATTTTATTTTTCAATACATCAAATTTATAAAGTATTTAAATAAAATTTTATTTTTCAATACATCAAATTGTAATATAATAATTATACTCCTATATATTATTTAAAATTGTGCTATAAATAGAATTAATCATTATACTCAATATTATGATTTAAGAATTAATCACTATACTCAATATTAAGATTTAAGAGAAATCAAATATTTAGAATTATATTATATAAAGTAAAATAATCACATTAATTTAAAATTTTATTATATCAAATTTTTATAAAGAGAAACACTTTGAGATAATATACTTACTTAAAGGGATTTATTAAATTAGTCAAATCTTCCAATATTAATCATTCCATAAGTTTTCCTTAATTTTAAAAAATTATTACTTATTGACACATCATCACATTACTCAATATTATGATGCTACATAATACAATCTATTTTAATGCATAGATATAAACTTAATGAAAAGAAGACACATCGTCAAAATGAATAAGAAGATGACAACTAAGCAAATTAAAACTCCCTATTAGTATATAGGGGATATTGAGCAGGGCATGGAAACTAAATTCTAAAATCTAAGAACGAAGATAGCAGACAACCCTATAAAGTGATGCCTTACATGTAAAAAAAACATATTCTTTCTCATATGCATTGAATCAACTTCCTCGATCCCCTGCGTCCAAGAAATTGGTTGTAGAGATGTATACCCACTTTTTTTGGTAAAATAATATACCCTAATATTTTGCAGAGAAATATAGTGTTAAAAGGTCGAATAGACATCGCCGTTAAATTAGTATAGGACCTTGATTATATTTTGTAGAATTTCTTAAACTTTGAATGATTTTTGATACAATTTCTCCCAAAATCTAATCTAATTTACTGAATTTAATCACAATTTCTCTCAATCCCATATAATCAATTTCTCCCCAAATCGTTCAATTGAAAATTAATTTACAACATTCTGTAAAAAAAAAAAAAAAATTAATTTACAACACATGAAAAAAATTGGAGAAGGAACCGTGAATTCACAAGAATTGAAACACGATTCACAAGCACCCAAATAGAAAACAAAAAGAGAATTTAGAGAACGCAATGACAAGAATACTATAAACACTTAGATTAAAATAGAGATCGAACGATTGAAAAGAAAAAAAAGGAACTCACCAAATTTATTATCTCCAGAAATTGGAGAAGGTTGCCGGAAATATAAAGACCGGGAAGAAGATGTAAAATCCATAGAGCATTGAGAAATCAACATGTTTTTATGAGACATAAATAATGAGAGAGTAAATAGGGGCATAGAATGGAAGAGAATGGTAGAATGTCAAATAAAAAGTAAATAAGTAGAAAAGTTAGAACGACTTATATTAAGAATAGGAGGGAGTACTAAATAAAAAATGAGAAATAAGAAATACACTTTATTAGACTTATACTACCTTGAACCACTTCCATCTAGGATGGTTGTTGTCGTTGGGAACGGGGGTAGGCTTGACAAGGAGGATTTAGTGGAGTTGCAAGACTGCACACAACATGTTGGTCCCAAGATTGAGTTAGAACTTCTAGAGATAATCTAGAAGGTGGTTGAATAGATTATCTAAAATCTTTTGAATTTTAGACTATCTACTTAAATAAAACCTCTAAATTATCTAGATTACTCAGCGGAAATTTTATACTCAACCTTTATCAATCGGATCTAAAAGCTTCTTGATATGAATACGAATTAACAAAATTAATCGGCTGAAATATAAGTGCAGAAAGTAAAGAACACCAAATTTATAGAGGTTCGGATTATAAAATTCTACATCTTCAAACCATCTTTCTTCTTCCTAGTCTAATCTCTGAACTAAGAATACAGTGCAGGATTATTTTGAAGAAAGAATTACAGGGAAGTGTTCTACAAACACTTAGAAAGAATATGCTATATTTTGTGAATTACTAGCTATGTGTGCTTCTAAAAAGTGTAGATTACAAGTATGTCAAAAAGTTCTTCTCAGAACTGTGCTTAAGCCTATTTTTTTTTATCGGGTAAAGGGTGACTCGAACCCATGACCTTTAGGCCATAGGTAGTGGAGCTCTAACCATTTGAGCTATACCACTTCGTCTGTGTTTAAGCCTATTTTTAAAGAATATAAGACAGTTAGTTTGTTAGAACAAACTCTAACCGCCTAACAACCTTTCTTGAAAACCGCTTTAACTTCAGCTGACCTTCTTGAGTTAGTCGTCTGACTAACTTAGCTAAGATCTGCATTTCTTATTCTACTCAGCTGATCTCTACCTTGTCTTAAGCTCTTTATTATCCTCTCTTGATCAGATGACTTTCACAAGACTATCTTCAGATGACCTGAGTGTAAAGAACCTAAGCTGACTATCTAAGCTTACCTAGTCTGAAATTTTAACTTACAGACTACATTACTTCAGTTGTTCTAAACATCATCAGCTGGTCATCTTACTTTTACAAGAGCTATCTAACCTATAAATTTTAACACATCAAAACAGCTTCCTGATCTAACACAACACTAGGTGGACGTAGTGTGATACAGTTTGACCTGATCTTCTAAAATCATATTTTACCACTCTTTATTATTTTTTTTTTTTGTGGTGTGCTAGAACGGACAAAAACATAGCTACATGTTCCTCAATGCTAACAAACTTTCCTTCCTTCAAGCCACCAATATTTTTCAATAGCATACATAGTCTACCAAAAGTATTCTGATCCATTCGAAGATTTTCCACACAGTCTGAGTCATATCGACCTACTAGTCTTCTCATTTATTTTATTTGATCAGGAATACGTTCCAACATGGTATATATTCGAGATTGTCGATTATGACGATCATTTTTTTGTTCATAACAAGTAAACAACTTCATTTTGTTCATAAAGTGTGATGCATTAACTCTTCAAGTAACAAGTAAACAACTTCATTTTGCTTTCTCACTGAATTTATCACACGTTTTGCACAACTATGTGATGTTCTGCGAATAGACTCATTTCATTAGCAATACTATAAAAATATAACAAATATATCACATAATACTAATTTTAAATTCGAAAAAATAATAATAAAATCATAATAGACTACGAATCTGATAATGTGGAACAAATGATATAATAGATTCACATATGAGGAACAATGAACAAACGATATACAGATTCACCCAGTTCATAGAAGTACACAACTGTGAATCGTAAAGAGATCAAACATACCAAACAACGAAATATTCCCAAATTTATCAACGAAACATGAAAATTAGTACATGAAGGTTGACGAAATATGCCTACAAATTTCACGTATGAGGAACCATGAACAGATTTTTTCAAGGAAAATGAAGGCTGGCGAATCTAACCCAATCACCACAAGCAATTAATGTTGTTCAGAAATAAATTTTAAGATCTTGACAAACTAATTTTTGAATCCTAAAACATTTTATAAACCTTAGAAATAAAATAGAAATAACAAAATATTGAAACGCACAACAGACTGTACCTAACTAGAGGTCTAGGTAAAGCGACGGTGGTGGAGCTCCCTGTGCTCGACGTTGCGTGGAAGATGATGGCAAGAAATATTCATGTGTGAACGAGGAAGAATAGCGGCGCATTGACAACAATAGTAGGATTTTTTGAGAAAACAGATCGAAAGACGTATATATAGTGAAAGGGGCATTTTGGACATTATCAACTCCGCATAAATCACCCAATTAGCAATCGCACCATTTTGCATATGACTTCTTCTCTTCTTGGAACATTGAATAGCAACGGGCCTTAACTTTGTAATGGACCGAAAATTTACATATCAAACCATCAATTGGGTCCGATAAAAGCAAGATTCGGTGGTTATCAGACCTACCAAACTAGCCCTTAATGGTCCAACTAAAGCGGCCCAGACTAACTCATCCCCTTATTTCATTTTGTGTGGCAAATTTGGCCCAAATATTATACCCTCAACCTACTTTCATTCATTGAATCATATAGTCCCGTTTCCTTTAAAAAAAACAATAGCTGAGAAAACGAATTGAGGTATACATACGGTTACTCACCCAACAAACAATATATATAGGGTTTTTAAGAGTCTAAGTCCAGAAAGATATGTTAATTATCAATTCGGGATCTGAAAGATGAAACTTATTAATCCGGGATCTGAAAGATGTTTATGTTAAGTAATTTATCAATCCGGGGCCTGAAAAATATTTAAATCAAGGCCCCGAATTGATAATTAACCTATCTTTCAGGTTCTGAATTGATAAAATTCCTTAATATAAATATCTTTCAGGTCTCAAATTGATAAGTTTTATATTTCAGGTCCCAAATTGATAATTAACATATCTTTCGAGACTAGAACTGATAAAAACCTTATGTATTAGTGTTACATAATTCAAACTATTAATAATTCATAAATTTTAAAATAATGTTGTTTTGCTTCTTATTCTATAATAAATGTGTGCAAATAATTCAAAATTCTAACTAACAATTTTATTAAAGGGATGTATCACTCTTCACTTAAAACATAATTATTATTTAATTTTCGATTAATGAACACTTTAAGTAGAAAGTAATAATTTTCAAAATAAAATTGATAAAAGTTTAATAAAAGGTGATAATATTTCAATTAAAAGTGACAGATCATTTTTCGTCAAAATGTTATCACTTTTACTTAAGATATAAATATTTATTTAATATTTGGTTAGATATTAAAAAAATAATACTAATATTTATTATCACATTATACAAAACGTGATAATTTTTAAATGAAAAGTGATAATACTCAAGTTGAAAGTTATAATATTTCTATTAAAAGTGATGTATCACTTTTCATTAAAACAGTTTTATCACTTTTTACTTAAAACATAATTATTTTTTATTTTTTAGTTAATGAAATAAAAATGATAGTACTTAATATTTATATCACTTTATACCAAAAGTGACACTCCATCCGTTACAATTTAAATTGCTCAAAACTAAATAACACAAATTTTAATAAAAATGTTATTTATTAGTATTAATAGGTATAAAGTGAAGGGTAAAAAAGTCTTTTCAACTTTATTGGAGTGAGTAATTGAGTGGAGAGATTTAACTATAATGGAGAATTGAGTGACATGAGGCTTAAATAAAAGATGTTTGTAAGGGTTTAGTTTGAGAGAGTGAAATTACTTTTTTTAATTGTAAAGTCCATTTTTGGATTTTGAGCAATCTAAATTATAACGGAGGGAGTAATTTTTAAACAAAAAGTGATAATGATTCTATAAAAAGTGACATATAACTTTTTGTTAAAACATAATCACTTTTCACTTAAAAAATATAATTATTTTTTTAATTTTGATTAATATAATAATTAAAAAATTGATAACATTTATTATTGCCTTATATAAAAAAGTGATAATATTCAAGTTAAATTTGATAAGTATATAAATAAAAAAAAAGTAATTTTAATGGATAAGATAACATTCAATTTTGTATAAATTCAATTGATAAGTAAGTAAATATTTTTATTTTTTATTTATATTTTTATTCTTCTGACCGAATTTTTTAAAATAGAAATGGGTCATATATATTCGAGTAGTTTTTTTTTATTTGAGTTAATATATTTTTAAATTCATTAAAAAAAATCTATTGCTAATTTTTTATTATTTAATTTTTTTTATATCTACCATTATTTCTATTTTTATAATTTTTTTTTCTATTTAATCTTGGAAAATTAGGTCAAAGATAAAAAAAAAAAAAATCAAAGATGGGGGTGGGGGATTGAGGCCCAGTCCATGTTGCAAAATTGCAGTGCATGTTGCGAGAATTCAAAAAGGTAAGGCGGGGTCAGATTTATAAAATGGGCTTCGTCTCACGAAATGAGATTCGTGAGACGGTCTTGTTGTAAAATAAATAACGAGAAGAACACAAATTTGTTTATTCAATTTGTCAAGAATGACTACGTCCGGGGGCGAACCAAGTCAGGAGGTTTTTCACTATATTTCTTGTTGTCTGTAACGATACAATAGTGAAGGATGTATAAATAGACGAGAAATTGAGATGTAACCCTAAAAGCCCATTAGACATCCTAACCCATTAAATATATTTTCCTACAAGTAATGTTCATAATTATAATATATTCACAATGCTCCCCCTTGGATATTACATAGTGGTATCCATGTCTCATTAATCCTCGTTAGAGTAATTTAGAGGGAGAATATGAGTAAATCATTGATCTTCGGGATCCAATCTTCAGGATTGTTCTTAAGTTGTTACTCCCCCTAAAGACAACAACCTTCCAAGCCTACGAATCCCAATAATATAGACATATTTTTCAAAAGTAGATTTAGGAAGTGATTTAGTAAACAAATCTGTCAGATTGTCACTAGAGCGTACCTTTTGTATGATAATTTCACTACTCTTATGGAATTCATACGGATAAAAGAATTTCGGGAAAATGTGATTTGTCAAGTTTCCTTTAACATATCCATTACTCATCTGTGCAATACAAGCTGCATTGTCCTCATAAAGGACAGTAGGGGATATATCAATTTTTAGAATTCCACACGAATTACAAATGTGTTTTACCAATGACTTTAACCAAATACATTTCTCATGAGGCCTCATATAAAACAATAATCTCTGGATGGTTTAAGGAGGTGGTAACCATAGAATGTTTAACAGACCTCCAAGAGATTGCGATACCACCATAGAGGAAAACATAACCAGTTTGAGATCTAGCAGTATGGGGATTAGACATATAATCAGCATCTGCATAGCCCACCAATGTTTTGTCTTGATTTCTTGAATAAAATAAACCAAAATTCTGTGAACCTTGAAGATACCGTAAAATATGTTTAACACCATTCCAATGTCTCCTTGTAGGAGAAGCACTAAACCTTGCAAGTAAATTTATTGCAAATGCAATATCCGGTCTGGTGCAGTTTGCAGATAAAGTAATGCACCAATTGCGCTTAGGTAAGGAACTTCTGGTCCTAGTATATCTTTTACATCTTCCTTAGGTCTAAATGGGTCCTTATCAACTTCAAGGGAGCGAACAATCATTGGTGTGCTTAGCGGATGAGATTTATCCATATAGAATCTCTTCAACACCTTCTTTAAGTAGGTTGACTGGTGTACAAGGATTTCTTCGGGGAGATGCTCGATCTGCAGGCCGAGACAATACTTGGTTTTACCCAAAGTTTTCATTTCAAATTCAGCCTTTAAGGTTGAATTAGCTTCTTTAATCTCCTTACATGTTCCAATTATATTTAGATCATCAACATAAACTGAGATGATACAAAAATCATTTAATGATTTCTTTATAAATACGCAAGAAAATGCTTCATTGTTTATATACTCCTTCTTCAGGAGAAACTCACTGAGTCGATTGTACCACATACGAACCGATTATTTTAGGCCATATAATGACCTCTACAATTTTATACTATACATACTGCGATTTTCATCATTCCTCATCTGGGGAATCTTAAATCCATCAGGAATTTTCATATAAATATTGACATCCAATGATCCATATAAATATGCGGTTACAACATCCATTAACTGCATTTCTAAATTTAATTTTACTGTCAGGGATATTAAGTAGCGGAACGTTATTTCATCCATAACAGGAGAATGTGTTTGATCAAAATCAATATTGGGTCTTTGCGAAAACCCTTGAGCTACTAATCTCGCTTTGTATCTCTCCATCTTATTATTCTCATTTCGTTTTCGTACAAATACTCATTCATATCCAACAGGGACAATATTTTTGGGTGTACGTATGATAGTACCAAATACTTTTCTTTTGTTTAGCGAGTCTAGCTCTGCCTCAATTGCTTCTTTCCATTTTACCCAGTCTGTGCGCTTCCGGGAATCAGCTATTGACTTGGGTTCTGGATCCAAATTATTATTCGTAATAGAAAGAATAATTGTGGCGGCAAATTCGTTGTCGCGCGACAACAGTAGTACTTCTATTATAAGTTTCTCCTATTTTTATAAAATTCATTGCAACTTCTATGTTTACATCAACCAAATCTTCACCATTTTCCAAAATATTTTGGTCTAGTCATTCCGCAATCCTAGTATTTTGTGCACATATATTGTTACTAGGATTTTCGTCTTCAAGACGAATCTCTTTAGGAGATTTCAGGGGTGACTGAATATTTTTGCTAGCTTTAGTTTTCCACGGATTTATATACCTTTGTGTTAAGAGGTCCTTTACGCTTCTGGCGTATGAGGGCATCAATATGTATACTTGATTTCATCGGGACCTCTACCCTTTGTGGTGCATTTACAGCAAGTATATGCGATTTAGTCACTCCTTTATGATCAGTAAATGTATTTGATAGATTACTTGCTAAATATTGCAAGTTAATTATCTTTTGAACTTCCAGTTCAGTTTGACTAGTGTGTGAATCTAAATACTGAATATCTTTTTCATTCCATGAAATTTCTCGGCATTCATTTAATTTTAGATTCTTATCTCCCCCTAATGCCGGAAATGATCTTCATCAAATGTGTAGTCAGCGAACCGGGCCGTAAATTGATCCCCTATCATAGGTTCTAGGTATTTCATAATAGATGGAGATTCAAAATCGATGTATACACCTAGTTTCTTTTGTGGGCCCGTTGAGGTACGCTTTGGTGGTGATATGAAAATATATACTGCACAACCAAATATGCATAGATGAAAAATATTAGGTTTTTTCCCACTCACTAGTTGTAAATGGGAGTAGTCATGATATGCAGTAGGTTGGATTTGAATTAGAATTTCAGCATGTAAAATTGCATGCCCCCAACATGAAATATGTAAGTTGGAGTTTTGCGATAATGGTCTAGCAATTTACCCTTTGCACATGCATCGCAAATAAATTCACTAACAGAAGGAATTTAGTTATTTGACATACTATGACCAATGGATTAGACAAAATCCAACGCATCATATTTTATCCTGGATGACCTAACCGCTCATGCATAATTTAAAAGAATATGGATCATTAAATTTTAAGCTCATAGCAATATGAAGATTAGAAGGTTGAATGTATGTATAATACAATTCAGATGAGAAAGAAGGAAGTTTTTCAACATATTTTCGACATCCTAGTGATTGAGTCATCAAAAGATATTCATTATTGTTCTCAGTGTCAGTTTCAATGTGGTAACCATTTGATATGATGTCTTTAAAACTGAGAATGGTACATTTAGATTGTGGATATAACAATGAATCATTAGTGATTAATTCAATACCTATAGGGAGAATTACTGAAGCTCTACCAGAGCCTATTATTAAGATATTATCATTAGCAATTGTTGTGACACTCCTATTTTTTTTTTTTACCAAATTTTGAAAAAAAGGATAAAAAATTCTATCTTTCAGGATAGTATGTGTGGTAGCACTATCTACCAAATACAAGATATTATCTTTCTCCATAAACCAAGATAATTGATGATGCACAATCAACAATAACTGAGAAACGAACCTCGGCCTTGGCCTCGGTCTCTGCCTCTTCCACGCCTATACCCACTATAATTTCCTTAAGGTGTAGCATGTGCTTCAGGCACTGCTTGGAGCCAACTGGTCTTGCATTAAGATTTTTCATCAGCAGTTGGTTATGTTTTCTCTGCCACTAAAAGTGCAAAAATAAGCTCTGAGTGAGAAGTGTAGTTTTTGGCCCTGTACTGTTGCTGGAGTACAAGGTTACTGACATGGAATGTTGATAAGGTTTTTTTGGTAACAATTCAGTCTCAGTAATTTTCTGTTGACATAATTTTAACTGAGCCGTAAAACGATGCAAGATACAGTTGTATTCCGTCACGGATTTAAACTCTTGAAAATGGAGATTTAGCCAATCATATTGTGCTTGAGGCAGAAATATGTTAGTTTGTTGATGGAAACGATCCCTTAGGGATTTCCATAAAACTAGGGTCATTCTCAGTAAGATACTCATTTTTCAGGTCTTGATTGATGTGGTGTCTGAGAAAAAATCAAAACCTTTGTCTTTTGTGCATTAGTGGATTTGGTTTATTAACAATTAGTTCAAGTATAATTCTTTATGCTCAATAATATCAAACAACATTATATTTTATATTTAATCTACACACTCAATTACAGTAGAAAAATTATTTATTACAAAGTAATTATTGCCATCAAGATTAAGACCAGTAAATTCTCTCTTAGTAATATCAGACATCTTTCCACTACAATTCTTAGAAAGAAAAAATTAGACCTCATATGAAAGAGAAAATAAAAATATTTCATTGTTTTCAAACATTTCGTAAATCATATATGTCTTGCATAACTCTTGCATAACCAATTATGTAAAATATTATTAATAACTCAACATTTAGGTTCGGATTTGAAGACAAAAATCCAAATGATATAACAAAATTGTTATCTCCCCATTTCTTAAAAAAAATTCTCTAAAATCAAGCCATTTTCAATCCAATTATTAATAATATTAAACACAACTTAACTTTTTCAAGAAGCAGTTTAGAAACATAATAATAAATTAATAAACTAATTGCACAATGTAATTATTTGTTCGGATTTATCAACAATTTTATGTCTGAAAATCCATAAAAAATTAGTGATTCAAAATTATCTATCAATATTTGGTATATTATGAGGTCAAAGCTGATAATATATCAATATAAGTTCTCAACAATGCATTTTCTGGCATACATAGAGAACTGGAAAGAGCAAAAGACAAATAAGCTGCACCAATTTCACTTCTCTCTCCCCAACACTAACAAAGACATTAAATGTAGCATTAGTAAAATAAAAAGTTCCCTAAAATTATTTAAGTGGATCAAATCATTCTATTTTGATTGAAATGATCCTAGGGTATCTATTCGACTGTTTAATATGATGTTGAAATTCTACTATAAACATCACCAATAATATCATTCCAGAAGTTACCTAAAATACACAACACTGCAGTTTCTATACAATAATATGACTCTCTAAAATATAGTTAAAACTAACGCACAAATTATGAGAATTCAAGAACTCGTTTCTTGGGTTTCTAGGATTGGTTCAAGAGGCATTGTAATTGAAAAAGAAGAACCATTGGTAGGGCAGAGACTTAAACAAATAAAATTTTTAGTTCAAAAATTACAAATAAAATTTTTAGTTCAAAAATTGTGTTTTATATGAGATACATATCATTATCGTTCTGATAACGTGTTGTAAAATAATAATAAGAAGAACACAAATTTGTTTACCCAATTCGTCAAGAATGACTACTTCTGGGGGCGAACCAAGTCAGGAGGTTTTTCACTATATTTCTTTGATGTGTGTAACGATACAATAGTGAAGGATGTATAAATAGACGAGAAATTGAGATGTAACCATAAAAATCCGTTAGACATCTTGACCCATTAAATATATTTTCCTACAAGTAATGTTCATAATTATAATATATTCACAACAAGTCTCACACAAGACCAACTCCTGAATAAAATTTTAGGATGATTTAAAATTTTAAATTTCAAACGTAAATTTCATATTATGAGCTTAATGATTAAATAACATAATAATTTTCGAAAATTATGTATTAAAGAGATACATTAATATATAATTGTCAATATTTACAATTATAAAATTACAAAAAATATAATAAACAAATAAAAATTAAATATCCTCCATAATCTTCTAAATATTCGATCGTCCCTTTTCAATATGAAATTATTAGATTACAGGAACACTGATGAAGAATAATAAAGTACAGATCAACCGATGATGAATGGACGAATCTACTAAAATATCTGCAAATAATACATCATATAATCTATCGAAAAAATAAAAGTATTAACACTATCACAATTTATTTAATGATAATCAAACGACAAAACAAAAGAAAAAATTGTTACGATGAACATAAAATCTGCAAAAAAAAAAAATAATAATAATAAACAAAATTAACAGCTCATAATCAAACGACAAAATAAAAATAAAACTTGAATATGATGATGATCATCAGATGATCGAATCATTCTGTCATCTGCAATTAAAAAAATACAAAGAAAAGAAGTTAGAGTTTATAATGATACGACAACATAATTTAGGTCTGCATTAAAATAAAACTAAATAAGCTGCTTATAATAAAAAAAAAAAAAAAAACGTAGTTAGACGGCAGAAATATTATGTAATTTACTTTAGGTTTATAAGGTTATAGATATGTAATTAAATAAAATTATAAAATTTAATTAGTAGATATATATATGATTTTTAGAAATATATATAAATTTCTTTTTTAAAAACAAGAAATATATATAGATTCCTATTGTAATTAATTGGTGAATAATTTAATTTTTAAGATTTGATATTATCAAGCTCGTAAACTAACAATATATTCAATAATTAAAGATCAAGCGTAAATCAGACTCAAATATTCTAAAATTTGCCTCGATTTGATTACATCACTAATTTTGTTGTCTCCTTTAGGGATATTTTTGTAATTTACTGTTGGAGAAATTAAGTTTAATTATTTTAATCAATTTATTTGATTATTTAATTAAAATAATTTGATATTTAATTTCCGGGAAATTAAACGAGATTGTGTTGGTTGTTTAGATAATTTCTTAAAACCGAATTTCGGTGAGTGGGAAATTGATGTAAACATTGAAAGACTAAAGTATCACTCTTAGGTATTAAATGTGCCACATTAATACTAGTGATAATTGTCCCACATCGGATAATGTGGGAGTTAAATCACTCCTTATATGTAAGAAGTGATTAAATGAATTCAAATTATAAGTGGGCTATGCACACATAAATGGGCCACACGCGCGCGCGCGCGCCGCCCGCCCGTCCGGCCGTCCGTGCCGTGCCCTTGGACTTTGGGTGTACTTGGGCTTGGTGGTGGTGTATATATAATTTTTTGGAGCCCAAAAATTCTGGACTTTATCCGGGTCAGACCCAGAAAAGTGGATGTGAATTTCAGACGAATTTGAATGTCATTTGGATTTCATCTGAATTTGAATGTCATTTCAACTGAATTTGAAATTCAAAAGTCAGAGATGAATCTCGATGCATTTAATGTCCAGATTCGAGGAGTTACAAGTCAATATGTAACAGCTGAAATTTGAATTCAAAAGGTCAACAGTCAGAGGATGAATCTGGACAGACGGATGTCCAGATTCATGGCGTTTCAAGTCAAGTGTAACAGCTGGGTTGTTACCAAAATTAACACAATTCTCACCTGACGGATTGGCATTGATTGTCATAATTTTATGTCCAGATTCATGGCGTTTCAAGTCAAGTGTAACAGCTGGGTTGTTACCAAAATTAACACAATTCTCACCTGACGGATTGGCATTGATTGTCATAATTTTGGGTCAATTGTCTCTTCAACAGTCTCAGGTGTTCTGCCTATAAATAGGAGACATTTGCATGTGCATGGCCACCTAATCTCGCACCCCCTGCATCAGCACATACACCCACGTCGAATTTTTGCAAAATTTCACGTCCAGTTTTTGCATACATACTAGTTTGCAGTCCAGTTTCACGTTCTTCAGTTCGTTGGAGCTCGTTTTCAAGTGGTGCTACTTGAATACGAGACGAAAAGTCGTTTCACCTTTGGAAACATTACGTCGAACCGTGAGCACTAGCCGGGACGTATTTGTTTTGCGGGCAAAGGATTCTTCCTTGACTCGACTTACTTGTTGTTCGTGATTGATCAAGTTCGTTGCCGTTGCTGTTTGAAGCTTGTTCGTTGTTGAAGAAGAGACTAATACTTTTCTATTGAAAAAGTATTACTTATTGTAATCTTCTTTTTCTTTTGTATTTTTCTCTTGTTTTTTCTTTTCGTTATTTCCATTCGTTTATTGTAAAAGTCATCGTTGATGCACTTATAAACCAACATTTACAATCAAGGTTTTTTTTTTTTTTTTTTCAGAATAATTCAGTATCTGAAGCATCGTACCAATACATTTTATTATTTTGACTCAATCCAATGTCAGTATATGCGATAATTCTTAATTTTATTAAATTATTATGAGTTTTTTATTTTTATTTTTATGTCTTTCAATATCTAGCGGTTTCATAATGGTTGTATTCCTTCATTTCTGGAGTAATTAAACTCGGTAATTTTAGTTTTATAATTCATTAGATGAGCTACGGCATATTACGCGGTATGTTCGTTAAATAACTTTACAATATAGTATACTAGATGAGCTCCCGCGTATTACGCGGTATGCTCGTTAAATAAATTTTATAATATAATATATTATACATATAATATTTTTCATCAAATAATATATGTATAAAATTTTGTGTAATTATAATATTAAATTTAATTAATGGTAATATCAATTATATAATAATTCATGCTGGGTTTAGAATTATTATAATTATGTGAAAATTTACTATAAGATTTGTTTCAAATTTATTTTACAATTAATAAAAAATGATTAATAGAAAAAAAAATCTTTTATAATCGATGCATAAATATTACTCCGAATAGTATATATATAGTATAATAGCAATAAATATCATATATGATTATATTAAGTTTTTTTAATAATACTTATATTTATACATATATTCATTAGGATGAAATAAAGTAAATTAATTGAGTCGGTCCTTTTTAATAATTTTATTCAATATGTTAATACTATTGTATAGATGACTAATTATACATTGACACATAATCATTACTAATATAAAACTCTTTATATTATTAACTCCTAATCACACACATAAATTATTTTTTCAATTCAATGACATATCATCTGAATTCACAAAAAATATACACATAAATATTATAAACTTCATATTAATATATAATGAGATTCAATTGTTTGAAATACTCACAATTAGTTTTTTATAAATATTGTACTTTATCAGCAAAATACATAATACATTTTTATAGGCTGGAGTTATATCAAAGAAGTTTCAAAACATATAAATATGTATAAATTGGTTTAGTTGGTAAGCACTAAAATAAATGTGTGAGAGGTGCAAGTTTCAAACCCTTATGAATATTTTTTAAAACTTTATAGAAAATTGACGCATAAGCAAACTTGCCAAATAAGAAAAATCAAATTCCCTATTAGTATATAGGGGATTATACATATAATATTTTCAAATAATATATATAATACGCGGTATGTTCCTTAAATAAACTTTACAATATAATATATTATACATATAATATTTTCAAATAATATATATATATATATATATATATATATATATATATATTAAAATAATGTATATGTATAAAATTTTGTGTAATTATAACATTAAATTTAAATAATGATAATATTAATTGTATGACAATTCATGCTAGGTATTATAATTATTATAATTATGTGAAAATTTACTATAAGATTTGTTTCAAATTTATTTTACAATTAATAAAAAAAGAGACGATTAATAGATTTTTTTTATATAATTGATGCATAAATATTACTCCAAATAGTATATATATTGTATATTTGCAATAAATAGTATCATATATGATTATATTAATTTTTTTTAATAATACTTATATATATATATATATATATATATATATAGGATGAAATAAATTAAATTAGTTGAGTCAATCCTTTTTAATTATTTTACTCAATATGTTAATAATTATACAGTGACTAATTATACATTGACACATAATCATTACATATAAACAAACTCCTTAAAAATTGACATATGTTTTATTCACCACAAATTGACAATTAAGCAAAAACAAACTCCGAAGATAAGGATTTGACAAATTCATACGAAATTCTGTTTCATTTTGTCAATTAGTTTGTGATTGTCAATCATTTGTTGGAAATAATTGATTACATTCTTGAATTAGAAGTGTGGAACACATTCGAATTATGAGAATTTGAACGTCACATTGAAGTTGATAAAATCTATATTAGCATGAAATTGTAAATTTGAATAGCATTGATTAGTTGAGATAAAATAGTATAATAAAACAAATTAGTTAGAATAATCTATCAACTATCCTATAAAAAAAATAAGATCGAAGAAAAAACAAATTATTTTAGAGGTGAATCGAAGCAAAACGTAAGAACAAAAAGAATGAAGGTATTGTGTGTATTACAAAAATTTCTAAAAATTAACACAAAAACTTGTACGAAACGGTCTCATATATGAAACGTAATATTCTTATTTATTTATATAATATTCATATTTGAACGGTCTCAAACAAGCCTTCCTCAAAAAATAATCTCCCATGAGTATTTGATTGATTTGTTTTCATACTATTGAATTATTAACACATATCAATTATCAATATGATTCGATGTTATGTAAATCATCAATTGATTAATTTTCACTTCATCCCCAGTATGAAACACCAAAAATTGTGTAGTTTAATAGACGGATCTTTTAATCCTTAATTATTCTTAAGAACTAGTCACCTATTTTTATGGTGTTTGTTAATCTTTCATTAATCTGTTTAATTCACTATCAATCCTAACTAAACACATTTGATCATTAGTAATGTTGCCTAAGATATTGGTGAAACAGTTACTATTCCCAGGGCTAACAACTAAACAAATTTCTAATCAAAGAAATACTTCCATCTGCTTATTAGTACATTACAGAACTTAAAATTTATCACAACGTTTTGGATTTGCCCTCGTTCAAACGAATATGTAAAACGGTCATGTCTTTGTCTCACGAAATGAGATTCGTATAATCATCAACTCACATAAAAGACATAAAGCCAGAGCTCAAACAATTGGATAATGAAGGAACAAGAGACATCATTTGACCAAAACATTGACTAATTTTGCTTATAAAAAGCAACACTCAGAACTCTACTTGTGATACTCCCCCATCCCACAAAAATTTGCATAACTTTTCTTTATAGTTTGGCCCACTGCCACAAAAGTTTTCATACCCCAAAATGGAAATATTCCTTGTAACCTTCACCCTCACAATACATACATATTTACCCTTCATGCCGTTACTTTTGAAACCACACATACACTCAATCCAATTAATTCTTCGATTTTATTCATAAAACTTTGTGCCAAAAGCCCGCAAACTTTTTTGGGACGTAAGGAGTACTATTTAGTTAACAAAAACACCCATAGTCACATGAATAAAGCTACCAACTTTTAAACAGAAAAGATGCTAAAGATCACCGAATAGGCTGATTTGAGATAATACAACTACAAACTTCTAAAATGCATGTACTTCCAAGACTGTTAGATGACTTACATTCCAAAGAGCCAAACAACAAAACAAGCAAAAGGGCCAACTCCTAATAGTGATTGAATAATCAGTTTTACCTAGTGCATACACAAAGAACAACGAAGCATCAGCCAACAAAAAAACAAAAACACATATAATTATATCACCATTGTTATCCAAACTTGGCTAGGGATTCTCCACACAACATTCAATAGTCATACATAAAACATAAACTAGTGCAGTTAGTGAATTGTACTATGCTAATTTATATTGAAACAAATGTAACAGCAAAGATAGGTTAATGAGGTAAACCAATTAGTGTACATTGCCTACCTACAACAAGAGCAGCAAATGAAAAACAATGAGGTAAACGAATAAAAAGAACTAATTTACTCCGTCCATAAACACATAGAGTAGCAAACGCATGATTGTTTCTCACAATTAAACAACTGAAATGGGCTATTGACAATGAAAGCATGAACATATAAACCATCTAAAACGAAACAAAAGCACAATGCTACTCATCAAATTCACCAGGCAATCTTCTTCTTTGCATTATAGTAATCAAGATACCACTTTACAAATTTGGCTAACCCCATCTCCAGATCAGTGGTGGGCTTATAACCGAGCTCCTTCGCCGCCAAGCTTATGTTCGCGTGCGTGAACAACACGTCCCCGTTTCTTGGCAGAGGAAGCACCTTCTTCTTTGCCTTTACCTTCAACAACTTCTCCAAGGTCCTAACAAGCTTTCCAACAGGAACAGGGCTCGTATTCCCCAAATTATATATCCTCAATTGAGCTGAGCCTCTTTTCTTTCCACCACTGCCAGTACTCTTCTTTGCAGTATCCAAAGCAGCTAAACAACCCTTCACCACATCATCAATGTATGTAAAGTCTCTAGCTACACTAGCATGATTAGCCCCTTCAAAGATCTTGATCTCTTTCCCTCTCAATATATCTTTAGTAAAGAAATAATAGGCCATATCAGGCCTTCCCCACGGGCCATAAACTGTGAAAAATCGAAGCCCGGTGATTGAAAGCCCGTAGATGTGATTATAAGTGTGTGCTATTTCTTCACCAGCTTTCTTGGTAGCTGCATACAAGCTAGCAGGCTGATCAGTGCGATCCTTTTCTGAGAAAGGCACCTTCGAATTGAGCCCGTAAACGGAGCTCGACGAGGCCCACACTATACTAGGCTGTGGATTTGCATTTTTACATGCTTCAAGTAAGCTAACAAAGCCATTAACATTGCTATGAATATAAGACTTGGGATTCTGCATTGCATATCGAACTCCAGCTTGAGCCGCTAAATGCATTACATGAGTAAAATGCACAATCTCAAACAACTTACTGAGTAAAACAGCATCATTGATATCGCTTTCGATGATGTACACGCCCTGCTGCTCAAGGAGGCTCTTTCGAGCTTTTTTCAGCCCGTTTTCATAATAACTGTTGAAATTGTCCAGGCCCAAAACCCCATCTCCTCGGCTCTTTAAAGCTAGGGCGACATGTGTTCCGACGAAGCCAGCGGCGCCGGTCACCAGAACCGTGAATCCCGCCTTAGATTGCGGTCGGGCCGAATTGCGGGCTTTGTCCTCCCAATTGCTGCTTAAACCGGTGGTGTGGAGGCTGCGGCGCTTTCCGGCGGAGGAGGCGGTGGGCGGGGAGAAAAAGAAGAAAAGAAGAAGGAAAACGAGGAAGAGGAAGGACCACAGAGTGAGCCTCGGGTGGAAACGCAGGCGGTGGAAGCCATACGGCGGCGATTTGAACTTTCCGGTGGAGGAGGGTATGATTGGGTCAAGGTGTGAGAGTATGGGCTTCAGCTGTGTCATCAGAATTTCGATAGAGAACACTGAAACCTCCAATTCTTCGCCAATTTCTCACTCGGAAGAAATTGGAGTGAAATTGAGGGCGCAAAATGCTTCTGCGATCTAGCCCTTTTCGTTGCAGAAGCAAATTTGTCGAATTTGTTTGGATTTTTGGGGATTTTTCAATGTGACGAGAGAGAGAGGAGAGAGGGCTTTGGATTTAAGGGGTTATTTGCATTTTTATTCAGAAAAAAAAAAAGGACTAATTTTATAAAATATCTTTACTTTTTCCATATTTTGGAAAACTGAACAATTATTTTGTTGCTTTTTTTAGGAAAATATTTAACCGCTTTATGCATTTTTAGGAAAAGGTTTAGTGAATGAGTTTTAAAATGGAAAATTCTCCTATAAACGATAGAATATGGCAGAATTAAATTAATCATATCCTCTCAAGTTATTATTTATTTTTTTTAAAAAAAAATCTTTCGAATTAATCAATGAATTTCGAGTCAAGGATACGTGCAACGGATTTACAAAAATATATCAATTTGAAGATTTCCTATTCTCTTCATGTGTTTTTCTCTAATTTCGTTTACAAGAAGGTACAATTTTAGTAATTTTCTTTTAATAAATTTTACTATCTCCATCCCATAAATATTTGCACTAAAAATAAATGGTATAAGGAGAGTTTTGAAAGATAATTTAATAAAATTTTATGCATAAAGTAAAAAAAAATTATTGAATTGAATATATTATATATATAAAATGTAATGATATTTTATATAAATATGTAAACATTATAACGATGAAATTTATACATAAAAAAAATGGTCTGCAAACGATTATGAAACATATTGCAAATAATTATGAGATTGAGTAAGTAACTGATTATCTTTGAAAGTTATTTTTATTAGACTTGTTCTTGAAAAAATCAAGAATAGTTATCTTCAATTGTATACATAGAAAAGGTCAAAAGTTTAGTCTGAGCAAAATACTGTTATGATATCACAAATGATTTGTGATAGTATTGATATTTATTGTAGCGTTGAATATTTCAATAATATTTGCGATAAATTCAGTTGAGATTTTATTATGCCTTAGTATTGAAATATTGTATAATTAAGATATTTACTCACGCAAAATTTATGGGATAAAAAAGATATTATATTTATAATAAAATAATATATTTACATTAAATATCTATCTATATAATCTCTATATATATGATCACATAAATTAAATATAAATTTTTACAAACTTTTATATAATCTATATATATATATCACCAAATAATTTTTTTTTTTGACATGGACCAAATAAATTAAATATACGCAAGAATGAAAATATTGTTATCGCAATAGGTATCGTAAGATTATTTTTACAGATAAATCGATATCGCATATCAATATCGCAAAAAATTAAAAAAATGATGGATATTTTATTAAAAATTTATAAATTGAACAAGATATTTCATAAATTATTATAACATATTATTGTGCACATATTCTATTCAAAATTACAATAAAATTGTATGTTTAAAGCAATCATATGATTAATAGTTTATATAAATATTATGTGACGCAAAATAATTGACAACATAATATATAATGCAATACAAAATGATTAAATATACATAATAAAATACAATAATATCAACATAAAGACCTATAAGGTTCAAATATAGTAGTAGAAATGTCATTTTTTTCAAAAGAACATTGGTGTCACCTCTTCAAAATATCATTTGAATAATTGATATACTTAGTAATGCAATACAATTGAAATAGTCTTAATTTAAAATAAAAATAATTAAAATTAATAGGATTAGAGTGTGTTTCCTGTGAACCAAATTTCACGGTAAAACTTGATCCACATTGAAAGATCAAATTAATTTATTTTCAGTTACTCCAACTAATATTCTTTAGTAATATAGCTAATACCATTCATTTATTATGACTGATCCCCTTTAGTAATATATGTAATGCCCTTCATTATCACGGCTGATAATCTTTAGTACTATAGGACATACTCTTCAGTTATCATGACTGACACCCTTTAGTAATATAAGTAATACTCTTTAGTTATTACAACTGACACTCATTAAGATGGATCAAATTTCACCATGAACCCTTGTTCATATTAGTTTTTGCCATATGATTAAAGATGTGAAGAGAGTCTCAATTTCATCCTTGAATATGCATTTATACTATTTTTATAGATCAATATATCATATAAAAAAATTCAAAAGAAGAAATTCAAATGAAATAATAATTGAAAACTAAAATTATTCACTAAAATTGGGAATTGCAATCTTATACATTAAAATTGATTGATATGACCATAAGAATATATATTTTATGCATAAAAAATAATAAAAAACCAAAAAAATAATTTTTATAAATAGTTTAAAAAAATTGTGATTTTTATGGATATTGTGATATTTTGCGATATTTTTACGATATCCAGGAAAAATTACATTACGGCTGACCGATATCGATATCGATATTTTGCGATATTTCTACGATATCCGAGAAAAAATGCATTATCCCCTAATATCCATATCTCAAACTCAATTTTTGTGATATATCCGTGACATTTCACGATATTTGCATCCTTGTGTCTATCTATAACTAGGTTAGCTCCCGCGTGTTACGCGGATTTTTATTTTTTTATAATATTTTATATATAAATATTATTTAGATCATGATATTTATAATACTCGATTAATAATATTATATTATTATTTTGAATTTCAAACATACAATGTTATGTATAAAAGACTTAATGCCTATTAATAAAATAAGATAAATAAATGAATTATTGTGTTTTCAAGACAATATGAATAAGTAAACCAAATACTAATGTTTACATAATTAGAATTTTAAGATTTAATTAATCAATTCATCAATATATTAACTATATTAAATTTCATATTTTGAAATACACAAAAAATAAAATTTTTAAATATATAATTTTCTCAAATATATTAATATAAAACAAAAATTGATACAATCACAAAATTTCTTATATACAATTATAGGTTCAAGTTAAATATAATATTATGTTTAAAAATTGTCATATGATAAAATATTAGATATAAAATAGAGATTATGACGTATTTAATAAAATAGGGATTAAAAATATTTAAAGATTTGTAAATTAGTTTAATTATTTAACAACACAAACATTACGCAAGAGGTCCAAGGTTCAAACCTTCTTAGCAATTTTTTTTTTTTAAATTAAACTCTATATTAAGATGCCACATGAATGCCACATATGGAGTACAAATCAATAAAAAAATGACACATCAATACAATAGATATTTTACATATATATGCACTTAATGAGAATATGACACCTCATCCAAATTAACCTAGAGACGACACATCATCAAAATTGAACTCCCTATTAGTATAATAGGGATATGTATATATCACCAAATAAATTAAATACATTTATATAATCTGTATATATCACCAAATAAATTAAATACATTTATATAATCTGTATATATCACCAAATAAATTAAATATACGATCTTTGCACACTATCAAGACACAAAGAAAGAGATTAGCAACAAATTATAATATGACAAAATTAATCAACTAGAACCTAAAAACGATGAAAATTATAAGATGGTCGTATCAATCTTCAATATACACTAAAATAAATAAATAAATAAGGACAATGCATAATTATACGATTGCATGATAATTAAGAATGAGAGAAGAATAAATACAACTGCATAATAAGAACAAAAATAAGGAGAGAAGTAGAAATACGACTGCATAATAAGGAAAAAAAATATTTAGGATTATTGAGAAATAAATGAGAGGTGTTGTATCATGAAATATTTCTAAGTATTTCATGGGCACAAATCCATTAAGATGTTTGGGCCCGGCCCACTCGATGGCCCAAGTCAAATATCAAGATTACCTAAGGTCGACCAGGTCTAGGCTAGGCCAAACAGACGCATTCAGTCAGAGTTGGTCAGAGATCTCCTTGGCTGACCAAGCGAAGGACCAGCACATCTAGTAGTGTTGGCCAACCAAGAAGGACTTGGGCTTAGGGGTGGCAAATCGTGTAATCGTGTCGTTTATCGTGTCGACACGATAACGACACGACACGATAAGGTAATACACGAACACGACACGATAAGGATACGTGTGTCACACCGATTACGAACACGAAAATTTTCGTGTCGACTCGACCGCATTACGACACGATAAGGACACGATAATATTAAAACTGAAAATATAATTTAAAAATTTAAAATTTTAGACACGATAAGAACACGATAATGACACGATAATATTTAAAATTTTAGATTTTAAAATATTTAATTAAAAATATTAAAATTTATATTATGTTGTATTGTTGTAATTGTATACATGTCATTAACATGTTACTATCAAATACGTATTAGTGATGTATATCAGATCACTAACAGATTAACAGGTTGCTAACGGGTTAACGTGTAATCTGTTAATTTTTATCGTGTTAACGGGTTGACACGACACGAACACGAACACGACACGAAATTTTCGTGTCCTTATCAGGTCGACACGATAAGGACACGAACACGATAAGCCCAAACACTAACCCGCAATTTTCGTGTCGTTTTCGTGTCGTGTTATCGTGTCGTGTCCGAAATTGCCACCCCTACTTGGGCTGACCACGCCTAAGGTGAGACAAAGTCAATCAAGGATGAATACTCGCCAGTGACAAGCTCTGATGCAAATATCGCGAAATATCGCGGATATATCGCAAAATATGAATTTGGGATATGAATATTAGGGGGTAATGTATTTTTTTCCGGATATCCTGAAAATATCGCAAAATATCGATATCGATATCGGTCAGCCGTAGTGTAATTTTTCCTGAATATTGTGGAAATATCGCACAATATCGCAATATTCGTAAAAAATCGCAATTTTTTTAATTGTTTATAGAAATTATTTTTTGGGTTTTTTTTTATTTTTTTATATATAAAATATATATTCTTATGGTCATACCAATCAATTTTAATGTAATAATTTTAATTTTCAATTGTTACTTCATTTGAATTTCTTCTTTAAATTTTTTTTATATGATACATTGATCTATAAAATAGTATAAATGCATATTCAAGGTATGAAATTGAGAATTTATTCACATCTTTAATTATATGGCAAATTCTACCATGAATAAGGGTTTAGGGTGAAACTTGATCCATTTTAAAGAGTGTCAGATGTAATAACTAAAGAGTATTACCTATATTACTAAAGGGTATCAGTCATGATAACTCAAGAGTATGTCCTATATTACTACAGAGTATCAGCCGTGATAAATGAAGGGTGTTACCTATATTACTAAAGGGTATTAGTCATAATAACTGAAGAGTATTAAGAGTATTACCTATATTACTAAAGAGTATTAGTCAGGATAATTGAAAGGTAAATTGATATATTTTTCCAATATGGATCAAGTTTCATCGTGAAATTTGGTTCGAATGAGACGCACACTAATCATATTAAGACTATTTCAATTTTAGTGGAGAGAAACTACTTGCGTTACTAATTATTTTAATTATTCAAATGGTATTTTGAAAAGGTGACACCAAACAAAAATGACATTTTTACTACTATATTTGAACCTCAAACG
Source organism: Paraleonurus japonicus (assembly GCA_030762865.1). NCBI lineage: Eukaryota > Viridiplantae > Streptophyta > Magnoliopsida > Lamiales > Lamiaceae > Paraleonurus > Paraleonurus japonicus. The sequence goes on along the minus strand of CM061057.1, from coordinate 23,982,427 downwards.
TCTTCATTTTGATATGAATTGTATTTTATTATGTATATTTAATCATTTTGTATTGCATTATATATTATGCTGTCAAATATTTTGTGTCAGACAATATTTATATAATCTATTAGTCATATAATTGCTATAAACATATAATTTTATTGTATTTTTTAATTAAATATGTGTATAATACTATATTATAATAATCCCTGAAATATCTTGTTAAATTTCCAAGATTTTAATAAAGTTTCCGTCATTTTTGTCAATTTTTTGCGATATCGATATATCCATCGATATATCCGTAAAATTAAAGTTGCGATATTTATTACGATAGCGATTTTTTCATCCTTGGTGACAAGTACAAAAAATCAGCCTTAGTTAGAAATGATATTTTTATGCCAAAAAGGGGTGGGAATAGGTCAGACCAGACTTTTCATAAGAAAAACTGGGCCTGTTACATATTTTTTGGGCCTGAGCTTGGCCTATTATCTATCATAATTTTTTTTTAAAGGCTTGGCCTGACCTATTTAGTATATAGGCCAGACCTGAAAGCCTTTTAAAGGCTTATTTACTGCAATTTTTATTATTCATCATCAATTTCAAAGATTACATTTATCACATTACATTATAAACACTATAAAACTCAATATACGAACAAGATCAACATTACCACGAATTATCACGTTTACAAAAGCAAAAATAAAATTATTAAGTAGTCCTAAAATAATACCCAAAATGACAAACAATCCAGTCAATTGTGTTCAACTATTATAAAAGAAAAATAAAACCATATAAAAAACATGTCATTTCTTCTGCATCATCTCATCTTCATGTTCAACCACCTAAAATGAATAAGAAAAATTTTGATTATAAAACATGCTGAAATATAATAAGCCACAAGAAACTTGAATTTTATAATTATTACATAAACTAAGTTGTACCTTTTTCTTCTTCAAATTGTATTTTCTGTACAGCCAATCTCCACCACAAATGAGTGTCTCAATAGAATCTTCATTCAATTTAGACCGATAATCATCAATAACTCTTCCCCCAGCGCTAAAAGTAGACTCAGATGCTACCATTGAGATTGAAATAACTGGAATATCTGTAGCCATCTTTGATAAGATCTTATACTTTACACTATTATCTTTCCACCCCTCCATAATATTAAAAGCTTTAGAATCAGAAACATAATCATCATCAAGGTAGGCTTGCAACTCTGAATTCGATGGAGGAACTGCTTGCTTTTTACGCACCATGGTCATGATATCATCAAATCCAGTAACTAAAGAGGGATCAGACATACATGAGGTACTGTCATCACCTCCAAAATCACTTCCATCAGTTGTATCTCTAGTGATCTCATCCCTACTCAATTCTGCGTACTCATTATATAACATTTCCAAAGAAGTTCTCACAAAGTCCACATTCTCTTTAGCAACTGTAATACCCAAGAATATCAATCACCATAAGTAAATTGAATTTTTCATAAGTTACAATTATAATATTAATTATTAATATTTTCAGTTTTATTTATGTTATATTTTATTAATAATTATATTAATATTAATAAACTATATAGTTCTCAATCTTTCAAAAATTCAAAATTTTAAATTAAGAATCTTATCTTTTAGTGTGAGATTTTGTAGATCCAAATTTCCTTTTTATCTTAACAAAAATATCTCTTCCACCTTCTTATTTATTTAAGTACTCGGTTGGAAAAGAAACACAGGCACAAAAAATTATCTTCTTCATTCCCCATAAAATCAAGTTTTCTCTCTGGAGTTTCGTCTCTCAATTCCTTGTTGTTTCGGTAACACCTTATCCTTACCTCTTTTGTTGAATTTGATAAACAAATTATACATATTCATACTTTCTAATTGATTATGATTTCACTGTACATGTACATATACATAGATTTATATATATAAAAAAAAGTTATTGAGTTTTCAAAAAAATTGGTCTGTTTTGATTAAACGGGTGAAACTATGATGAAGAATTGTGAATCATTATTTTATGCCTTAATTTTGGGTTAAGGGAAAAAGAGAGAGAGAGAGAGAGGCGTTAGTTTTGTTTCCAGGCAGTAGCCTGTTTATTAATTTTTTTTTAAAAAAAAAATACATATACATATTTGTCGGCAGTTGCCATTCTTACTATTACTATATATATATTATGCTTTAGTTTAAAGTAATTAGTAGCATAAGTATTAAATTGTTAAGAATCTTTATTATTTTTTTTAATTAATTTATTTTTTCGATCGTAATTTTCTAATATTCATGTATTTGAATATAAACACATATATTATATTATCAATTTTTTTTTTTTAAATATTAACTAAGATTTTAGATAATCACTCTCTATTAAACCTAATACTAAAATATTTATTAGTAATACTAAGATTGAGATTTAAGATTTAATAAATTTATAATACTAAGACAAAATTTATTAATTATTATTTTAGGTGCCAAGGAGGCCACGCTCTAGAACATTTACCAAGGATAATCAAGTTTTAAGGTGGGGTTTTTCTCTATATGATTGGTAATTATTTGTCACTTTTAAATACCTTGCATGATTGAGATTTGTTGCTTGCTACTATGTGCTATATGATATGATATGGGTATGGACCGTGTGCATACTATGCTATGATTTATGTTCCGGTGGAAAGGACCGTGCAACATAATAAACTATGATTTATGTTCCGGTGAAAAGGACCGTGTGACATAATGAGTTTAAGAACTATGTTTCGGTGGAAAGGACCGATTATGATGCTATGTTACTATGGTTGACTTTGCTGACAAACGTTATGGTTATGTGGTATGTGAGTTGCTGTTTTGATTATGTTGGATATTTAGCTGTGACAAATAGGACTCCACTGAGCTAGTTGGTTGCTCACCCCAATCAAATTAATGCTTTTGCAGATTAAGAATAACGGAGGCGCGGCGGAGGCAAGGTGGATTGATTGGTGTTATTTATTTTAGCATTTTTAATTCATAGCATGACATTAAATTTCTTTTCGTAAGATTATTTTTTTGAGTGAATTAAGTTTTTAAGAAAATTGAGACAATTTATGAAATTTATTTTAGTTGACATTTTTATTATTATTATTATTTAAAGATTCTCATGTTCATGTTTCCGCTGATGGTATTTATTAAATTGTTTCAAAAAAAAATTTATTTTTATGAACTCTTGAAAAGAAATTTTTATTCAAATCAGCATTAAAATTATTTATAAAATTAGGATGTGATAGTGTGGTATCAGAGCAGGTCTACGTTCTTGTAGACTTGTTTAAAAAAAAATCTTTTAAAGTCTAAATTTTTTTTTTTATTTGCATGCATTCATTATTTTTAAGTTACACCATCCACCGCCGCCACCGCGCCAACTCCAAGGTATAATAAGAAAGTTCAGTGCTAAGATAATTATGTTAGTAAAAAAAAAAAAAAAGGAGAGAAGTTTTATGTATATGAATTATGCACACTAAGATAAATTATGGTTAAGTACACGTCTATTAATTTTTTTTTTAACAACTGTGGTGACTGATAGTTTAAATGGACGCTAGAGGGAATATTAAGAGAGTTTCAGACATTAGAAATTACCCCATTTTGTACCTAGTAGATGTAGTGCAACTGCAAAGAGAGGGTCGTGGTCCGCCTAACCCCAAAGATTTTCTTGAGTATACTGTGAAACACTTACCTCCATCATGGGAGAAGGAAGCTAGAGAAATCATAGCCAACAGTGAACGACCAGATGGAGACCACAGTTAGAGATGTGGCTGCAGAGTTGGCCTATAGATGGCTTAAGACTGGAGGCATTGAGGATGACCCGGAAGAGGAGTTGTCATTGGCCACAGAACTGCCTATTCCAGAAAGAGAGACGATAATTAGGACAGTAGTTGAGGATGGTAGATATATAGGCCCGGGGTCTATGGAAGAGTAGTAGATGATTAACGTTGTAGACTTTTGTTTTTTTTTTTTTTTTTTTTTTTTTTGGGGTTCTTGAGACTTAATGGATTTAAGTATATTCTAGATTAATTATTTCATTTATTTTGGATTATGGATAAATTTTATATGGGAAGTATTTAGACAAAATATGGGTTATGTGTTAGATGAATGAATGATTTGATAAGTTACAACTCATATGGATTAGTTATCTAAGATACTTGTGCTCTTATAGGAAGATGCCTCCACGTCAAGCACCACAACACCAGCAAGCTCCAGAAAACCACCTTCAGGTGGTAGAGCAATTCCACAAGTTCAAGCCTCCTGTTTTTAATGGACGAGAGGTACCGTCTGCTCTAGAAGAGTGGTTGGATGCATTGGAGAGCATATTGGAGCTAATGATGTGCACTGATGCACAGAAAGTAGCATGTGCGGTCTTCCAGCTAAAAGAAGACGCACGAATTTGGTGGACTTTCTATTGGCGTATGAGGCCAGCTGCTGAACGTGCGAACCTCACTTGGGCACGGTTCAGAGAGATAGTCACAGAAAAATACTATCCACCATCGTTTCAAGTTCAGAAGGAAACAGAGTTCTTCAATCTGAAACAAGGCAGCATGACTGTAGCGGAATATGAACGGAAGTTTAGCGATCTGAGTCGGTTCGCCCAACATTTAGTGGATATTGAGCTTAAGAAAGTACGGAGATTCAGGAATGGACTACGCTTCGAGATCAGGAATGTGTTGTCGGGTCAAGGACTCACTACCTTGGCCGAAACTTATGAGCGTGCTGAAGAGGTTGTTGCGAGTCTGGCTATGGATGCTCCGAAGCAGAAGGAGGTGACTTATTCAGGGAAGAGGAAGTGGAACGGAGGAGGATCGAGTAGGAATCCTACCCATAACAAACAAGTGAGAACTGCTAGTGATGCTCCGCAAAAGGGATTTGTTGAGAGACCAGTCTGTGCTAAATGTGGAAGGAAACACTTGGGAGAGTGTCTTCAAGGGCAGAACGTCTGTTACAAGTGCAAGCAGCCAGGACACATACTTCCAAATTGTCCGTTGTCACATAATAGAGGTGATGGAAGGAAGCCTAATGGTGGGGCAGGTGGCAACGCACGCATGTTCGCTATGACACGTGAAGAGGCTGACCAGCAGCCGGGCACTATGGCAGGTATGCTTACAGTTTCAAATATACCTGCATATGTACTCTTTGATACTGGAGCTACACATTCGTTTATGTCTGCAAAGTTTCATGCTTTATCTGGAAGTAAAAGTGTAAGAGTAGAGAACCCACTTATGATTAGTATACCCTCCGATAAAGTTATTAGTGCTCATTCGATGGTTAGAGGTGTGAGAATTGATGTGAATGAACATGCTTTAGAGGCTGATCTTTTTGTGCTAAACATGAAGGACTTTGATATTATTCTTGGTATGGATTGGCTTAGTAAATATAGAGCTGACATTAAGTGCTACGAGCGGAGAGTAATTTTACATACACCCACCGATAAGGAGACTACCCTCTATGGGGTTCAGTCTCGAACCATACCGCGAGTGATTAGTGCGATGAAGGCGATGAAGATGTTGAGGAAGGATAAGTGCATGGGATTTCTGGTCAACATTGTGGGAAGCCAGAAACCGGAAGTGAGGGCTGCAGATGTGCCAGTTGTACGGGACTATCTAGATGTTTTTCCGGAAAAGCTCCCCGGAGTGCCACCCGATAGACAGGTGGAGTTCACCATAGACTTGACACCTGGAGCGGCACCAGTGTCGAAAGCTCCTTATAGAATGGCGCCGAAGGAGTTGCAAGAGTTAAAGATACAAATACAAGAGTTGTTAGACTTAGGTTTCATACGACCTAGTGTCTCGCCGTGGGGAGCGCCAGTTTTGTTCGTCAAGAAGAAGGATGGAACTTTAAGGATGTGTATCGATTATAGAGAGTTGAATCGACTCATCATAAAGAACAAGTATCCATTACCCAGGATCGATGATTTGTTTGATCAATTGAGAGGTAGTAGAGTATACTCTAAGATTGATCTTCGATCGGGCTACCATCAGTTGAAGGTCAAGGAGAGTGATGTGTCAAAGACAGTCTTTCGGACTCGATATGGGCATTACGAGTTTGTGGTGATGCCTTTTGGATTAAGCAATGCACCTGCGGTGTTTATGGATTTGATGAATCGAGTTTTTCATCCATTCCTAGAGCAGTTTGTCATAGTATTCATAGATGACATTTTGGTATACTCAAGGGACGAGGCACAACATGAAGAGCATTTGAGGGTGGTGTTAGAAACCCTTCGCAAGGAGAAGTTGTATGCCAAGTCTAGTAAGTGCGAGTTTTGGTTGAAGGAAGTAGCATTTCTTGGACATGTGTTTACAACTAAGGGTATTGAAGTCGATCCGTCGAAGGTAGAAGCTGTTAACGGTTGGAGTAGACCTACAAATACTCATGAGATTCGTAGTTTCTTGGGATTAGTAGGCTACTATCGGAGATTAATTGAAGGATTTTCGAGGATAGCAGCACCGATGACACGCTTGACAAGAAAAGGGGAGAAGTTTGAATGGAGCAAGAAGTGTGAGGAGAGTTTTCAAGAACTCAAGAGGAGACTCACTTCAGCTCCGGTTTTGACGATACCTGATCCAATTAAGGAGTTTGTGATCTACAGTGATGCATCGAAGCTAGGCCTTGGTTGTGTTTTGATGCAACAAGGTAAGGTAATTGCCTATGCCTCAAGGCAATTGAAGACGCATGAAGTGAACTACCCAACACATGATTTGGAGTTAGCCGCTGTTGTTCACGCATTGAAGATTTGGAGACACTACTTGTATGGAGGGAAGTGTGAGATTTACTCAGACCACAAGAGTTTGAAGTATCTTTTCACACAAAAGGAGTTAAACATGAGGCAAAGAAGATGGTTAGAGCTTGTGAAGGATTATGATTGTACAATTCACTATCACCCGGGCAAGGCTAACGTGGTAGCTGATGCCTTAAGTCGAAAGACGAGGAGCGATTTATGCGTGTTGACCGAGCAAGATCAGTTGGTGAAGGAGTTCGCGAGTATGAGGATCGAGGTGGTGACCACACCAAGAAGGGTTGAGATGGTCTTAGCAGCTTTAGTAGTGCAACTGGATTTGAGGGACAAGATTATGAGTTCTCAACTCGATGATGTTTTTCTACGCAAAACGAGGGAGAGAGTTCTCAAAGGGGAAGGAAAAGGTTTTACAGTGGCTGATGATGGAGCATTGTATTATGAAGGGAGGTTTTGTATGCCTGAAGAGGCAGCACTAAAGAAAATAATACTTGAGGAAACTCATAGTACACCTTATGTTGCTCATCCGGGTAGCACTAAGATGTATCATGACTTAAGAAAAATGTTTTGGTGGAATGGAATGAAGAAGGACATTGCTGAATTTGTGGAGAGGTGTTTGGTTTGCCAGCAAGTGAAAGCCGAACACCAGCGTCCATCGGGATTACTACAACCACTTAAGATCCCAGAGTGGAAGTGGGAGCATATAACCATGGATTTTGTTACGGGTTTACCAAGGACGATAAAGGGGAATAATGCAATATGGGTTGTTGTGGATCGATTTACTAAGTCTGCTCACTTTCTGCCAGTAAAGACTACTTTTAGGATGGAGCAGTATGCACAGATTTATATTCGGGAGATAGTACGGTTGCATGGAGTGACAGTTTCAATTGTGTCGGATCGGGATACTAGATTTACATCAAAGTTTTGGAGGAGTTTACAGTCGGCTATGGGACTAAGTTGAATTTTAGCACAGCCTTTCACCCGCAATCCGATGGGCAATCGAAAAGGACTATTCAGATTCTAGAAGATATGTTGCGAGCTTATGTACTTGATTTGAGCCTCAGTTGGGAGTATTACTTGCCCTTGGTTGAGTTTGCTTACAACAATAGTTACCAGTCAACTATTGAGATGGCCCCTTATGAGGCATTATATGGGAGGAAATGTGTAATATCCCAAAATCACTACGTGAATTATTTATATTTTTATGTAATTATTTTTAATAAATTGAGTATTGGTATTAATAATTAGTTTTTAATTAAATTATATAAATCTTTTAAAATTAAAAATATAAAATATATTATATTATATTATATTATAATATATATATATATATAGATAATAGTGTGTGTGAGGTGTGTGGTGTACGTGTGTTGTGCATGTGGTGTGCGTGTGTGCATGTGTGGTGTGTGCGTTAATAATAATATAATAATAATTATATTAAAATGAAACTTACCTAGTAAGTTTGGAAGGCGGTGGCCTTTAGATAGGAAGAAAGGAAATACCGAGAGAAAAAAAAAGAAAGAAAAGAAGAAGAAAGAAAGGAAAAGAAAAGAGGGGGAGAAAGAAAGAATGGCGCAGGAGAGAGAAGAGAGAGAGAAGGGAGAGAGAGAAGGGAGAGAGAGAAATCTCGAAGCGTTTTGGTAAGCATTCGATCTCCGTTAATTGTAGTATTATATATCAAAATCCTCGTATCCACTCGTAGATTATAGATTTATAATTAGTTTATTGATCTGACGCTCGTAGCGTCTGGAATTGGAGATTATTAAGAGTATATGTTATTTGTAGGATATGAGGAGAAATTTGAGACCTTTAGGAGTGTGATTATCAAGGAGTTGAGGATCACTAAGGGGGTATTGCATTGCATCATTTGTTGCAGTTACTGTTTTTAAGGTGAGGGCAATCTCCACTCTTAATCGAGTTTAACATTCAATGTTATGATTGCTATATTAAATTGCATTATTAATCAAGACGGGTAGTAACCCGCACTATGTTCAAGCCGGGTAATGGCCCGTATAATGTTCAAGCCGGGTAATGGCCCGTACTATGTGCAAGCCGGGTAATGGCCCGTGTATATGTTCAAGATGGGTAATGATCCATATTATGTTCAAGCCGGGTAATGGCCCGTACAATATTCAAGCCGGGTAATGGCCCGTACTATGTGATAAAGCATTAAATGTTCTCATGAGCTTTATATATGAAAATATCATATACCGCTTACGAATGTTGTTTAACTGTGCAATCATTGATGTTTCCCTCACTGGGTGTATTTTCAAACACTCATCCCCCCACAGTTATGATTTTCTACAGGTCAAAGGAGCTCGAGCAGGGCACGAGGCGATGGTTGCATGTAATTTATTTTACATTGTTTTTCGCTGTAAATCTCAAATGATTATTTTGTAATAAATCACGTTTATTCCATTACAATTTTCTCTTTAATTGAGTTAACGGGCCAATTTGGTAGCGCCTCAGCTATTATTTGTTACTATTAAATTCGGGGCGTTACAAATGGTATCAGAGCATTTCGGTTCTGTACCTGCTACTATTTAAAAAAAAAGGAAAAAGAAAATTATTTATAATTATAAGTTAACTTCTCTTTTAAAAGATGATTTGTAAATTACTTGCTTCCATCTTCCCTGTCTCGACAGCTCCACAAGGTATGAGGTATTATTATGTTCAGTTTTATTAAAATTTTTGTTTTATATACAACTGTGGGTTTAGAAATTTTTAAAATTTATTTGCAATTTTTTATGCATGTGTACCCCATTAGATAATTATAAGTTATTTGATATGGGATATGTAGTGGACTATAAGACTTATTTTAGTTACCTTATTTCTGCATGATGTCATTATAGTCAATATACCTAGTGTAATCGCCGCCACTGAGCCGCTGAACCGCGGCAGCGTGTGCTCGTGAGCGTGTGTGGTCATGCTGGTACATTGATATGTAGTGCGTATGCAGTAAGTTATGTTTTTGTGGTTTAAATTTGGAGCAATAATTTAAGAATGAAATTTGTAGTGCATATGCAATGACTTATGGTTTTGTGGTTCAAAATTGAAGCAATAATTTAAGAATAAAATTTGTAGTGCGTATGCAGTGACTTATGATTTTGAGGTTTAGATTTGGAGTAATAATTTAAGAATGAAATTTATTATTCTGATATGGATTTTGGATTGTGGTGTAATAGTAGTTATGCAATTGGGCTACCTTCTTGCACTGAATATGAGAAAATAGAGTGAGAAAGGTAGTATGATCTATGCATTGTGCAAGATAGGAATTATTTTGGATTGATCCCCTAATCATAAGGATTAATAGTATAGATGTGAACCACATTTGGAGTTAAAGGATGAAGAAATAATTTATAGGATAATCTAGCATAGAAAGTGGGTTGTGATGATTTAAGCTATAACTGAATTTCGAGGACGAAATTTTTAGAAGGTGGGTAGATTGTAATATCCCAAAATCACTACGTGAATTATTTATATTTTTATGTAATTATTTTTAATAAATTGAGTATTGGTATTAATAATTAGTTTTTAATTAAATTATATAAATCTTTTAAAATTAAAAATATAAAATATATTATATTATATTATAATATATATATATATAGATAATAGTGTGTGTGAGGTGTGTGGTGTACGTGTGTTGTGCATGTGGTGTGCGTGTGTGCATGTGTGGTGTGTGTGTTAATAATAATATAATAATAATTATATTAAAATGAAACTTACCTAGTAAGTTTGGAAGGCGGTGGCCTTTAGATAGGAAGAAAGGAAATACCGAGAGAAAAAAAAAGAAAGAAAAGAAGAAGAAAGAAAGGAAAAGAAAAGAGGGGGAGAAAGAAAGAGTGGCGCAGGAGAGAGAAGAGAGAGAGAAGGGAGAGAGAGAAGGGAGAGAGAGAAATCTCGAAGCGTTTTGGTAAGCATTCGATCTCCGTTAATTGTAGTATTATATATCAAAATTCTCGTATCCACTCGTAGATTATAGATTTATAATTAGTTTATTGATCTGACTCTCGTAGCGTCTGGAATTGGAGATTATTAAGAGTATATGTTATTTGTAGGATATGAGGAGAAACTTGAGACCTTTAGGAGTGTGATTATCAAGGAGTTGAGGATCACTAAGGGGGTATTGCATTGCATCATTTATTGCAGTTACTGTTTTTAAGGTGAGGGCAATCTCCACTCTTAATCGAGTTTAACATTCAATGTTATGATTGCTATATTAAATTGCATTATTAATCAAGACGGGTAGTAACCCGCACTATGTTCAAGCCGGGTAATGGCCCGTACAATGTTCAAGCCGGGTAATGGCCCGTACTATGTGCAAGCCGGGTAATGGCCCGTGTATATGTTCAAGATGGGTAATGACCCATATTATGTTCAAGCCGGGTAATGGCCCATACAATATTCAAGCCGGGTAATGGCCCGTACTATGTGATAAATCATTAAATGTTCTCATGAGCTTTATATATGAAAATATCATATACCGCTTACGAATGTTGTTTAACTGTGCAATCATTGATGTTTCCCTCACTGGGTGTATTTTCAAACACTCATCCCCCCACAGTTATGATTTTCTACAGGTCAAAGGAGCTCGAGCAGGGCACGAGGCGATGGTTGCATGTAATTTATTTTACATTGTTTTTCGCTGTAAATCTCAAATGATTATTTTGTAATAAATCCCGTTTATTCCATTACAATTTTCTCTTTAATTGAGTTAACGGGCCAATTTGGTAGCGCCTCAGCTATTATTTGTTACTATTAAATTCGGGGCGTTACAAAATGTCGATCGCCCTTGTATTGGGACGAAGTTGGAGAAAGGAGATTAGTAGGACCAGAGATGTTGAAGGACACAGAGGAAGTGGTGAAGAAAGTAAAGGAGAATATCAGGCGAGCTCAAGATAGACAAAAATCTAATGCCGATAAACGTAGAAAAGATTTGCATTTTGAAGAAGGAGAAAAGGTGTTCTTGAAAGTCTCTCCTACTAAAGGAGTGGTACGTTTTGGTAAGCGAGGAAAGTTAAAGCCGAGGTATGTGGGGCCGTTTGAGATTCTCGAGAGAGTTGGTGATTTAGCTTATCGTTTGGCTTTACCACCAAAGTTTTCAGCTGTTCATAATGTGTTTCACGTCTCTATGTTGAGAAAGTATGTGCAAAACCCTAGTCACGTGATTGACTACTCAACTTTAGAGATAAACAATAGTTTAGCTTATGAGGAGAAGCCATTGGCGATTTTGGATAGAAAGGTTCACCGGTTGAGGAACAAAGATGTTACAATGGTCAAGATTCAGTGGAATCGGCATAGTGAGAAAGAAGCGACTTGGGAGCGTGAGGATGAGATACGCGCCAAGTACGCTGATTGGTTTGCCCATGGTACGTTTTAAATTTCGAGGACAAAATTTTTTTTAAGGGGGGTAGGATGTAATACCCAAGAATATCAATCACCATAAGTAAATTAAATTTTTCATAAGTTACAATTATAATATTAATTATTAATATTTTCAGTTTTATTTATGTTATATTTTATTAATAATTATATTAATATTAATAAAATATATAGTTCTCAATCTTTCAAAAATTCAAAATTTTAAATTAAGAATCTTATCTTTTAGTGTGAGATTTTGTAGATCCAAATTCCCTTTTTATCTCAACAAAAAATATCTCTCCCACTTTTTTATTTATTTAAGTACTCGATTGGAAAAGAAAACATACGCACAAAAAATTATCTTCTTCATTCCCCATAAAATCAAGTTTTCTCTCTGGAGTTTCGTCTCTCAATTCCTTGTTGTTTCGGTAACACCTTATCCTTATCTCTTTTGTTGAATTTGATAAACAAATTATATATATTCATACTTTCTAATTGATTATGATTTCACTGTACATGTACATATACATAGATTTATATATATAAAAAAAAGTTATTGAGTTTTCAAAAAAATTGGTCTGTTTTGATTAAACGGGTGAAACTATGATGAAGAATTGTGAATCATTATTTTATGCCTTAATTTTGGGTTAAGGGGAAAAAATAGAGAGAGAGAGAGAGAGGCGTTAGTTTTGTTTCCAGGCAGTAGCCTGTTTATTAATTTTTTTTTTTAAAAAAAATACATATACATATTTGTCGGCAGTTGCCATTCTTACTATTACTATATATATATATATATATATATATATATATATATATATATATATATATATATATATATATATATATATATATTATGCTTTAGTTTAAAGTAATTAATAGCATAAGTATTAAATTGTTAAGAATCTTTATTATTTTTTTAATTAATTTATTTTTTCGATCGTAAATTTCTAATATTCATGTATTTGAATATAAACACATATATTATATTATCAGTTTTATTTTTTTTAAATATTAACTAAGATTTTAGATAATCACTCTCTATTAAACCTAATACTAAAATATTTATTAGTAATACTAAGATTGAGATTTAAGATTTAATAAATTTATAATACTAAGATAAAATTTATTAATTATTATTTTAGGTGCCAAGGAGGCCACGCTCTATAACATTTACCAAGGATAATCAAGTTTTAAGGTGGGGTTTTTCTCTATATGATTGGTAATTATTTGTCACTTTTAAATACCTGGCATGATTGAGATTTGTTGCTTGCTACTATGTGCTATATGATATGATATGGGTATGATCCGGTGGAAAGGACCGTGTAACATACTATTTATGTGTATGACCGGTGGAAAGGACCGTGTGCATACTATGCTATGATTTATGTTCCGGTGGAAAGGACCGTGCAACATAATAAACTATGATTTATGTTCCGGTGGAAATGACCGTGTGACATAATGAGTTTAAGAACTCTGTTTCGGTGGAAAGGACCGATTATGATGCTATGTTACTATGGTTGGCTTTGCTGACAAACGTTATGGTTATGTGGTATGTGAGTTGTTGTTTTGATTATGTTGGATATTTAACTGTGACAAATAGGACCCCACTGAGCTAGTTGGTTGCTCACCCCAATCAAATTAATGCTTTTGCAGATTAAGAATAACGGAGGCGCGACGGAGGCAAGGTGGATTGATTGATGCTATTTATTTTAGCATTTTTAATTCATAGCATGACATTAAATTTCTTTTCGTAAGATTATTTTTTTGAGTGAATTAAGTTTTTAAGAAAATTGAGACAATTTATGAAATTTATTTTAGTTGACATTTTTTTTTATTATTATTATTTAAAGATTCTCATGTTCATGTTTCCGCTGATGGTATTTATTAAATTGTTTCCAAAAAAAAATTTATTTTTATGAACTCTTGAAAAGAAATTTTTATTCAAGTCAGCATTAAAATTATTTATAAAATTAGGATGTGATAGCAACACTCTCTGTTTTATAAATAAGAGGAAAACATATGTCAACCACATGAAATTTCCACCTTGGATCCAAAACACTTGCAATAGACATCAAAAGATTGCACTCCCCCCAATATTTGTCAAATTTTACCTTCATCGAGACTGTCATTTCATTCATAAAAATATCTTCATCAAGAGCAGCTTTATCAATCACTTCTTTCACCCTTCGAACCTCGAAAAGATACGAATTTGCAGTAACATACTCACTACCTGAAATGACATGATTGACAAGATTGAAAACGTGCAAAAATTTACAAACTTTTTGGAGTTACTCCAATTCGTCATCCGATGGTGCATATTTAAAATGTGGATCTTGTTCTTGGTAAGTTGGAAATGCAATTCAAAAATTTAAAGCAGTCGAAAAAATAAGATAGTTAGAGTTCCACCGTGTTGGACAATTAATAATTAATCGCGTTTCTTTGATCCCGTTTTGCTCTAAAATATCAGAAAAAACCTTCAACCTTGCATCATTGTGATTAATGTATTTGACACTTTCACGAATATTTTGAATGATAGGCTTGATCGTATTATTGCCATCCTGCACCAACAAATTCAATATGTGTGCACAATATCTAACATACAACAACTCACCGTTGAGGACCAATTTGAAAGTGATAAGTCCTTCTTAAGTTCCCTTGGACAACTGTCGTTATAAGCAACATTATGAATAGTAATGGAAAATACCTTATTCACAATTCCCTAATCCTTCAAGCACTTGAAAATGACATCCCTTACATCAATTCCACGCCTCGGTGCAAGAACTTTCATAAAACTCAGAACTCTTTTTTGAAGCTTCCATTCTGTATCAATAAAGTGTCCTGTGATAACCATGTACTCGACTATTTGATGATTTGATTTCCACATGTCCGTAGTCAAGCTAATTTTGCTCACACTCTTCAACAACTCCTTCAAATGATTCTTCTCCGCCTCATATATAGCTAAACAATCATTTCTCATTGTCTTGCGTGTAACTTTTGAAAGTCTAAATTAGCATATTAGAAAGCCCACATCCAAACCTTGTTCTCAACAATGCGAAAAGGATATTCATACACCATGATAGAAATAACAATGATTTCCTCATCCTTTCATTAGAGTACCTTGCACCAGGATCTATGAATGGATTAACAAAGAAAAGGGAAGACTTAAATGAAATAGTGGGCTGTTTCTTGATGGAATCCATGTGTAATCTCCTTTGCAAACAAAAAATTATGTGCCTTCTTAGATGGCTAGTGCTAGCCCCTTTTTCACCCGTAGCAAATTTGTCTTTGAAATACTTGCAAACAACTTCCGTCTCAATCTTAGGAATGTCGACTTCATCAAAATTATTCCACACAAATGACATCCTTTGCCTCTTTTTCTTAATTACACAATCAATATCATCTTTATATTCAACATTCTCATGATCAATATTGTAAGTTTCTGCATCACTATATAGAATTGGAGTAGATGAAGTTGTTTCAAAATTCCCATGTTGAGAAGACATAGCTACACAATGCATAATACACAATACGCATAATTAAATTACAAAAATAAAATAAATATGTAGAAGCTGGATATAAATGGAAAATTCATAAATCCACTAATCATAAATTCCTAATATCTTGACAAAAATAGAATATCTTCTAAGTATGATCCTAATTGGTTTAAAACAAGTCCTCTAAAAATGCAGAATAGATAAACAAGTCCGCTAAAAATGAAATATTACAAGCAGATAAACATGTCCTCTAAAAATGGAATATCACAAGCAGATAAACACGTCCACTCACATCACAGACTCACAGCTAACCCAAAATTTTGCAATGAGTAACGAGCGGTAATATAATATATTATTAGAGTTCTCAAACCTAGCAAAACATACCTGAATGACGGCGGGCGACGACGTGCGGCAAGAGAAAGTGGTGTGTGCTGCCTAAACCCTAAACTGAAGTGAAAAATGAGAATGAGAGAATGAGACATGAGATAATTAGGGTTTTTGTAATTATAATTAGTATTTTAGTTCTTTTGAAAGAAGAACGTGAGAAAGCGACGATGGGTGGCGAGTGTCTTTGCCTAGCGACGACGTGTGGCAAGAGAAAGCGGCATATGCTGCCTAAAACCTAAACTAAAGTGAAAAGCGAGAATTAGAGAATGAGACGTGAGATAATTAGGGTTTTTTGCAATTACAATTAGTAAATAACTCTCTTATTAAAGTTGAAAAGACTACTCTATCCCCATAAAAAAATAACTTATATTATTAAACAATTTTTACATTAAAACTTGTGTCAAACAGTAAATATTACAACGAGTACGGGATGAAGGGAGTAATATACACATATATATATATATTATAGTATAATATGTTATATAATATATTATATATTTATATATAAATATATACATATTAAATAGGTCGGCATGTTAGGCTTAAAAGGCTTACGTAAAAGCTCAAGCCTGGTCTATTTAAGTAAATATGCTTTTTAAAAGGCCTGAGCCTGACTTTTTTTATTAAACGAGTCGAGCTGAGCCAGACTTTAGTAGGCCAGGCCGTAGGCCCCTGTCAGGTAGCCTGGCCTATTCCTACCCCTAATGCCAAAGAAAGAGTTAATGTCAAACATACCTTGTAATAGAAACAAATCAATAGAAGTGGAAAAATCCCCCACTAGCGTACAACTGGCAGGACGTGAGTGGATGACCACTTGCCTAAGTACGGACGTCGTACACCCCACATTAAATGAGAATCCATGCATTAAAAGCATCTCCCAAATTTGCGGGATCTTAGGGCAACATTCTTACCCTATAAATAGAGCTTTTATGACACAATAAATGAGTTCTCAACACGCTCACTTAAGACAGAGTTTAACACACTCAGCAATTCCACCCTTATTTACTGCTTTCAAGTATTCATTCAAACATTCATTACTCATCATTTACATTGATTGATCTGTTGTATTTATTGCATTTAGATCATCAATATTCTTTATTATATCTGTTTAATACGCCACGTCATACCACAAATCCATGAGATTTAGAACGGGTAATAACAAGAGGTTAGAAATTTATAGAACAATATTGAATGAGATTAATGATTGAGATTAGAAATTATAAAAAAATTGATTGAGAGTATTATTTAAAACTTAAATGAGTGAGAGGAGAAACATTTTAAAATAGAAGGATGTGAATTAGCCACGTAAGCTTCCATACGTTTCTTATTATAAGAGTATAAATAATTATATCATGCAATAAATTTTCAATTATCACTTTATAGTATAATAAATTTTTGAAGTGAATATCTAATAAAGAAATAATATTAAAATTTTGGTGAAATAAATAATATTATTTTAAAAATATATTTACTATTTTCATCCCTTTATTTAATTTTTCATTTGTCAATTAAGTTTGTCTCTTACTAGTTTTTCATACCCAAAATATAATAATAAAAAAAAACTCAATTTTTTTAAGCTATCCCTCCCAAACATCTCAAAATTACACTATAGGTCATTATTTTATCATTCTATTTTATTATTCTACATTATCACATAAGTAAAAAAAAAAAACTTTTATACCTTCTACTTTATAATTATTATAAAATACTACTCCCTCCATCCCGTACGAACTTGCAACAATTTTTTAACACAAAAAAATAAGAAAATACACTTTATGTTTGATTGGATTGGTTTGTGAGGGCAATTTTGTCAAAAAAAAAAAACTTTTGCTTTATGGGTTACTTGATGATAAAATTTTGTGTAAATATGAGGATATTGTGAGGGTAAAGTTTGTGAGTGTTTTTTTATTTTTGGTATGTGCAAATTTATATGAGACATCTCAAAATAGAAAGTGTACAAGTTCGTATGGGACGGGGGAAGTAATTGTTGATGTTAGTGACAAGTGTTACTCAGAATGTGCCAACATTCTGGTCACCACATCAGAATTCGTCCATCCACTTCCACTAACCCTTAAGCCACGAAATGTCTTGTTCATTGTCTTGTTTTTACAGATTGAAGACAAATGGTAGTTACTCTAAGTCATGCGTTTGAAAAGGCAAGAGTGAGGAGTTGAAAAGATCATGGGGAAGTTATGAGAAGTTACCTATTTTCAAGGGAGATGTGGAAGTTATCTTCAAGCACATTGGATGGCCAGAATATCTATAAATACACGACTGCTATGAAGATAATACTTGAAGTTGAGGGAAACACAATCTAGCATAGTCTATTGGCATAGATTATAGAATTTATTGTACGTTTCATACTCGGTGCTTCCATTGGTGAATGTTCCCACATTTCACTCAACATTAGATCTGTAATTGTATTAGTGATAGGCTAGTTGATTAACATTTATTCACTAGATACATAGATCTATTCACGGTGTAGCTTATGCTTTCACTGATTATATCACTTAATATTTTATAAGTGATATTTCGCCAATTGGCAGTATAGACTTATTCATAGTCTATACAAAATTTTGATATCCATCTTGCAAAGTGTTTAAGACTTCCGCTGTGTGTTTCCGTATTTATTTTCGTTTGTGTTGTTCTTCGAATGTGCCAACATTCGTGACAACATTCTGTCAAACACTCACACACACCTTCAATTGGCAACAGAGCCGTTAAACTCGTTATCCTAAGTTTTGATCCTGAGTTTGGTGTATATTATTGCAATGGAATATCCTATGACAGCTCCAATTAGGCCACCGGTTCTTGATGGAACGAATTATGCGATTTGGAAGTCTAAGATATGTATGTACATTAAATCCATTGATAAACGTGAATGGAGGAGTATTTTAACCGGATGGACTCCACCAATAGTTCCAGCTACTAATGATAGTGAAGCCCAAATCAAGAGAGAGATAGAATGGACAAATTATGAGGTGACCACGACCAGTTTCAACTCAAAGACACTCAATTCCATATTCACTTCCACAGATGTTTCCATGTTCAAAATAATCTCTAATTGTGTTTCTGCAAAAGAAGCATGGGAGAGATAACAAGAACATTGTGAAGGATCTGAGAGTGTTAGAAGGATAAAGTTGCGGATGCTTGGAACCAAGTTTGAAAATCTAAGGATGAGAGAAGATGAGACCATATCCTCCTACAATGAAAGAATCACTGAGATTTCTAATGAATCTCAAGCACTTGGTGAAGCTATATCCAATACAAGGTTAGTACATAAAATCTTGAGAACTGTTCCTAAACGTTTTAATGCTAAAATATATGTTATTGAGGAAGCTAAAAATACTGATGCTATTACACAAAATGAGTTGGTTAGTATTTTGAAAACATATGAAATGAAGGTTTCCCAAAGAGATAATGAGAAATCCAAAAGAAAAAATTTTGTTTTCAAATGAGAGACATCTTCAAGTATTGATAAACAACCGTTTGTTACTGAAATAGATTCTGATGAAAATGTTATCGATGATTGTGCTGACAATGCTGATAACATTGCTTTCTTAACTAAGCAGTTTAATTCTTTTTTGAAAAAGAGAGCAAATAGACTTAGAAATAATTTGCAAATTAAGAATCAGGATAGAGATCAAACTGGAAGTTCACGTCAATTGCCTGATAAGAATAGGAATTTTAATCAACCTAGGCAATTTGATAGAGGTAACAAGATCAAATATGATCCAGAATATAGAAAAAATGTTAAATGTGATGCATGTTCTGGTTTTGATCATTATGCTAATGAATGTGCCAACACTCTTTTGGAGAAAAAGGGTAAATTTCAATGCTACCTTAAGTGATGATTCTGATTGTGAAGATGATTCTGATAAACATGAAGAATATGTTTTTTCTGCAAGAATTATATATGATGATACTTTTGATGATTTACTGGATGATTCTGATGTTGAGTCAAATGTGCCAACATTTGAGGAAACATTGAAAATTCCAGAAGTTAATTGTTTCTCAAGTTCTTGTGTAGATAAAGCAGGTACATCTAACAATATTTACAAAAATTGTAAGTCCGGTTATCTAAAGCTTGAAAAGGAGTTGGAATCCACTCAGAAAGCCTTGATGCACATGACTATTGAAGAGTCATACCAAAAGGATTTGATGACAAAGCTTGAGGTTATACTGACAAGGAAAAATCTGGAAATATGTAACCTTAAAGAGGAGCTCAAAGACACAACACAGAATTACAAAAGATATTTAGAAAGTTTAGCAAAACTTGATGATGCACTAATAATTGGAAGTTCTAGTAAACACGGTCTAGGGTTATAATGGTAACATTACTAAGTTTTTAAGCAATAATAAACCTGTTGTATTTACAAAACCTTCTGTTGAACCTGAAAAATTGATAAATGATTCTGAAAAGAAGGTTGTTTGTCATTTTTGCTTTACTGAAGGACATAAAAGACCAAACTGTTTAAGAATGAAATAGGACAAGAAATTTGCTAAAATGTCTTTGAAAATGTTGCCACATTCTGTTCAACATTCGAAACAAACAGTTCAAAAATCTTTTCAAAAGTCTGTTAAAAATTCTACCTGAGTGATAAAGTCAAAATCTATTTGTAATGTTGTTTACACCTCTTTAAAAGCATGTGTCCCTGGACTTTGGTATTTCGATAGTGGTTGCTCTAGGCACATGACTGGAGAATAAATATTTCTCACTGATTACAAAGAATATGATGGTGGAAATATTAAATATGGAGGTGGTTCAAAAGGTAAAATTGTTGGAATAGGTACACTGAATGTTTCTAGTTTTCCTAACTTGACAAAAATTTTGCATGTTAAGGGTTTACTTGCAAATTTGATTAGCATTAGTCAATTATGTGATGATGACTTGCATGTAAAGTTTGATAAAAGTTCATGTTATATATTGAATAATGATAATGATTGTCTTATGGTTGGTAATAGATCTGTTGATAATTGCTATCTAATTGATTCGAATCAAGCATGCTTTAATGTTCAAACTGATGAAAGTACACTTGGGCATCAAAGACTTGGTCATACTCATTATAGGAATATTGTCAAATTAATGAAATGTGATGTTGTTAAAGGTCTTCCTAAGTTTCAAATGCGTATGCCAAAAGTATGTGGACCTTGTCAAAGTGGTAAACAAGTCAAAATGTCACATGAAATGTTGACACACTGTACTACAAAATATTTCTTTGAACTTTTACATATGGACTTAATGGGACCAATAGAGACTGAAAGCATTGGAGGTAAAAGGTATTCTTTTGTCATAGTTGATGATTATTCCAGGTTTACATGGATTGAATTTCTTAAAGAGAAATCAGATGCTTTTAGTGTATTCAAAATTCTTTATAAACGTTTTAAGAATGTTGATAATACTAAGGTGAAAAAGATAAGGTCTGATCATGGTAGGGAGTTTGAGAACAACTTATTCACTAATTTTTGTGAAGAAAAATATATAATTCAAGATTTTTCTTCTCCTAAAACACCTCAGCAAAATGGTGTTGCTGAAAGAAAGATTACAACTTTATAAGAAATGGCTAGAGTAATGCTTATATCCAAGAAACTTTCAAAAAGGTTTTGGGCAGAAGCTTTGAATACTGCTTGTCATATTTCAAATAGAGTTACCTTATGAACTTTTTAATAACAAGAAGCCTAATCTGAAATATTTTCATGTGCTTGGATGTATTTGTTACATACTGAATAATAGAGACCAGCTTCATAAATTTGATTCAAAAAGTGATAAAGGTTTCTTTCTTGGGTATGCTAGAAACAGTAGAGCTTTTAGGATTTATAATCTTAGAACTGATACTGTTCAAGAGTCTATGAATATTGTATTTGATGATAATGCAAGTCTTGCAGATAATACTATTGAAGAAAATGTGACTGATCTTATTGAGCAGTTGCAAGGTTCTAATATTTCTGAGTCGATTGAGAATGTTGCTACAAATGTGCCCACATCTGAAGCAACATCACCTCAACATCCAGAAACTAACAGAACTATGTCTTATCCTGCTAAAGTACCATCTTCCAGAATTCTCAAAAATCATCCACAACAACAGATCATAGGTAAACCTCAGTCAGGTGTACAAACAAGGAAGAAATTGAGTTTTGATGCAAGGCATGTGGTAAGATCAATCTGTATGACATCTATGTGCAACAAGGTGAACTTTGAATGTTTTCATTCTCTTAATGAACCTAAAAATGTTGATGAAGCAATGAAAAATAAAAACTGGATTAATGCAATGCATGAGGAGCTTAATCAATTTGATAGAAATGATGTATGGATGCTTGTACCTAGGCCTGAAAATATGAATGTAATTGGTACTAAATGGATCTTCAAAAACAAAACTGATGAATATGGTAATGTTGTGAGGAACAAAGCTAGATTAGTTGCACAAGGCTATACACAAGTAGAAGAAATTGATTTTGATGAGACATTTGCTCCAGTGGCTAGAATTGAATCTATAAGGTTATTACTTGCTATTGCGTGCTACATTGATATAAAACTGCATCAAATGGATATTAAAGCTGCTTTTCTAAATGGAATTCTTATGGAAGAAGCTTATGTGGAACAACCTAAGGGTTTTGAAAATCATGAATATCCTGATCATGTTTATAAATTTAAGAAAGCATTATATGTTTTAAAGCAAGCACCTAGGGCATGGTATGGTAGATTAACTGATTTTCTTGTTGAATTTGGTTTATATAGAGGTGAAGCTGATAAGACATTGTTTATTAAACATTCTGGAAATGATATAATGATTGCTCAAATATATGTTGATGACATTGTGTTTGGTTCTACATGTGAAAAGATGCTTGAACTATTTGTGCATGAAATGACCTCTACCTTTGAAATATCTATGGTTGGAGACTTAAATTACTTTTTAGGTCTTCAGATTAAACAATGCAAAGATGGTATTTTCTTCTGTCAAAGTAAGTATGCCAAAAATCTTGTAAAAAGGTTTGGTTTAGACAATGCTAAACACATGAAGACACTTATGGGATCAACACAAAAATAATGTAAAGACAATGTTGGCCGGGATGTTGACCCAACATTATATAGATCAATGATTGGTAGTCTTTTATATCTGACTTCTAGTAGGCCAGACATTATGTTTAGTGTTTGTTTATGTGCTCGTTATCAAGCTAATCCTAAAGAATCTCATATGAATTCAGTTAAAAGGATCATTAGATATGTGGCAGACACATGTGATTATGGAATATGATATAACAAAGACACTAATTGTTCTTTGACTGGTTATAGTGATGCAGATTGGGTAGGTGATAGTGATGATAGAAAGAGTACAAGTGGAGGATGTTTCTACATGGGTAACAATCTTGTTTCATGGCATAGCCGAAAACAAAATTGTGTCTCCTTATCAACAGCTGAATTAGAATACATAGCCACAGGAAATTGTTGTACTCAACTTCTATGGCTTAAGAAGATGTTTGATGATTACGGTTTGGAGAGCAATACTCTTACTGTTTATTGTGACAATACAAGTGCAATTAATATATCTAAGAACCCTGTGCAACATTCTTTAACTAAGCATATAAGTATAAGACATCATTTCATTAAGGACCTTGTAGAGAAAGAAGTTGTAAAGTTGGAATACATTCCTACTGAGAAGCAAATTGCAGACATTTTTATTAAAGCCCTTGATAATGAGAGGTTTTCTTCACTTAGAAAATCTCTAGGTTTATGTACAAATTAGACCTATTATTGCTGTGTGTTGTACCAAATGTGCCCAGATTTGCGACAACACTAGAACAATTTATTTAAATTTTTCTAAGTATGGTAATATTTAGTGTTTTCGAACTCTCTTGTGTAAATAATATTAGAACATGTGATTAATATAAATTATCCTGGACACACTTCTCTTAAATGCAATTAAATAACTCACAATTAGATGTTATGTCACTGAGTAACTATGGGACACGGAGTTGACTACTACGATGTTCTCTTTTCAAAAGGTGACTTGAATGCATCAACACATTCACAAATCCATTGAGTAATTATGAGACACAGAGCTGACAACTACAATGATCTCTTCTAGAAAAATTGATCAATGTGAATAAGTGAGAAAAGCAAAAAATAGTGCAACACAAATGTATTAATTTCATGTAAGTACTGTGTTGAGAAGTGTGTGTGCCGACATTCAGTGAATAACATTCTGGTTCTCATATGTATATTAACCTCTATGAGTTTGATAATTTTCGAATATTACTTTATGCAGATTTATTAAATTTAAGTTGTTCCCAGCAATATTAATTGGTCTAATTTATTTTATTGTGTAGTTATTTTATTAATTTGAGCGGTTTTAGCATGTTTTAAATTAACTTCCACACATTCGGTAATGACCTATTTTTTAGAGATGTGATAATATTTATCTTCTTAACACCGATGTGATCACAACTTCTACATTCTTTTTTTCCCTATTTAAAGTCCTTAGTGTTCAGTGTGTTTTACACATTATTTTCTTAAGTTCGAATTAAGCACAAGTGTTTGGAGGTATTATTAATTATGCTTATTGGTGTTATTTCTTATCAGTCTTTTTTGTTTTTCAAATTGATTATTTAATTAGTTTTTTGAAAAGTGATTGCAGATTATTAATTAACATGACTGATCGAAAAGACTCCTCACCTTCACAATCTAAACACTCAAACTCTCCAGTCTCATCTTCTTCCTCGAAAAACCTTCATCTCCTAGCTTCAATGGCAACTAAAAATGTTTCTGAGAATGTTGGTGCATCTCGCCCAACATCACCCTCTTCAATTAGGGTTGGCTCCGTCGAAGTCCCTCTTCCTCCATCAGAAGCCCAAATTCCCGATACTCAAACCTCTAAAAATCCGATTTTAGGCGGAACGCCACAAAATCTAAATAGCGGCGAAGCTCAAACGGACGCTGTTCTCGAAACCTACCCTATGACCGTCGAGCTCGCGAAGGGAGGGACTTCTGATCAGATTGTCTACGCATTCAAGAACTTGACAAAGCAGACAATCTATCCTATCGTCATGGTCGGAAACGTGGAGGTTGACTTTCAACAGTATAAGCACCTGGTTTTCACACCACAATAATCACCACAGGATGCTCCGATGGAAGACCCATCATCTGACTCAATTGATACTGGTGAGCTCACTGTTTGTTTTTCGGACTGTTCATCAAAAAGCCACTAGCAGTTTAGAGCTCGAGGTCAGAAACGACATTCATACCAGATTATGGGACGAAGGGTAGATTATTCGGAGAAAGGGAAGAAGCAAAAGCACGATGATGGTGTTGCATCGAAGCCCATTCAGGTGTTCGATTCTGATTCCTCTGAAGAAGAGATGAGAGAAGCAAGCCCGGAAAAGGAACCCAGTGATCAAGCCTCTGTCCCAGTGCCCAGTCCGAGGGGGAGCACTAAGGATTCAGAAATGAATCAGACATTGGTTGAAATGGCTGCCAGCTTGGAGAGAAGAAGCAATAGACAGAATGATCCGCAGGATATGCCCGAGAATGTTGCCACACCTATGGCAACATCGAGCTCTGCTTCTGAATCTTCTTCATCAGAACAAAGTAAGAAAAAATCGAATGAGGTACACACTGATTCTTCATTATCCTTGACTTCTAGTGCATCAGATACAAGCTAAAATGGTGTAGACAGTGATAAATTTAGAACATTGAGGACTAGATTGATTGTTGGTGAAAGAATCATAAAAATGGATGATTTTGTTGATATGAATCTGGTTGGATATCTGAATGATAGATCACTGATGCATGCTCTTCAATTTGCTACTCCCTATTTGATAGATTGAATTTATGAATTCTATGCCAATATAAGAGTCAGAGTATCTGAGTTGAATTCTGCGCACTATGGAAAAGTGAAATTTAGGGGCAAAATAATAGAGGTGACACCAACTGTGATTAATTCTTTTATGAGAACTAGGGATGATGAGGATCCGCAAATAGATAACTTAGATGAAGTCATGAGTGTAATAACTGGCGGTAGACAAACCGTTTAAAGGTATAGGATGAATTCTTCTGTTCTAACAAGCCTATACAGTGTACTGCATAAGTTGATTGTTTACAATTGGTTGCCCTCTTCAAACACTACCACTTTGACTTCTGAGCAAGCTGTCTTGATGTATAAGATTGGACATCTAAGGATATTTAATCTGGGGAAAATAATTTTTGATAACATGATGACTTACTCGGGGAGAGTGTCTAGCAAGGGGTTGTTGCCATATCCTAGTCTGATTCACATGATGATTTCGGCACAAGGATTTCAAAGAAAGAATTCTGAGATAATCAGCTCTTTTGCATTGAGTCTGGAGATATCTCATATTCTAAGGAGTGGTCCAAGAGTAATTGATCTTTTATACAGAGATCCCAATGCACAGCCTGAAGTTCCTGCTAAACAGCCACCCGATGTACCGCTAAATGTTGGCACACACGCTGCCAACATTCCACAGCTCCAACCTCAGTTTATTCAGGATCAGATTGCAATGATTAGATAACTCAATTTCTAACTTAAAGTGTCTATTAAGTAATCTTGAAATGTAGAAGCGGATATGGGAGAGGCTCATTTCCACTGTAACAGGGGGAGTAGGACCTGATGTTGCTGCCTAGCTTGCTGATGTTGCTAGACCTTCTGCTGCTGCTGCTGTTGATGTGGATGATGCTGATGCTGGTACAACTGGTGAGCTTTAAAGAATGGGAGAGCTTGAAGAAAGGGGGAGTTTGTGCAGACTTATGAAGATGCAGTTGTTATTCTTAACAGCCCAATCCTCTCCTGGTTTTCATTTATTAGCTCTGTCTAATTCTTGTAAAGACTCAATTTAATTTCTGTTTTTATGTCTTATGTTTATTGAACTTTTGTTATAAACTTATAGTAGTGTAGGTATATACTTTGGTACTTATGCTCTAATTTTCTGAACTTATTAGTTTGAACTTTTATGTCCAATATTTGTTTAGCTCTGAATTATTTTGTTCTGTTTTATGTTATGTTATGTTCTTTGTTTATGTTATTGTTTTTTCTGAATTGTTTAATAGTTATGCTTTGATTTATGTTTTAATAAGTCTAGTATTTGATTATGTTTATGATTGTATACTTGTTCTTTGTTATGTTCTTAGTTTGTTATGTGTTTGTTTTATTGTTTACTGTTTTTGTTTATTTTGGCTAATTAATGAGATGTCATTAACTTGATGTTAATTTACTTATCTCTATTGTGTACACATTCTGATCAATGGTACAACATCAGGTGTGTTACAGTAGAAAGGCCAAATTGGGGGAGATTGTTGATGTTAGTGACAAGTGTTACTCAGAATGAGCCAACATTCTGGTCACAACATCGGAATTCGTCCTTCCACTTCCACTAACCCTTAACCCACGAAATGTCTTGTTCATTGTCTTGTTTTTACAAATTGAAGACTTATGACAGTTACTCTAAGTCATGCATTTGAAAAGGCAAGAGTGAGGAGTTGAAAAGATCATGGGGAAGTTATCTTCAAGCACATTGGCTGACCAGAATATCTATAAATACACGGCTGCTATGAAGATAATACTTGAAGTTAAGGAAAACACAATCTAGCATAGTCTATTGATATAGATTATTGAATTTATTGTACGTTTCATACTCGGTGCTTCCGTTGGTGAATGTTCCCACATTTCACTCAACATTAGATCTGTAATTGTATTAGTGATAGGCTAGTTGATTAACATCTATTCACTAGATACGTAGATCTATTCACGGTGTAGCTTATGCTTTCACTGATTGTATCACTTAACATTTAATAAGTGATATTTCACCGATTAATAGTATAGACTTATTCATAGTCTATACAAAATTTTGATATCCATCTTGCAAAGTGTTTAAGACTTCCGCTGTGTGTTTCCGTCTGTATTGTTCTTCGAATGTGCCAACATTCGTGACAATATTTTGTCAAACACTCACGCACACCTTCAGTAATAAACACTCACATTAAAATTTGTGCCCCAGTTTGGAAGGAATAATCAAATTTATCTTGTTTGAAAGCTCTATGAAAAAAAAATTACAAAAACCATTATAACTTCTCACGAATTATTAATTACTCCCTCCGTCCACAAAAAGTATGCTCGTTTGGTGTAGACAGGTTTTAGATAAAATAGATAAAGTAAGAATATTTTGGGGTATTGTGTGGTCCATTTATGAGTTAAGTGGTTGTTTATTAGTATAAAACTAATAACATGCGAAAAAATTAAGTGACGGTTGAATAATGAAGCAAAAAAAAAAAAAAATTATTAAAAAACATTATAAACATACTTTTGGTGGACAGAGAGAGCACATGTAATTAATTAATATAATTTTTCAGTTAACACATGCAACCCTTATAAAATAATTCTAAGATTAATTTTTTTTACTCTAACTCTTGCTCGAATATCCCAATTACTATTAGTTTACGTGTCTATATGCTTGGACCTAATAACAAAGGAGATTATTGACCAGTAAATCTAAACAATATAATACTCTTTCCGTCCCCATAAATATCAGTTCGATTTTTCTATTTTATTTTTCGTATTTCATTTAATGTTTCATTCTATTAAATTATTAACACATATCATGTATCATTAATTAATTATCTTTTCATTCTCCACGTATAATTCGACTACAATATAGAACACATAGTGATCTTGTGTGAATAAATATATTCAAAAGATTGGACACAAATTTTAAAGAAAAATAGATAAAACAAATAAAGTTGAGGATATTGTAGGATATTGTCGGATTCATTATAAATAAAGTAATTTTTTTTAATAAAGTACAATCAATTTGGTTAATTAAGGGGACGCTTGTTTCAAGCTATTCAATGAGAATGAGAATGAAATTGTATTTTTCCTCAATCCCCTTGGATATATTGGAGGAATGAATGTCTTTCATGATGGCTACATCATTAGTGTTGTGCTTCAATTTTGAAAAAAAAAATTGAGACAAAATAAGCTTGTTGGTACTGGTGGAGAGGGATGATTGAGGAAAAATGATTGTAGGAGGGAAATAGGTTAATTAAAATGGGTAGTGATTATCTTATTTAGCAGGGAAAAATGGTGTCATGATCATTTTTTATTCTCATTAACCACTATAATTGCATTATACTCATGCTCATTTCCATTAAAAAATTTGCAACCAAGTGCTCCTAGGTGATGATTAAAAGATAAAAATAAAATAATTATGATAGTAAAAAAAAAAAAAAAAACATACTTTTAATAAACTAATAGAATAATACATTCAGGAGCAGAAAGCATCAACATGAAATTGAAATTCAATATCTGTCAAAAACAGTATAACAACTGTGAGCTTCTTTGATGTCAACAAATGAAATGGGTTTCTGGAAATGGCCCAAACGTTTTAAGGATGGCTGAAATTCTTCTTCTTAAATTGACTATTGCTATTGGGCCTTTGGAAATGAACATGGTGCTTGAATATTATTATGTATATGTTTTTTTATGACTCGATGTCCGTATTAAAAACTGACTAATTTAGAGGATCAAAATTTATACATACATATGAGGTAGTCTTGAGTGAAATCAACTCATATATCTTATTTCACGAGACGGATTTATTCTTATAATTACTATAAGGATTAGGGGTGTTCACGGTACGGGATCAAAATAGATATTTGAAAATATTTGTGCTCATATTAAAATTGAATATTTTAGAATTTGAGTGTTTGTATTCATAAAAAAGTTTCAGTATCAATATGGATATTTTATTTTTCGATACAATTTAAAATGAATTATCGATTGTAACAGAATGAATCAGTTCGAAACAATTTAATTGGAAGAAAAATACGGAATTTTTTTCAACATTAGAAAGAATATATAAATATTAACATAAAATAAAAGAGAATATTTGAAGGTATCAATAGAGTTTCCAAAATACAGTAAATAAAATATTTTAAATACTTAAGATTAGGTTGAGATAATTATACATATATATTTTTTTTTTATCGGTAAAGAGAATATTATTAAATCACGGAGGTATAAGGCATACCTAAAAAATTACAAAGTTTTGAAAGATTTGATAAGAAAATTATGAGAAAGACAGAAGAAGCAATTGTTAAGAAAGCCTAAATTATAGCTCCAAGCAGCAAGCAGGATCCTCCAACCAATCCTTAAATCTTGTATTTTTTTTTAAAAATCCTTTTGCCAAGCACCAACTTCATGTTCTAGCTTTTAATTCATCCACAATTTTGGCATCATATAGCACCACATTCGAAAAAATCTTATCATTTCTCTATTTCCATATAGTCCATACCACGCTAAGCCATATACCAATCAGCCTCTTTTTCCCTTTTCCCCCATTCCACAAATTGGCAAAGGTCAAGAAATTAGTTGTTGTACCTGAGTGTATCATAAATTGAGTTTTTAGCCACGAGCAAATTATACATACATTATATTGAGATTTATATAATTAACTATGATAATATAATAATAGATCGAATGTATTATTTGTTAAACTTTGTGTGAAATTATTATTCAATATTTAGAATAGATTATACTGAATAATTTTTTTTAAGGAAAAATTACAAAGAGGTTAAAAAAAAATTAAAATTGCAAATAGGTTCATTGTGTAAATATTTTTGTGCTGATATGTATATGTATCTTGTATTGTTGTGGAAATATTTTTAAACCTATTTACAATTTTAAATTTTTTTTTAACCTATTTGTAAATGACCCTTTTTTAATTAATAAGTACAAATACATAAATAACAATACTTAATAGTTAATGAAATATTAATTAAGAACTAAATTATGCATATGATTGAATGATTATTAATTTATTACTAATATAATATAATTTTATTGTATATAAAATAAAATTATAATTTAATTTTAATACGTAATTAATTTGGCTATTCGTTTATGATAATATTGATACGGATTTTTGGTACAGTTAATTGAATAATATCCAAAACTATTACCAAAAAAAATTGATTCATTTTAGTACGATTAAAGTAAAAAAAGTCAACAAATATTTTTTGTTTGATTTTTTCGGTACAAATTCAATAATCTTCAAACTCCATGAACAACCCTAATGAGATATATATTTGAGTTATAGAAAAAATTCTCCTTACAATAACACATATATATCCTTGTAATAACATACATGAGAATAATTTTTTTTTTTTAATTTGCTTTGATGAGGATTTTTCGGAATAATCCGTTCGACCACCTTCTTGAGTTTTTTTGCCCTTTCTTTAAAGAGTAGTATTTGTGTGCATTTTGTGCACAATAGAAATTGTGTGCACAAAGTTTGGTTACAGTGTAGTATTATTTCATGTATTGTATAGTATTATTTCAAGTACTGTGTAGTATTAGTTTGGTTACAGTGTAATATTATTTCAGACATTGTATAATATTAGTTTAGTTAGCAACATTGTATAGTATTAGTTTAGTTACAGTATAGTATTAAATAAAATATTCTGCACACCATTTTTTAGTGTGCAAAATATGCACACAAATATTTGCCTTCTTTAAATATTCTAATATTGCACTTAAAATATTTTAGAGGAGTGCACTTAAAATATTTTAGAGGAGAGTTAGCTCTAAAATAATACAATTATAAAACCCGGTCCAATAATATTGTAACACCAGTGATGATATTTTGAAGAATTTCATATTAGAGCTCAATTTTTTTGGTTAAATCTCAATTTAAGTATTGAATTTTGAAGTATCTCAAATTATGGTTTAATTTTTATTTTTTCTAAACTTAAGATCCAATTTTTTTTTTTATTATGTCTAAATTTAAGGCCCAAAATTCATTTTTATTTTTTTTATTTCTAATCATACACTGAATTTTTTTATAAAGAATTATTTTTATTATGTATAATTTTTTTTATCTATATATTTGAATATATTTTATACTATATTTTTATATTTTGAATTTTTTTATTTTGTTCCCACTGCATTATTATAAATACTCACGTACATCACCTAAATTAAAAAATAAAAAAATTAAAATTTTATTTTCAAATAAATCTAATACAAGTATCAAATAAAAATTATATTTTCTTTTAATTTAATATAATATATTTAAAAAGTTAATTAGAAAAAAGTTATTATATTCTGAGTATTTTATAAAAATGATTGAAATAAAGACAAATGATCGGGTCTTGAATTTAAATAAAAAGAGAGAAAGAGAAAATTACAAATAGGTTAAAAAAAAATCAAAATTACAATAAGTTCAATGTACAAATATTTTGTGCTTTTGTGTAAAATATTTTTGTGGTTCTGTGCAATTTTTTTAAACCTATTTATAATTATACTACCCTTTTTTAACTTATATTTAAATGATCCAATGTGAAAAATTGGATCTTAAATAAAAAAAAATAAATTAGACCTTAATTTAAGACACTTCAAAATTCAAGATGTAAATTGAAACTCAACCTAAAAATTATGTCTAATATAAAATTCTTCCAACATATTTTATTGCAAATTTTCAAAACTCAGATATGCCGATTAAAAAATAATAAAATTTCATAATTTTTATGTGAAAAAGTCAGAGATCCATTAGAAAATGAATAACTCCTACAACAAACCATCTAAAACAATTGACCAAGCACGTGCGGTGTTGAAGACTTGAGTGGTAGTTGAGTTGAGATGACTATTCTCTTTAAGGCACTTTTCGGCTTCAATTTTATTTCCTACCTTAACTATACTCGCGGTAATATTTATTAATAATATTCGTCCCATACTCGTTGTATTATTTTTTTAAATGTTAAAAAAATAATTTTTCTATTTTTATCTATCCCCTCAAACACTACAATATTACACTATATGCCACTACTTTTTTCACACTAATCCAATTTAATACTATTAAACAACTATCTTATTAAAATTGAAAAAATTACTCTACACCTATAAAAAAATAACTTATATTATTAAATAACTCTTACATTAAAACTTGTGTCAAATAGTAAATATCATAACGAGTATGAGAAGAAGGGGGTATTATTTATTTTTCTTTTAATATTTTTAAAATGACAAAAACCTATGTCAGATTGTGTCACTGTAAATCATTATGAGACTATTATTATTTTTAATATAAAGTGTATCATTTTTTAATTTTTTGCCTTAAAATAATATATTTTATATATATATTTTTAAAATGTGATACTACAATTACTGTTTTTACAGATATTAATTAATGTAGGAGTTGTTTATTTGTATTAACTGAAATAATGTAAAGATATAATAATCTATTCTACTTTATTGGAAAAAAAAAATAGATTTTGTATTTAGAAGCTTAATTAGACAACCCTAAACTAAATATGAGAACATAAAAAGCAATTGAAAAAATTGAACAATTAATACAAGAAAAATAATTGTTAGTTCAGCCTAATTACTGCAACAAGTTCACAGCTAATGGAGTGTACAGTTCCCTCCAATTTACATATTCTAGGAAAATATAATTACCACCAAAACATATTAAATTTAAATAAAGTACAACTCCCTCCATAACACAAAATCAAATCTAAAATCCCGTCTTTCTCTTAACAATAAATACTCCAACACACTTCATAAAAGCTCATATGTAACAAAAGAGAGTTCATAAATGCAAGCTCATCATTACAATGTCTACACATATCAATAAACATTTGAGTATAAATGAGAAAAATAAGTTAGTGTGGTTCTTACTTGAGCTGCATTCGACAAAATGAAAGAGGCATCAATATAATTCAGGGTCAGTCGGCTGACTGTTGTTCGACTCTGGAAGGGTGCAATTAATGATGCAAATTGAGGAAGGTAGTCTAATTTTACTAAAATCAAGTACACATAAGGTTCCAATATTAAAAAGAGTTTAGATTGATTATCAAGACAGATCTACAATATGATTCCTAGCAAAAGAAATTATGGTTAACAAGACCACTCTATGTAGGTGGATTAAGAAAGGGCTAATATGACCACATAACATGTTCATCATGTGGTCGAGCGAAGTGCACCGCTGTGAAGCAACCTAGCATCACTTTATATAGAAGCATAATAAATGTCCGGATTGATCAATCGTACGAAGTAATGGAGCTCTTGATCTAGATCCAATAGTTCATAGAATTAGGTCAAGCCTCTTCTTTCAGATTCAAACAAGCTTCTAAGGTTACTTATTGAGTCAGTTGCATGTTGACGGAATCACAAACTTAAGTTTAATTACATGCGTAATATTATCCATATAGATGAGAAATATATTTTTTTTTATCACAAAAGCAAGTCTCATATACTATTTGTTTCCAGAGGAAGAAGAGTCTTACAGGAGTTGTAAAAGCAAAAATTTCACCACCAAATCATGTTTATTTGCACAATGGGTAAACCACATGACTTGGACGTATTTTTGTAAATAATTTAGCAAGAAATACCAACCACAAGAGTATGGTATCGTGTGTAGTGTGCAAATATTTTCAAACAAGTAGTATCGAACCGCGAGACTAGGAAAATAATGAATCCTTAAAATTACACATTGTCGTAGAAATTATAGTAGCTAACAAGTTTTTTCACGCAAACTTAAATAAACAATAATTAAATCTAACAAGCTAGAGCTAAGATGTTAAACGATTAAACTAACTTCGGTTTAAAATACAAATTTATGAGAAGAATGTTTCGGGTGTACGATATATGAACTCCACTAATGATCTTATGAAACTACAATTTATCATTTACCATCATCAAAGAATTTAGCTAGAGCTATCACTAAAGACATGCAAACTGATCCCTCGTGAGGCCTGGGTGAGCAATTGAGCCAAATTGTTCCTAGGATAATGAAATATCGGAGGGTTCAACACGGTTACTAACTTCTATACTTTATCTCTTCACTATTAATTTAAATTTTCGTTCAAACTAATAATGTCTATTAATTGGTAATCTAAGCAACTAACCCCCTCTCGGTGTATTAATCACTATTAGACTTAATTAATCAATATTCTCACCCGAATACCTTCAAATGTCTACCCAACTCTCGTTGCAATAAACAACTGTCAACAAATGAGCTACTAACAATAATCAACTAATCAAGCAATCAAAACACCATAATAAAAGCATTAATTCTCATTCGATGGTAAAATCAAAATCATAAACACATAATCACACTAGCTTCGTCCATATTTCATACACCCAGAGCATATAAAACTTAGCTCATGGCTAAGTAAGACATAGTAAGAGCTACAAAGGAAGAATTAGCATAACCCATAATAAAATTTGCAATAGAATGAAATTCCACAAGAAAATAAACAAGAAATTAAAGAAAAGATTGATATCACCCTAATAATGTGTTGATTACACTTGATTTAATTGAAAGATATCTATAATTTGCAATAAATAAAGAGAAAATTGAAGAACACCTACCACTATGTGTGTGTTTAATCTAAGAAAATATTTTTGAGTGTGTAGAGTGTATGTCTTTTGTGAAAATCTGAATTTGAGGTATATATAGTGGGGAAGTAGGTTAAAGTTTTTAAAAATTACAAAATAGACCCTTAAAAATGTGAAACTTGCATTTTTTCGCTCAGATATGGAGTTGATTATCCTGGAATTTGGCCCCTGCTGCAACTCGGGCTGCATTCATGGTGACTCGATCGAGTGGTGTAGCTTGGCCGAGTGATATACACACCGGAAGTCAGCCACTCGGTCTGTGTATTGTGACTCAGGTAGGTGGGTTTGTGGACTCGATTGAGTGACTTGGTTGCCCCCGGGTTGAGAGTTGCGTTGATGAAGGCTGAATGCGGTTCACGACGACGATGATGGGATTGGTGGCGTTGTCACATGCCGAGGGCTGCGTTGTTGTTGGTCGCGAGATCAACGGTGATTGGGGCTGTGGACAAACAGGGACGACGACGGGAGGTATGGTGGTTGCAACTCACGGCGTTTCAAATTCCGACGGCGATGGCAATGCTAGATCTGTTCGCGATGATGGAGATCGATTGGAGAGGCAACAGAAGGACGACGGCTGTGATGGCTCTCTGCGGTGGGATTTATATGGTTGCTGTGACTGTTGACTACTGTTGGTGGTGATTGGAGTGCGCGACGAGTCTGAAGAAGAAGGTGGGTGTACTCATCGGTCGAGTAGTTTCGCCTATTTACCGACCACGACTTCGTTCGATCATATCTTCTCGTCCGACGTCCGATTGATCTGATTCTTTTTGCATTGCGACTGTCTCTCAACACTATTTCCAGCCATACAATTTCTCACTTGATTTGAAAATATTCATTGCCTTGAAATTATCCTCCAAAATAGTCATAAACCTACACATTTAAACTCACAAAACAAACTCCAAAGATCAAATGCAATTAGTCAATTTAAGAGTGAATTACGCCTTAAATCATTAACAAATCAAGATAATTAAACATA
Source organism: Paraleonurus japonicus (assembly GCA_030762865.1). NCBI lineage: Eukaryota > Viridiplantae > Streptophyta > Magnoliopsida > Lamiales > Lamiaceae > Paraleonurus > Paraleonurus japonicus. The sequence continues at coordinate 23,946,083 of CM061057.1, read as the reverse complement.
ATAATCATATGCAATTTCACCCTAATCAAATTTTCCCAAACTTAAGATGTTGTTTGTCCTCAAACAACAAGTCAATTAAGCATATTAGGTTGAAATTGATTGCAATTATGTTCAATGAAACAAGTATGACAATAGGACAATCAAACTTATCAATGAAAACAAGCATCAATGCCAACTCATCAACTATCACTCTAAAATGTCATGCTTTGACAAATGCAAACTAGGATGCTCAACTCAATGCTCCTTCCAAGGAGTGTTTCACTCGTCACTCAAATGTGTAAGGACATATAAGCACTCAATTATAAATTCACAAAAATGTACACCACAGGCTTGCCAATAGACTTAATCTCCATTATTTCCTTTTGTGCTTCAAACATGAATCAAAGAGGGTTTTTTTAAAGGTTGTAATGTTGACTCTTTGGAAATAGGTGGGTTAATTTAGGACAAGTAACTCAACAATTAGTAGAGCAAATGAGAGTTGACTATGCAATACAATACAAAATTCACCGTAAATTTTAACAATCATCACTCTTTCTTTTCATTTTCATTCATTCTTAAATGTAATTCACTACCAAACTCCTTTGAGACTTTCTTGCATACTCAAGCTCAAAATTGAATTTTTTTCTTCACATTCATTTTTCTTATTCATAGCACAATTCATTTTTTTTTCAACCTTGCTTTTTTTTCCCTCTCATTAACCTCAACAAATCATACCACCACATTTTTCTTTTCAATACACCATTCTTTTGTCAATAATCAAGCTCTACTAATCATAAGGACATAAAGGCTCATAAAGATAGACAAAATGACTTTAATTTCCAAGCTTGCCAAAGAAATAAGGATTTTAAGCTTAAATTGGCTCACTAGGGAAATCAATATTTTTGGTGGGGTAAAATTTGGCTAAGTGACTTTCATAGCAAACAAGACCTCTTATCATATTCACAAAATCAACACAAAACTCAATTTCAACAAGTCTAAAGGCAGGTTCCAGCATATAAAATTGTGAACGATACACTCAACAAGGAATTAAACCGTATAAAATGCATGATTCATAAGGCACAAAAGCTCACAGGCTTAAAAATGAGCAAAGAATCAAGCATTCTCACTCACATCAATCATCACACAACAATTATAATGCTAGCATCAAGCAACAAATCAACTCATGGTCACATCAAAGTTCATAAATCCTTCAATCAAGCACGCATGCTTATGAACATAATCTCAATCATATACCCCCTACATATAACAACACTCTTTACAAACTAGACACATGAAAGATAAACTCAAGTATACGCAATGAATCCACAATTAAGCTCATAAATATTTCTCAGTCTTTCAAAATTTTCTCAAAAGTGAGTGGCAAGTTGGTACAATAAAAAATGCTAAACTAACACACACCCCAAACTTTTTCATTGCCTAGCAGTTAAAAGTTTGGTTAGATAGTTAGCTATTGGAGTTGCACAAAACTACCCACAACTATGCAATTAAAGCTCAACATCAAAATTCATATACAAGTAATATCAACAAGTAAGCTCAACAAAATTTCACTCAAGATGTGATCGTGCGCCGGTGCAATATCTATACTAACCTCCCAAACTTAGACATTGCAAGCAAGTCTAAGTTCCAGTCCGGGGTGGTACCTTTCAAAACGGCACCCTATCACTTTAACTCTTCGAACTTCAAGCTTAGGCCTCCATTCTAACACGACCTCCTACACAAAAGTACACTTATTAAAACTAAAATGAGGCAGAAATTAAAAAAAGCAAGGTGTTGAGTGGTTGGTCCCGGACGAGATGAGTAAGAAGGTGGAAAGTCTAGAAGGGGGGTTGAATAGACTTTCCCACACTCAAAAACTTTTTACCACATTTCATGAGCTGAGTGTGAGGTTAGCAGACTTTGCAAGTCTTCTACAGATAAGTACTCATAGTGTCTATGTGTGATCAGCAGACTTCAGAAACTTGAAGTCTTCTGATGGTGCGGAAGCTAATCTCGTATGTATTTGAAAAAACCGTTCATTTTAATTTATAGTTTCCTGAAATCAACTAGCCGTTAGATTGATTGATAATCAGGTCTTCATAATAATGGTAAGTAGCTGTTGAGAAGATTCGTTTGACTTAGATAATTGATTGTTTGATTCCAATCAATTATCTCTTGATAGATTGACTTTAGTAGATTCGATCTTCTCATCAAGGATCTTTTGATACTTGACTTTTAAATTGATATGTTGATTGATCTCGAACTGACTAAGTCTTTTATCTTCATTCTAGCAAGCTTCCCAACCTTGCTATCTTCTCATTCGAGTCTTCTTGACTACTCGACCTTTGTAGATTGCGTCTATCTTTGCTTCTGAGTATGTTACAAGACTTCTAGTCTTTCAGGAACAACTTCTTTAAGTACAAGAAACCATCCAGGTCTTCTTGATAGCAACCTTTGTAGTCTTCTAGTTGTCTGTTCTTCGATCCTTCTACTATCAAATCTTCTGCTTCAAGTCCTCTGTCTTCAGTTCTCACGCTTCTTCAAGTCTTTTGGACATATTCTAGCAAGGTTACCTTAATAAAGATTCTAACCTATCTAGATCATCAGCTGACTAACAGATTCAGTTGGTCCTATTACACTTAGGTTTTAGAAACATCATCAAAATATACAAAATCAAGAACCAACACTAGGTTTAACGTTCTATGCCGGACGAAACTCAATTGAGTTCAAACTTTCCTTTCATGACTGATGTTTGACATATCTCCTTAGTATTGAGAAGTTCACCCCATTTGTTTATCACTTCAAGCTTTCCTCCAAAGTGCACTTTCTTCACGATCGACCCATTCTTCTTGAGTTTTCCCTTATCAAGCAATCCTTTTAACTTTGACTTGCACCAATCCACTCTATCTCCAACTTCAAAGCATATCTCTTTTTTAGTTCCTTTGAGTTTTTTCTCCTCTCTAACTCCTCCAAACTTGCAATTTGCTCAAGTTTTGTTAATATCTTCAACTTTTCTTTCTTCTCTTTCCTTCTATCTCCGGAATCTTTCAAAGGTGACTCTAGAAGCTTCTCTTTCATTTTTCTCGTATTTTCTTTTCTCAAAGGAGTAGATGTTTGGATCGAGTTACACTCCTTATTGCTTGGAGCATCTTTCAAAGAAACATAGATGGAAAATGTGATCTCTTCACCATTGAAACTCAATTTGAGCTTTCCATTCTCCACATTTATCACTACTTTTCCGATTGCAAGAAACGGTCTTCCAAGGATTAGTGGTACCTCCTCATCTTCTTTCATGTTAAGAACGACAAAATCAACCGAGAAGATAAATTTATCAACCTTCACTAACACATCTTCAATGATTCCCTTAGGATAAGTGACCGATCTATCTACCAATTGAAGGTTAATGGATGTGGGCTTCACCTCTCCTAACCCCAAACGGTTGAATATAGAAAATGACATCAAGTTTATGCTTGCCGACCCCCAAATCACAAAGGGCTTTCATCTTTGCTCTCCCACCAATTTCACAAGGAATAGTAAAGCTTCCGGGATCCTTGAGCTTCTTGGGAAGATTTCGTTTGAGAATAATATTGCAATCCTCGGTCAAGTTGACCGTCCCATTACATGAGCTCCTTAAAAAACTTCATATAATGTGGCATTTGTTCAAGAGCATCCACTAATGGAATGTTGGTATGAAGTTTATTGAAGACTTCAAGGAATTCAGAGAATTTTTTCCCGAGCTTTTTCTTCATAAACCTTTGCAGAAATGGTACGGGTATCGGTGTCATCAGTACTCCCTACTTATCACACGAAAATTCTTCCACTTTCTTCTCTCTTCGCTCCTTGGCTAGCTTCCATTTTGGAATTCTCTTTAAACTTTCACCTTGTTCCACTTTCTTCTCTTCCAGTTTTCCTTTCTTCATCCTTATCTTCCTCATCTTCATTCGACAACTCTATTTCCTCTTCTTCTTCAACTTCTTTTTCATCTTTTTCCTTGTCTTCTCCCTCACCATCACTTGGTATTTTTGGACCCTCATATCTGGTACCACTTGGTATGCTCCACTGTGGTCGTCAATTGTCCTACTGTCGTCGCCAATTGCCCCATTTGAAACTCAAGAGACTTGAGATGGCTCCCGTGTTGAGCAATTTGACTTCCAAATAAACTCTCTATTTTATCAAGTCTAATTTCTATCCTTGCATCTTTCTCTTCCATTTTCTTCAACAAAAGGGCTAACAATTCATCCGTTGTTGGTTTGCCCTCTCCATTAGGTGGTTTGGCTCACAGATAAAAAATTGAAGAAAATTGCACCGCCGCTCTTAGATTTGAGTAAGAGAAGTTTTCATGCCTTTAGAAGTTGGGATTGTAAGAGTTATTACCTTGAACACCTTGTAGAAATGATGAAGGTTTACCTCCTTGTGGAGGTGGAGCTTGGTAAGGTGGTCGGTATTGGCCTTGCCCTTGAGGAAATTGCCCTTACTTTCCTCCTTGTTGTTGAGGTCTCCCTATGTAATTCACGTCCTCAAATTGCCCTTGAATTTGCTCTTCTTGCACTAGAGGTGGAGGAGATTGTTGGTTGGAAGAGAGAGAGCTCACCTTTTTTATTAGGGTCATCATCATCGATTTCATCAAGTCTCATTGCTCCACTTGTGTCATTCTTTGATGAACATTTTGATTGGTGCTCCATTGAGAAGCATTGTTGGCAACACTATCCAAGATTTCAATGACTTCTTGAGAGGTGAGAAATAAGAAGTCTTCCTTTGTGCATGCATTCAAGTGCAATTGTGCTGTCTCATCCACTCTGCAGTAAAAGAAACAGATAATTTGCTCCTCCTGAAAATCGTGTTGGGGACACGAAAGCAAGTCATCAAGAATTGAATTATCACTCAAGTATTATATACTTTAAGACTCCATTTGGATTGGTGGATTTCAAATTCCAAGTTATTTTGAAATGAATGGATTCATAAATTCTTCAATTTGAAATTCATAGTTTGGATAAATATGAGTTTTTTAAAATCAAATTCTTGGATTTTAAATGCATTGTTTAACTAAATTTAAATGAGCTTTGAAATTTTCCTTCTCTCTCTCTCTCCCACTTAGTAAAGCAAGTAATATTTTTTTTAAATAAAATGAGTAATATCATTTAATAAAATAAATAATAATATTAGTAAAAAGAGAAATACTATTAAACAAAGCAAAATCAAGCAAAATAAGGTAATACAATTGTTTCCAATAATAAAATGCATCAACATCTTAACAAAACTAAATAAAATCTAATGTTTTCAACTACAAACTAGGAATCAATAAGAAAGTCAATCCACTCTCTTTTTACTTCATCGGGAGAGCTTTTAAAAGCTTGAACTCCTCTGAATCACCACTCATCAGCTTACGGACAGCTTTAAAAACTTTTCCCCACTAAGTCCAGGTATCATCTTGACAACATTACGAATCTCAATGCCACTTGGTTTTTCTTCATTTTTCTTGCTAGTTAAAAACTCTTGAAATGACTAGCAATCTTACCAACAACATCCACCATGGTATCTTGCTTATGCTTCTTAGTCTTCCCATTACAGAATTGATTGAGCTTGATGGTCGTGCTCGTGTTTTTGTTCCTGATATGGGGATAGAACTCATTTCATTATCATCATCCTCACCCATTTCTTCACTTACTTCATCATGGGTTTCAACATTTTGACATGTTGCTCTATCCTTTCCACACAATAGAACAATCTCATCCCAATTATCTATCACCTTATTCTGCATGCCTTTAGCTTCCGCATGTGACTGCATACAAATGTAACAATCTAAATACATTAATGAAACACACTAACAAAGATACATGTTTATTATCAAAACTCAACACATATTGAAATTAAAGAATTTCTCACTAAAAGACATGTAATACAAGAAAATTTCAACTAGTATAAAAAATATAATTTAGAATATCTTAATTACCTCAACATATGACCCAAGAACTCCACTCATCAGCTGTGACAACAATAATTTTTCTTTCTTCATCCCATGTAAACCCACTCTGAGTAGTTTGAACAAACAACATTGAAGTACTTTTTCCAATATTTCAGCCTATTCTTTATGTTGTCTTTTGTCAAATTCAAGTGCAAAGTCGAATTTAAATGGGTCACAGCAGCTTGCAAAGCTTGGGGCTTCCAAGTGTCTCCATCACACTTGTACCCCAAAACCATTTGTTCAGCCAAAATATTTGTTAGTTGTCGATCCATTTCTTTATTCTATAACACATATGATTGTTTGTATTTAGCTCCTGTAACAAAAATTTATGAGAACTACAATATAAGAAATCATGATACACGTAAAAATAAAATTATAAAAATTGATTAGCTTCAATGTGTTCTTATGAAGTATCACCACTAGAAAGATTCATAACTCTAGCCTTATTAGAAACTTTTGCACCCTTTTTTAGGTTGCTAGTCATATTCATTCTTCATAATAAATATTTCACGAATATATGAGATGATAACATTATAAATAATTAGTGATAATTATGAAATCAAAAGTTCATCCAAACACAAGAAGGTAAATCATTAAACAAGTACAACCTCATATTGGAAAGACGGTCATAGTAACATAACAAACATATCATAACATTTAGTTAAATAGCTTTTAAACAAGGGATGCTACCAATTGTTTCTAATAAAATCTAAACTATTAAGCTCGTCGAGCTTCATACTCTTCAAACATTTGTTGAGCAAGATCATCTCGAAATGTTGTCCATTCACTAGTAGTTCTAACAACTCTTATATGTTCTTCAAGATTAGAATCATTATCTTCGCTTGTAGAAGAGTTGGCTAATTCATGGTCAACCTCGAATAAGAGAGGATCAATCGGCATATCTTCTCGCACAAAATTATGTAGAATACAATATGCATTGATTATTCTAACTTGAGTCTTTATGTCATAGAAGCTTGTAGTTTTCAGAATAGCCCATCTTTTCTTTAACAAACCAAAAGTTCTTTCAATTGCATTCCTTGCAGAAGAATGTCAAAGATTAAATAACTCTTTGTAATTTTTCGGAGTATTTCCTCTCCACTTATTCAAATGGTAATGAGTCCTTCTATATGGAGTGAGAAAACCCGGACCATTTGTGTAACCCGCATCCACAAGATAATATTAGTGTAAAAAAGTTTGCAAAAAAAAAAAAAAAAATTAATCAAATACTAAAAATAAATATTAAGAGATAATTATATTTTTACTAACAAAAGTTAACCTACCGTGGATAACTTTTAAACCATTAGTCCTTTGTAAAGCATCACGTAGTACTCGTGCATCTGAAGCAGATCCTTCCCAACCAGGTAACTCATACAAAAATCTCATGTTAGCATCACATACTCCTAGAACGTTGGTACTTATACGACCCTTCATATTTTTAAATTTGCTACAAACATCTGCTAAAACTGTGAGATCAACAAATGTTCCATCTAAGGCTCCCACTGTATTCTACACAATATTACCGCAAGCTTAAGATAAACGATATTTAATACAAATAGTGATAGATAATTATCGAAAACCAACTCCACCTCTCAACATCTCTTTGATTGTAGTTTTGATCATATTCTTATTTGAGAAAAAGCGTTCCAATCCTCACTACGACACACAACACAGTATGAAATTTCTACTTTTGGTTTCACCTAACCGTATAAATGTGGTTGTGGTTGTGGTTGTGCTATTCATTTGGTCATGTCCAAGGATATATATAAGAAAAATGCCACAATTTCTTGTATTATCACATTTTTTGAAATAACTAACCCACCCTCATTGCGTAGTAGGTCACACAATATATTAAATTGGTGAGCTCTTTCATTATGATGCATTGAGAGCTCCTTGGTCAAATATTTACCATGCTACTAACCTGTCACGCCCCAAATTTTATAAATATAGATTTTTTAAAATAAATAATAATTTTAAAATAAAAGGCATGAACAAGAATTTAAACTTGAGAAAAGGACTACAACTTTTTTTGACAAACAACGGAATACTTTAAAATAAAATCCAATATAATTAAATTCGAGTGAGTATCAATGGCAATAAAAATTAAAACTCATCACTAAGAATTTAAATGAATAACTAGATAAAATTATAAGCGTGTTATTTTAATCGTAGGGTTATGCATCCTTCGTTGTACCACGTTGACTCTCAATCTGAAAAGGGGGAAAAATGAAAGGGTGAGCAAACCACGGCTCAGTGGGGACATGCTTGTCTAAGCTAAATACAATAAGGACTTGTTTGTTTTGATGTATTAAATTTTGAGTGATAGTGAAACATGTGATACATTTGACTTTTTATGTGTGATATATTTTATTAAATCATACAATTAAATGTTTGTTAAGATATATTACAACATAGTTTAACATGAGTCATAATATTTTCAAGTGTTTGTATTGAGAATTAATTCATGTGATAAGTTAAAATTTTACAATTATACCCCTATTTACTATTTTTTTTAAAATAAAAAATGGATATTTTAATACCCCATAAAGGGAGGGATCCATTTTCACTCAAAAATGGAAAAATATATATTAGACTTTCATATTTTTACGGGCCATAAGTAATACAAATCAACAATAACAAACACTTAATTTTTAGGAAAAACAAAATATATCCCTAGTAATCACTCAAAACAAACATGCCCTAAGTAATTAAATTAATCAATCACGTTAATATTTAATCAACTAATATCACCTCATTTATAAAGATCAGAAGACCTATCATCACCTCGTTTATAAAGGTCAAAAGACCTATCGTCACCTCATTAATAAAGGTCAGAAGACCTATCGTCACCTCGTTTATAAAGGTCAGAAGACCTATCGTCGCCTCGTTTATAAAGGTCAGAAGATCTATCGTCACCTCGTTTATAAAGGTCAGAGGACCTATCATCACCTCGTTTATAAAGGTCAAAAGACGTATCATCATCTCATTTATAAAGTCAATACCTTTTCTTATAAATATCTCACATGAATGACAATAAAATCGCAGATCGCATTTAATAGAGACAATCATAGTAGGATAGAAATCCCCACCTGAAATTAATAACGTGGATGAATTTGATGCAATTATCTCAAGCCTTACTACTCGCGGTTACCGTCGCCTAACAAATATAATTAATTCTACTTAGAAATTAATAGAAATAAATCCTCAAATTAAATTATATTAATTCTATTTGAAATTCTTAAGACTAGTTTTATAAATAAGTACTTAATTTAAATTAATAAAATACCTATATTAATCTTCCGTAGTTAATATATATATATATATATATATATATATATATATATATATATATATATATAAATTAATAGTATTCCTTATAAAAAAAACAGTTTGAATTCATTCCTAAAATTTAGTGTCTGCAACAAATCCCTAACATACATACATATATATATATATATATATATATATATCCACCTGAATCAACTAGAACTTAATTAAACAAATTAAATTTTTATCTAACTTATCAGTTAACAAAAATCAACGCACACACAAAACTACTCACAGTCTCACACTCTCAAATCACACACTGCGCACAATACCCACATAATTCGACCCCCTTTTCTTTAAAATTAAAGAATCTTTAAATAAATAATTTGGTAAACAAACTGAATAAAAGCTCCAAATGATTTTGCAGTTCATAACTATTTAAAACAAAAATATAAAGAAATGGGGAAAAGTAGTACCGTGCATCGACGAAGAAGTTGTGCAGCCAAGAATTGTAAAAAAAATATTTCTAGGGTAAGATTTTATATAAGTGGTTATTAGGCATGGGCTTGGGATTGAGTGAGATAAGGACTAGAATATAATTATTAAAGCCTTTTAAAATCCTTATTTAAAAGATTTAGAAATTTGAAAATAGGGAAGAAAATATATTTTCTAGTGAGAAAAATTAGGTATTTGTATCTCATGGAAAACTCAAGATTTGATTTTAAGTAAAAGATTCTTTTTTAGAAAATAATGAAATTGAAGATATTATTTATTAAAATTTCCAAGATATGAAAAATATTTAATTTTAATAAAATTTGATATTTTGAAATCAATAAAGGTAATAAATAATACTGGAAAAATTAGGGGTATTATGATGCATTGAGAGCTCCTTGGTCAAATATTTACCATAGTACTAAGCTTCAACAATTCCCATTAGAAAGCTTAACAAAGATATGATGATTTTTGTCTCTCTAACAAAGATTTGATGATTTCTGACTCTTCTTCATCATTTTCCTGGTCTTCTCTAGAGCATTTTTTGTTACTATTATTCATCAAACCTACATTCACATATAAATGGTGAAACATAATAATTGTAAAATTAAATGATCAAACATATTTATTAAGGTTCTGATTTGATTAAATCTAGAATGAGCACAACTGCAACTGCATAACTCATGCAATATAAAGATTTGAAAATTGGTTGTAATTAAATTAGTTCCAAAGTAGATAGTGTCAAGAGCATCAAGTTATTACAAATAAATAGAAATAAATATAACAATATGCAGCGGGTTACCAATTACCATGATAGAGAACAGAGGATATAATTCTAACGTCATTTTTTGCATTTTGAACAATCTAATGGAGAAAATATTATCCAAACTTACTATTTTATTTTCTAATTAATTCATCTTTTATAATTTTAATCATAAATTTTGAGGTTGCTTCTCTCCCTCCCTCACTCTCTCACTGTCTCACACATGTGTCTAAGCCCTTCGTATAATTTAATGCTTTTTACTCCATACATCTATATAAGAACCCTACATTGTACTCCATACATATATATATATATATATGCATATTTTATTCTCTCTTCTTTCTCCTAATGTTTATAATCTACTATTTATTTATTTATTTATTTATTTTTTTAGGCAAACAATATTTGTGTTATGCTGAATAGCAGAATGCATATTTGAACCATATGAGAAATACATACATTATTTAGCCATTACATTATGTGTAGAAGTTGTAATTTACAGCTCATATTTTCTTATTTTTAGAAGGATTTATGTTGGGTTCCTCATCTACATGCGCAGTTATATAACATAATATACATTACCTAACACATAAAATTCACTCTGATGAAGTAGTTTCTGTTAGGATAAAACTGTGTTTTGATGAAGTTAAGATGAGTAGAAAAATAAGATGACCAACTAAAGTCTTTATATAGTCAACTGAAGTAATAAGTAAAAATATACTAAGTGTTGTAATAGATAGCTTAGTTGTTAGAAGTCAGACGAAGACTTGGAAGATCAGACAAGGACGAGTCAGATAAGCAAGAAAAGATCAGACGATCAAACTCTTGATGAAGGATCTAAGACACACTGAGTAGAATAAGAAGACATGTCAAGATTAGATTGAGAGAAGTCGTCTGAGAAGAAAAGATGCAGAAGAAGAAGACAGAAGAAATCAAGATTCAGTTACAACCAACCTAAGAAGAAGTTAGACAATTATAACTAACAAACTAGAATCAGTTTTCAACTAAATCAAGAAGCAGTTAGTTAGTTACAACTAACCCAGAAGAAGTATAAAAGGAGTTTAAAGTTGCTGAATGTAAAACAACAAGAACGCAACACACAATTCTAGAGCATTCAAGAGCAACACGTCATTCAATACTTCTAGTTTAGAAATTGATATTAGTTCATCAAGTGTTTATAGAACACTTCTCAATTTTTATCTTCATCATCATTATCTCTATAGAATAGAAGAAAGAAGAAGAAGTGTCAAAGATCTTCATTTGTAATTTGTAAATTAGTAAGTAAGTAATAAGATAGTGAAGTCTCTTTCACAAGTTGTGAAAGAAGAGTGGATGTAGGATTATTTAAATCCAAACCACTATAAATCTTGTGTTCTACTGCTTTCGTTTATCTTTCTGTTTCTATTAAATTTCCAGAATATATACTTGAAATTCATCTTCATAAGAAATTCTAAAAATTAAGTATAAAATTCATTTACGCTGTGTAATTGATTGATTGAGAGAATTTATTATGAAAAATTGGATAGGTTTGTGAAATCTATTCAAACCGCCCTTTCTAGATTTCACCCTCTTAAAACCTGATTCTTTGGGACCAACAGTTTCATAATATAAAACTTATACCATTACAATCATTTACTGATACAATATTTATTTTATACTATAATATTAATTTATAAATGTAATAATATCATTAAAAGAATATTATGATGTTAATTTCATAATAATATGAAACTGTTTCGCAATGCATCATATGGAAATCATATACATGGGTAGGTATATAAACAGACATTACATATAAAATTTCTCATAAGATGTAAAATTTAATACATTATCTAAAAGATACATCTCTAGAATGTCCTACTGTTCGCCTTTTCTAATAAATTTGTGCCCCATGTTAATGCTAAGAAACAAAGAGTTGAAAATCCTAGCACTGTATAAAAATGACAATTTTTAATAACATATTCAATAACACTGTCAAAACATGATAAACACAGGAGTGCAAGGCCTAACATGCACAAGCCAACATCCGCATAAACCAGCTTCATCATTTTACATACTAATCCTTACAAATTACAAAAAAACTTCTACACGATTGTCTCATGTACAAGCCATAAAATACTTCCCTGTTTTTTCAGATACTCAAATTTCAAAAGTATTATTATGGCTCTAATGGGCTGTTGTGCTAGAATAGACAATAATGAAATCACTGTTTTAGAAATTGATGCAAGCTAGGACAAGTGCAAAAAAACATAAGAAGAGGTTGTAAATGTGATTTCATAACTAGTTCGTACGTTCAAATAAACAGAAGTTCTTTTTTCTAAATCCTTATGGGACTAAATATGCAATTTTTCCTTTTCTAAAGTTTAGTCAATCTTCCAAGCCATTATGATAAGAGAAAGGATGATGGATTAATTGTGCATGAGCAAAATATTGATAGAACATATTGTTTATTACCATGTTATGCGGTTGCATCTACTAGCTATATATGTACCCCTGTTAGTGAACACTATCTTGATCAGGTACTAAATAATTAATTTAATATGAAATAAAGCCCATTTCGTTGTTATACAATAACTAGTGTATTATTGTGTTTATATCGACAAAAAAATGAAAATTTACATAATTTTCGTTAAGCAGTGACTATTAATGGTAAAGTTCACATAACTAGTATGTTTTGTATAAAAATCTTCTTCAAAGCAAAAGATACCATTTTTGGTGGCGCTATATGACCAACGATTTTGTAAGAGGAGAAAATTTTGGCGTACCATGACAACATCTAGCAAAGAAGGACATAATCAATCACGACAATTAGCAAACAACACATTAAAGCTACGCACAGACTTAGGTAGATCTAAAAACAAAGATGATATGTTTCTTTACAAGAACACAAGTCCTTCATATAAGCGCCAATTAAAACTAAACCAAAAGAGACTGCAAAACATCATCTAGCATAACCAAGAATTGATAAAGCATCAGTAAATAAAACATGCCCAAAAAAAAAAAAATCATATTCGAGTTAAAAACAATTATGTGTTCTCAACAAGCCAATTACTTCCCAATATGAGTTTACACAAAAGTGCAAACATATTATAGCACTTACAGTAATTACTCCACAAATTTCACAAGATCATAAAATTATAACCAACACATAATACGAGATTCATGGTAACACAAAATATTTATAAAGTAAGTAATGAAAGAACATTCAATAAAAATCTCTTCAGCAATAATAGTAGTCAATAATCTTATAAACCAAAAACAAAAACAAAAACAAAAACAAAAACAACAGCTAATTAAATAAAACCTTAATTAAGCAGTGAGCACCACAACACCAAATTAGCTGTAAGAACAGAGAACATGCAGGTACAAAGCCATATGTAGATTCCAAGCAAAACAAACGAAATTGGGGGAGAAAAAAGAAAAATTACCAGGTGTAGATAGGAGAAACGCCACAAAATCGGAAGAGATGGAGAGTGCGAGGATGCGACGATGAGAGAGAGAGAGAGATATCGAGCGACATGATAACAACTATATGAGAGAGAGAGACATAGATGACAACGAGAGAGAGAGCGAGAGTGAGCCGAGAATGAGTTACGCTAAAGGTGGATTTCAAATGATGCCCTTTGTTTGTGGATTTGGAATCCTCCGAATTTAGCCTGGAAAATGAGTAGCCCAAATCCATTTATTTTAAATCAACCCATTTATTATTTTGGATTTCAAATCCACTGATTTCAATTTGGATTCAAACATCTTAAATGGATTTGAATTGTGGATTTAAAATTCATTGCATCGATTCCTTCCATTCAAATGAAAACTAAAGTTTATCACAACAAGTATTCATCACATGTAAGGCTATACTGCTGAAATATTCATCAATTGAATCACCATTAGACCACAAATTATAATTTAGTGTATAATTACAACAAGTACCCATCACGTGTAAGGTTAATATCAGACCATAAATCATCATTTAGTGCATAATTACAACAAGTATCCATCACATGTAAGGTTTCAATGCTTAAATAAGGTCAAATTAATCAATATCAAACTTCATAAATCATCATTTAGTGCTACAACAAGTATCCATCACATGTAAGGCTGCACTGCTCAAATAAGATTAAAATAATCAATATAAGACCATAAATCATCATTTAGTACATAATTACAACAAGTATTCATCACATGTAAGGTCACATAACTAGTTACATTGCTTATTTTACAGATTATACCAATACTAAAGTCTAAGTGGCCCACTACAACAAGTAAAGACATAATCATACAACAAGACAATATCAAACCCTATATATGTACCATGATCCAGATTTCAGGTCAGTTGCAACTTGCAAGTAGTGAAGGATTCAATATTCATTTGGTTTGTCAACCCCTAAACTATCCAGACACAAACATCAATAATTTGGGGTGATTTGAGTTAATACAATCATTGCAACAAAACAAGAATGCAAAAGATGTTGAGAGTTTAGTCCGAAATGATAATCTTACCTTTGAAGAACTAGCATCTTATACTCTTAACAAGATTTTTCTAAGTTTGTAGGGGTGTTGCATTGAGATATTGAAAGTTAAGAGACAAAACAACTATAAGACCCCATATAGGGGCAAGGAAAGCTAGACACATCACTGAAAGAACATTGTCTTACATCCTTGAAGTGGATAAAATAGGGAAAATTACAATTTTTATCCCACCCGTCATGCCTGTTCACGGTTTTGGTCCTAATATATGCCAAACTAGTCTCGTTCGGTATTTTTTCAACTATTTTGGTCCCACTATTAGTTTGGCCGTTAGCTTTATTAGAAATTTAGTCCCAAACTTTATATACTTATTGTTCAGCGAATTTGGAGGGAAAATTGGGCAGAATCTAGCGCCAAAAGTGTAACTCTAGCCTTATATACAACTAATGCCAACCTTTCTGCCTTATTACACACACCAAGTACCAATATGAGCCAAGAAACTATGTCTTCATCCTTTTCTTCACAAAAATGCCAACACCAACATGTATGCTACTATGAAAAAATTGTGGTCACATTTGTTTCTCGAAGGCCAATAAGCAAAGGTAGGTTATTTCATACCTGTATTGACTCGACGAATGGTGGCTGCAAATATTTTGTGTGGGCAGATGAACACTAAGTGGCAACCCAATACATGTTTCCTGGATTAATGAGGAGAGATGAGAAGAATCGACCCTCTGACTCAAAAGCTAAAAGATGCAGCACATGGAGAACAAAATATAATCAAAATGACTGAAGCACTGAAGAAAGAGGTGATGCAGATGGGTGAAGAACTTTCACAACTTAGGCAAATAAGACTAATACATTTCATTGTAATTTTCTTGTCTTGGGCACCTGCTATTTTCAACTGAATTAGTTGAAATGTGTAAGAACCTATGTATGAACACCTAATATGATGTATACACCTACTATCTTTTGTATGCAATATTATCAAATATGAAATTTTAACACAATCTGCATACTTTAACAAACATGTGTTTTGTTTCTTTATGCAACCTGCTCCTAAATTAAACCATAGGTCAACTAAACCAAAAAAGCAACCCTAAGTCAACTAAACCAACATAATGCAACAATACAATAAAATTGAACAAATAATCCAACCATAATCCAACAAAGTACATAGTCCAACCATAATCCAACAAAGTACATAATCCAACCATAATCCAAAAAAGTAAATAATCCAACCATAACTAAAAGTACATAACAAAGTACAATTCATAACAACCATAATCAAAAGTTCACCACTTCATGCTCAAATTACTTTTTCCTCCTCTTTGTTTACTTAGTTTCCTCGACTTTTTCATTAGCTGATTTAGTGAAACTAGATAATGTGACAAACTTCTTACCTCCTTGTGAGATCACTCGCATACCATCTATGATTTTGTTCACACCACCAATGTTGACATTGCAACCTGTTGGTCCTAGAGAATCGAGTGCAAACTTCTAGAGGAAATGTAGAAGGGGGGGGGTGTGAATATATTTTATTCTTTTCTTCAGAAAATTGATTTATCAAATCTTTATCTTCTATAAATCAAATTACTCAGCGGAGATAACTCGATTCTTGTTGATTTCTTCTTAAGAATTATAAGAACATAAAACAATAAATAATAAATGAAGAAAACAGTAAAGAACATATAAATTATAGTGGTTTGGATTTGAATAATCCTACATCCACTCTCCTTCTACAACCTATATAAATTATAGTGGTTTGGATTTGAATAATCCTACATCCACTCTCCTTCTACAACCTGCAGAAGGGACTCCACTACTTACTGACTTTCTTACTGATTACAGGTTACAATTTCTTCAGGAATGTGATATTCTTCTTCTTCCTCTAACTAGCTATACAAAGTATCTCTTGAATGTAAAAGATAATAAAAAAAATAGTGTTCTATAAACACTAAAACAGAAAACAATGAATGTTTATCTAAATTCTAAAGAATATCTCGTTGCTAAGCTTGGAATAATCTTCTCTTGAATGACTCTCGTGTGTATTGTGGCTTTAGCAACTACTCTTTTATATAGATCCTTTGGTAGTTATAATTGCTTAACAACTTCTTGAGTTAGTTACAACTTCTTCTTGAATCTTCCTTTTTAACCGTAGTAACCGTCTCTTTTAATTGTCTGATTTCTTCTCTTTTCAGACGACTTGCTTTTCTTAGTCTGACTTTGATCAGCCTTTCTTATTCTACTCAGTTTTTCTTCAGTCTTCCTTAGAATTTTCAGATTGATGTTGAATCTTCATGGGATTTTTGCATGTCTGATCTTCTACGTCTGATTCACAAGTCTGATCTTCTACTAAGCTAAACATACTTTTATCAGACAACTTCAATACTTTAGCTGACCATATAATTCACTCAGCTGACCACCCTACTTTAAAACCCTTTTCAACACATCAAAACTAAAATATTTTTATCCTAACATATTCCCCCTTTTTGATGATGTTAAAACTTCTCAAGAAAATAAATGAGTTAGTAAAAATAGGATAATTAATTATTAAACAGATTAGTAACAGACAGTCGGATATGTCAGTTATCAGATAGTTATAGAAGTTAAACATAACCAAATAAGGATTTTTAAAAAAAAATAAAAAATAAGAAATAGATGATCATCAAGTATTTCATTCATTCATGTTTCAGGTATTTCCAAAAGGATCAGATCATTACATTAGATAAAGCATTAAGACAAATGAATGAGAAGTACAAAACAGATTATTAAGACAGATAGGAAAAAGGAACTAGTTATTCCATCGGTCTTCTTCTGGAAAGCTCATCCACTCAAAGACTTTCATTTAAGCTTCTCATCTCACCTCCTTCAGCTAGATTTGCTTCAAGTTCTGCCCGAATCAAAGTCTGTTTTACTCGTTCCCGATCAAATCTACCGTCGATAGTAATTGGAGCAGGCAACTAAGAGTATGGTGGCACGACCAGATCCATGTTGAACTCCTCATTTGCTAGATCCACCAGATATTGGTAGTACTCAGGGTCTTCTGCTTTGAGTCATTCATGGAAGGCGATGTTCTCATCTGTTCCCAAGGATGCCTTCTCGCAGGCATGAAACAAGAAAATCCAGTTAACTTCATATGGTCTCTATTTTTCTTGTTCATTCATTAAGAGGATCTCCTTAGTAACACCTTCCTGAGTACTTCCTCTCCTTGTGCATTTTTTGAATCTTTGAATCCATTTTCTTGTTTTCCTATCATACTCCTTCCCCGCGGCTTTCTCCAGCTCTCGTCTTCTTTTGACATCCCTTCTTTTGTACTTAGCCAATTCTTCCCTTTTCCTCTTCCTGATTTTCTCCTCTTCTTCGACCTCAGTTGAGGTTTTCTGAACTTGTTTGCTCAGCTGATGTACATCTATATTTTTTCAATGTCCCTTTGTTTGCTTTTTTATAAGAAGAAAATACTCGAAAGCATCCCGTATCAAAGATTTCTTGACCACGAGGGTTGTTTGTATTTAGGGAGGGTGTTTGCTTAATTGTTTGCTTTCCTGTAGTGTGATGTTTCCTGCTTAGACTTGTTTTGGGTTAGGAGTAGTAATTTTGAGAATTGTTGATCGTCCACTCCCAAATTAGTGGGAGACCTGGGTTCGATTCCCTTTGGGAACGAATTTGGAGTGGGAGGTATAATGAGACTTGGAGAATTTAAAATTGTAAGGAGACTTGTCGAACTAACTTCTAACTACTAACAACTAACATTTACCGATTCAAAAAAAAAAAAAAAAAAAACTCCTGAACAATAATATGATATTACTGACTCTAATTCTTCATATTCCTAATTCTTAATATTTTATTAAAGGCTTTTCTACGGCCAGGAAGGTTGTTCGCCCTTCCTGACATCAGGAATCCAATAAAAAGTTAACATGTAATTTAGCTTCGCAATAAGAAGAAATTAATAATTTTCTTGGAAAAAAATATAGAATTACTGCAATATCCTTATATTAATATTTTTTTTAAAAAAAAAATATTCCCTTCCCATAAATACTTGCACTATTTTGTGGACACACATAATAAGAAAGTAGAGTATTAAGTTGAGTTTTGGGGGTAATTTTATAAATATTAATGTATAAAGTACGAAATGAGTGATTGTGTGTATGTGTGGGGTCAAAAGTAATGACATTTTGTATAATATTGTGAATAATGTGAGGGTGCAGTTTATAGTGGAGTTTCTATTTTTAGGCTGTGCGAATTATTTTGGGACATTCAAATAAAGAAATTGTGCAAGTTATTATGGGACGGAGGAGGGAGTATAAATTCACAAACTTAATCTTCTATACTAATTACAATAATAAATAATCAATGAACTAAAATAATTAAATTAAATATCTCTTAAATTACTTAAAAACATGTTATTTTTTCCTAATCCATCTCTTGAACACTATTTGATTTTCTTTGGTTTCTTGTCCTTCCAATCAAATGGAAAATCAGTGATTCACGAATCATTAACTCGGTGATTCAACTAACGGTTCAAAATACCAGAGGCATTCTCTCCACTATGAGTTCTTCCTCGGGGGATTTTCCATCCAACAAAGCCCACGGTTAGTGGAACAATTTCATCATATTTCCTCGGTGCTTAACCCGTCGACGAAGGGCGAAACCTTTCTGATGGTAGAAAAATTCTTCTATTAAATATTTAATAACTTTAAAATTTTCAAAATGATTTCATAGTAAATTTATCATGATCAATTTTTATACAAAACTTTACCTTTTTTATTTGGTGCAAATTTCAATATTATTTCTATTGTCTCTAAATTCCGTGCGCAGTACTACCCAAAACCATCTCCCAAAGTAAAAAAAAACACATCCCTTGATTTTTTTTTTAAACTATCACATCATTTTTGTATGAGTTTATTTTCATATTTCTTATTAAAAAAAAAAAAGAAAGAAAGAAAGTGTTTTTGAATATTTCAAATTCTCTTTCTCAACCACACCCTTCACTTTTCTATTAGTGGAAAGTCAACATTAACCCCTAGTCACCAATCACTAATAAACTCCTATGATTAAGTTACTCTATTTATGTACTCACCTAACAAAAAAATAATATTATGCAAATTAAAAATAAAAAATATCAATAAAATTAACTAAAAAATATCATTACAAAATTCAAGTGTATGAATACACTCACCTCACAAGAGACTAACTCTAAAAATTAATCAAAAAAATATCATTACTTAATAAATGTATTTTTCGGGGGCACTCTTACTGTATCCTTTACGCAAATTTTTTTCTAATTTCACGTATTCAATTTGTGTATTCTAAATATTTTATTTTTTTTTCGAATACTTCTAGTTACGTAAATCTAATGCAAATCAAATCAGCACTCTACATGTTTTCAAAAAAAAAAAAAAATCAGCACCCTACATATATTAAATACTGCATTATAATATTTTTAATAGAGATTATGGATCAAAGTTATCCAATTTAATTTTCGTACAACATCCTTGATATATGTTAATTTTATACTAAATCTCAACAATTTAATATTCGTACAACATATATGTTAAATATAATATTATACTCCCTCCGTCCCAACATAATCTTCATACTTTCTTTATTTGGACGTCCCAACATAATCTTCACACCCAAATAAGGAAAATATTTTTTACACTAATACCCTTAAAAGTCAAACACTTTATCTTCTTACACTTTATTCTCTTACACTTTTTAAAAGTCAACAACCCAAAATACCCCTACAATTTATTCTCTCCCATACCACTTTATCACCAAAAAATAACTTTTATTAATCTCCGTGTCCAGAAAAGTGTGAAGATTATCCTGGGACGGAGGGAGTACTAAATCTCACCAATTTAATATTCGTCCAAGGCGGCTAGAAACCCCCCCCCCCCCATACCTACCCCAGTGTCAACTTTATAAAATCGGTGTGCTCCTCCTGAATTTTCACACTACCAAACACGTCCTTCACCTAATCACTCATATCGTGTCTATATATACACACACATATATACGAATATATCGTTGAAACAGATACTCTGAACAGAGGAAAAATGGAAGGAAAGAGCCTCCTCCGATGCGTCCTCTACATCTCCGTCCTCGCTGTAGTCATGCTCTTCACCATTGTCACCTTCCCCAACCCATCGCCCAACGCACTAAAGTGCGCCACCAACGCCGCCTGGTGCACCGCCAAAAACCGCATACTCCGCCACCCGAGCGCCGCCGCGCCGCTCCGCCACGACTACACAGCGGATGTCCCGCACCACCCCCTAGATCCGCTCACCGTGCAGGAGATGAACAGAGTGCAAAAGGTTATTAAGTCGTTGTTCGAGAATAAGGTGTACTCTGTTCACTCTCTGGTGTTGGAGGAGCCGGAGAAGGAGGTGGTTTTGAGGTGGCGGAAGGGAGATCCCCTGCCGCCGCGGAAGGCGTCCGTGATCGCACGCGCCGCCGGGAAGAACTACGTGATGACGGTGGATCTGGAGAGCGGGGCGGTGGTGCAGCAGGATACGAGCCACATTTCCGGATTCCCGCTGGTGACGCTGGAGGATATGCAGAGTGTGATACTTGCCCCCTTTGCCAGAGCCGATTTCAACCGTACGATTGCTGCCAGAGGCGTTGATATCAACGATGTTGTCTGTTTGCCCTTCTCCCCTGGATGGTACGGTGAGTAATCCTTTTACACGGTTATTGTACTCCCTCCATTATATTTTAAAGATTGATTAACTCAAATTGATAATAATTTTAACAGAGATATTACTAATTTATGAGTCTTTTCTATTTTAAAAAAGAGAGGTTATTTTGTGAAAGATAGATTTAAATAGGTAATTTTTAGGATTTTGTTAGGATGTTTTTAGTTAATTTTACATGCATATTTAAATGATGAACATTGTATAATTTTAGTTTGTACGATACTACTCTATTATTGTAAGATATTTTTATAATGGAATCGACTGCATGCGTAAGTAATTTTATATTAAGAGCAGATCATATAATAATATTTTTATTTGAGGATAAAGTTGTGTTTTGATATGAAAAATGAAAATTATTAATTTTTAAATTTGATAAATGTATATAAAAAAGGCAGAGTACCAGTATATTTTTTTACAGCTGGCTTTTAATATGCACACTTGCTGTTAGTATACCAAAAATGATATAATTAGTTTAATATATTAATTTTGAAGAAGATGAATCTTTATTTTATGATTTTGGATTTCAGTAGCTTTGTTTTTTTTTTTTTTTTAAGGAAATCTCAGTAGCTTTGTTTGGATGCATGATTCCTCGTTTTTTCGCACTCTTTACTTAATAACTTTTGAAACGAATTTTTTTTTTTTTTTTTGAAAGGGCTTTTGAAACGAATTTTAATATAAAAGTTGTTGTGATAAAGTGGTTTTCGATTGAGAGTATCTCAGTCATTTCTACTTTTCTATTAGAGTAGATGTATTTTATGATTATTTTTAAGAGTATTTTTATAATTGAAGGAATACATTTTGGTTAATTTATGTTCTTTTTTAGAATGGAGTAATATGTATACTCATCTTTGGTGCTCCAGCAAATTACATTTTTATTTTTAAACTTCAACATTTTTAACAAATAATAAATTAAGAAAATGGGGCTGTAGAGTGATTGAAATGTCAAATGTGAAAGGCATTTGATTTGGTTTGGTTTGGTTTGATATTTCGACCAAATTTAACCACTTGGTAGATACAGTTGGGGCATATGTTGCTGTCAAGTGGTACTCACTTCCATTAATTCAAATGCTTGGAAGTACATTAATTAATTTAATTTTATATCCTAGTGGGAGACCCCATATACATTAATTAATTTAATTTTATATCCTAGTGGGAGACCCCATATACATTAATTAATTTTGAGGTTGAGTAAATGACTTTAGTTGCCATGTTTGAATTCTGTTTGTGAATCTTTTTTAGTCAACGCACTAATTGCATATGATGTACTCCCCCGTCCCACCCAAAATGTCTTATTTTACTATTTTCGTCTATCCCACCAAAATATCTCATTCTTTTTTTATTCATACCCTACTTTTATAATTATCCATATACTATCTATATATTTTACTACATGTCATGTTAATTTAATTATCAGGTAAGGCAGAGGATGGTAGAAGACTGGCAAAATTAGAATGCTTCTTGAATAAGGACACTACAAACTTGTACATGAGGCCCATTGAAGGCATTATAGTGGTCATTGATATGGACACAAATGACATTGTAGAAATTGTGGACACCGGAAAACACATTCCGATCCCTAAAGCCGACGGCACAGATTACCGTCTGGAGGCGCAAAACGGGCCCATTATCAAGCTGGCTAGCCCTGTATCCATGGAGCAGCCAAATGGGCCCAACTTTGTTATAGAAGATGGTCATTTGGTTAAGTGGGCTAATTGGGAATTCCACCTGAAGCCCGACCCGAGAGCTGGAGTCATGATTTCCCGGGCCAGGGTCCAGGATACAGAGAGTGGTGAGATGAGGAATGTGTTGTATAAAGGCTTCTCATCTGAGCTGTTTGTGCCGTACATGGACCCTGAGGAAGCTTGGTACTTCAAGTCTTATATGGATGCTGGTGAATACGGGTTCGGGCTTCAGGCCTTCCCCCTTGACCCGCTTAATGATTGTCCTAGAAATGCCAAGTATATGGATGCAGTTTTTGCAGCTTCTGATGGCTCGCCGTATGTTAGATCAAACATGATATGCATATTCGAGCGCTATTCTGGCGATGTTGCTTGGAGACACACTGAGGCCTCGATTACTGGCAAGCTCGTAAGAATGCCTCTCCTATAATGTGTTTAGGAAAATTGTAGTTTTGGTTCCATGAGAATTTTTCAACGATAATGTTAGTCTCATGTTCTTTTTTGATCCTATTTTTTTGCAAAAATAGTCCGGACCATTACTTTTTAGGACCAAACCTGCAATTTTATCTCATTCTCTCGGACCAAAACTGCAATTTATTATTCTCTTGGGACTAAAAATGTCGAAAGAATTATGGGACCAAAAGTGTCAAAAAAGGACCATTTTGCAAACTATTCATTCTCTTGGACCAAAAATGCAATTTTACCTAATGTGTTTATGAAAGAATTCTGCCTAATCTAAAAGTCCGAACTTGTAAAAAGATTGAGAATGAATCCATAAATGTCTCACCCTAACAGTTAGACCTCATCATCATGTTGTTGTGTAGGTTCGAGAAGCAAGGCCTAAGATTACGCTTGTCGCAAGAATGGTGGCATCCCTTGCTAACTATGATTACATTGTTGATTGGGAATTTCATGCAGACGGCTTAATCCACGTAAAGGTACGTCGTGTTCTCGTCTAGGGACTCATTTTCTTGGTGATCGTCGTCTTTCTAAATGATGATTGCAATGTTTGCAGGTCTCGCTAACGGGGATGGTGATCGTTAAGGGAACTACTTATGTTAACATGAACCAAGTGAACTCCAACGAAGATCTTTATGGAACCCTCTTGTCTGATAACATTATCGGAGTTGTCCACGATCACTACATCAACTTCTATCTCGACATGGACGTTGATGGCTCAGACAACTCGTTTGTCAACGTTCATCTCCAGAGAGCATACACGAATGGAATGTCGCCTAGAAAGAGCTACATGAAAATCAACAAAACCATTGCTGAGACTGAGAAAGAGGCGCAAATCAAGCTGAAGTTGAACGACCCTTCAGAGTTCCACATCATCAACCCTAACAAGAAGACAGAAGTGGGGAATGCCGTCGGATACAAGTTGGTTCCTGCAGGCACGGCTGCTAGCTTGCTCGATCCTGAGGATACTCCGCAGAAGAGAAGTGCCTTCACCAACAACCAAATTTGGGTGACGCCCTTACATGAGGTGTCATAATTTTATTAAATGCATATATATGTTAATAATCTAGGTGTCATTTTTCTATTGATCTATAATTAATATATGGCATGTGGCATTTTAATATAAGAATTAATTAAAAATACATTTCTAAGGAGGTTTGAACCTTAGACCTCTTGTACAATATGTATATTTTTTAACATATGTATATTTTTTAATAAATATGTTAATATATAAATCTTTAAATATTTTAAATATATATCTTATATCTAAAAAGTGTTATCATATGACAATTTTAAAATATAAAATTATATTTAACTTAAGCCTATAAATGTATGTAAGAAAAATTGTGGTTGTATCAACTTTTATAAAAAAAAAAAAAACTTAATATAATCATGTATGATATTTATTGTATATATATTATTCAGAGTAATATTTATGCATCATTTATATAAAAAAAATTCTATTAATCGTCTCCTTATATTATTTTAATATATATATTATTATTTACAAATATTATATATAATATATTATATTGTAAAGTTTATTTAACGACAATATCGCGTAATACGCGGGAGCTCATCTAGTATTTAATATAGTTGAGGTTCTAATTTATATCTTTGCAAAAGAGATTAGATATAAATTAAATATGCTCAATGAAATAATATATCATGATTAAATAGGATTATTTTGGTTAAAAAAAATATTTAATGATTTAAAAACCTATAATTTGGGATGTACCTAGGGATGATAACGAGTTGGATTGAAATCCGGATTCATCACTAACCCGACTCTTGTGGGGCGGGTAAAACCCGACCAAACGGGTCCCAAGATAGGTTTGACTTGTCCCATCGGGTTTGGAATGATTTGTGGCATTAGGTAGACCTGTCTGTACATACATATATGCATATATTTTATTATATATATATATATATATATATATATATATATATATATATATATATATATTAATTATATAATACACATCATTTAATTTATCATCTAGGCTTCATTTATTTTCTTTTCAATTATCATACAACAGCCGTCTTATGTAATTCAAATTAACTGCCAAAAGTAAAATTATTTTTTGACATTATATTATTTTAGGACAATGCATACCATACAACTATAATCTATAAAATAGAAATTAGACAAAACATGAAAATACGGGTTTTTACTACTTTTATATTTAGATTAATGAAAAGAGTTACATTTGTGTGAACCGGGTGCATACGATGAACTCTGTTTTTACTATCACTGTCATGCACATTTATTATCACTTTTATGCACATGCACTATCACCATCACACATGATAATTATTTGAAAATGTTTATTTTTTTAAAAATAATTAGTAATTATGTTAATTATATTAGTTAATAATTATTAAAATAGAATCTCTTTTTGGTAAGCGAAAAAATGATTATTTTTTGAAGGCCCAGATAAATAGAGGGTGAAATCAAGATTGCACATGTTTATTTAGAGGCCCAAATATTTTTCAACTTATTAGTGGAAGGCCCAGGTTATTGACACCACCATAATTGTTAAACACACCATCCAAAATTTTTGATAAAAAAAACTACACATAGAAAGACTATATTGCCCTTTCATTAATTTAAATAAATTAAAATCAGTCAAAACCTAATTTATATACAACACCCTATATTCACCACACCACCAAGTCAGTGAAGTCACCACCCAGTCACCGTCGAGTTACCACCGCGTCACCGCCGCCGAGTCGCCAAAACATCACAAAAATTTGAAACAGTTCAATATTTCGAAAGAAAAAATTCGAACAAACCCCAAAAATTTGAAAAAAAAGATACGAACAACCCCAAAAAATTTGCAAGAAAAAACGAAAAAAATCAAAAAGTATAAATCAAATTTGTTCGAAAATCAATTTCGAAAACAGATCAATATTTCGAAAAAAAAATCGAAAAAACAGAAGTATTTCGGAATTTTTTTTCGAACAAACCTTATAAATTCGAAAAAAAAAATTAAAAGAATAGAATCGGCTTTTTTTTCGAACAAGAACACATATTTCGAAAAAAAAAATCAATAAAAAAAATATTTCAATGGATCCAGATACAAATTTTTCGAACAATACAGAGTGGAGGCAAACATCATCTATAAGTTAAAATACGAATAAGTTAGGTTTTGTTTGAATTAATAAAAATGTATTTTCACAAATTAGTCAAATAATTAGATGTATTAACTAAAAATATGTGCAAATAATCTGGGCCTTAACGAAAACGATGAATGTTACACACCAAAACTTGGGTTACAAAGAACCTGAATGGCGTGAAGGCGGTGAGGACGACGGAGTGACGCCGAAGAAGACGCGGCGCTCGAGGAAAGGCGGGTGTGAGAAGAAGAAGACGCAGTGCTCTGGGGGAGAAGACAGCAGCTGGGAGGAGGAGGGGGCAGCGCAGAGGAGGAGAAGAAGAGGAGGCGGTGACGCGGCGGCGCAGAGGAGGAGAAGAAGAGGAGGCGGAAGAGGAGGCAGTGACGCGGCGGCGCAGAGGAGGAGAATAAATGGAGGGGGCGGCGCGACGATGCGGAGGAGAGGGCACGATTGGGGAGAGCAAATGGGCCTGAACTTATGAGGCAGGAGATGAGAAAATTAGGGTTTCTTATGCAAGGGTAAAATAGGTAACTCAATAATGGTGTGTTTACCAAATAATTAAAATAGGGTGGTGTCTTCATCTAGGTGGTGTTTTTAACAAATATGGTGGTGTCAATAACCTGGCCCTTAGTGGAATCATGATTGCCCAGGTTTATTTAGAAATGCATTTGGGCCCATTTTATTTATTTCGGGCCCTTCATGTTATTTTTAGCCTTTTATTTCAGAATATTTTCTTCATTAAAATTTGTAGAATTTTAGATTTTTTTTTTTTAAATTTTAGATTTAGATCCTCTAATTATGCAAATGTATAATTATTTTGTGAATATCCTCCCACGTTCTTTTCATATCCGGAGTTTTGCCCATTGTTGTGAGAGAGATTATGGGTTTCGGCCCAACTAAGAATCGATTGGGCCCATGGGCAGGCCCAGTCACCCCCCAGGCGGGTTATAGAGTCTCTGGGAGATAACCGACCAGTCAGCACCGCCGAGTAGAGTAGCGTAGACCAAGCAAGGCTGTTCGGAGGAGCCAGATATGAAGAAGCCCTGTGGCACACAGGTGGGACCGACCAGAGGAACCTCGGACCCGGCCACGACCATCCAAAGAACGCAGCAGAGCTGAGAACGGAGGCCGCGCGCCTCGGATGTCAGAAGATCGCCCCTACAATAGGAATAAATCTCCCAACAGTGATCGCATTAAATGCGGACATTCCTTAGAATAGTAATAGTGTACCTTCGGTTGTCAGATGGCCTACCGAGCAGCCAATATTACGTACGGCTGGAGTGGGCCGTCGCTATCTTTGTATATGGCCGTACACCCGACATTAATTAAGAATCCATGCATTTAATGCATGACCCCTAATTTCAGGGATTCTAGGGCAACATTTGAGCCCTATAAATACCGCCTCAGAGGCACAATAAAAGAATTACACAATCCACACTTTGTCTGGGCCTAAAAAACCCAGCAATCGCCGTCTTCTTTACTATTCTCTCTGCATATGCATGTAATTATCCAATCATTCATATTAATGGCACTCACTCACTCATAACTCAAGAAAAACGATCAAGATACGTACAACCTCATTATTGTTGACCGGTAATCTCGTTAGCCACATCAGCCCACCAATAATTACCGGTTACAACAATTGGCGCTAGAAGGAGGGGTAACCCAGAAAAATCACGACAGAATCATGACAAACTCGCCATTCACCACCCGGGGGGAGGGAGCCCATGCCGGAATCGATCCTCACGACGGCACGCATATTCCTGACCCTGCAGTTCAGGGAGACGCGACGCCAGTCAGGACCGGAGGATTCATCGCCCCCATCCCTCTTCAGGAGTATCAAACCCCAGAACAGATACGGACTGCGATAAAGCAACTCCAGGCCCGGGGCAAGGAACTTGAGGTGGCGAATCCCGGACCTCCGGTGGCTCGCAAGAAGGCGAAGAAAGGGAAAAGAAAGGCGGTGGAGCGGGCCGCGAGTCGGTCTCCCCAAGGGTCCCGATCCATTTTCGAACGACTCGGTTCTTCCCGCCAACTTGATTTTGAGTCGGATTCTGAGTCAGTGACCAAGGCGCCCGCCAAGGCGCAGTCTGAGAGGCGGGCTCCGGCTCCCAGTGCGCCGGTCCCTCAGGAGGAAAGGAGGGCATCGATTATGGACCGACTGGGTCCAGCCCCAGTTTCGGTACATGACCGACTCGGACCGCATCCTCTCACCCGCACCGAGCCGGTCAAAGATCCGCGTGATTCCATACTTGCCGCCATGCAAAAAAAGATTGACGAGATGGCCGAAAAGATTGGCTCTAGGGATAGCCCTTCGAAAAAGTCCCAAGCGAACGAGCCACTGTCAGTGGGGATCGAAGAAGCTCCGATCCAACCCAAGATTCTTCCCCCTCAAACCCCGGTATACGAGGGAAAGACAGATCCGGAGACTCATTTGAGCAAATATAAGATCTACATGGTAGGCCGAGGAGCTTCGGACGCCACCAAATGCAGACAGTTCCCGCTGACCCTGGGCGAGCTGGCCTACAAGTGGTACGTGTCACTCCCCGCTCGCTCGATCCATAACTTCGACGAGCTCAGCGAAAAGTTTACCTCCTACTTCGCCTCTAAAATCCCGCAAGCTGAAAACCGACAGAGGTTGATGGGAATCTGCCAAGGCCGAACAGAGTCGGATGAGGCCTACCTCGACAGGCTGGATGAGATATTGCTCACCGGGGAACCGGTAGGCGACGAGCTACAGCTCCACGCGGCCATAAGCGGACTTCGCCCGGACTCTCACATGTTCAGGCACATGACTAAGAAGTACCCGACCACTTATGCCGAGTTCCGCCAACGGGCGGGTGATCTCATTACCCGCCAGAAGTTAATTTCCCAGCGCCTGGGTGAGGTGGAGGCGGAGGGTGCAGCCGGCGAAGCGGGGAAACACCCCCCGACCAAGAAAGGACAGAGCGGCCAAAAGAGGGGCGGGAACAAGCGGGACTTCGGAACCTTCAAAAGGTTCGACGAAGCTCCCCTAAAGTCAGAGGTGTTCCCGATCGTAAATGTGCTCGGCCAATCGCCCCGCTCGGGTTTTCACTCCATCCAGCACTCGGGTTTATTGCAGAAGCCCAAGCCGATCAAGTTAGACCCCTCTAAGCCGATTTCAGGCAAGTTCTGTGCATATCACGAATCTCCCGGTCATAATACCAGTCAGTGTCGCGATCTTCTCCGCCAGCTATGGAAACTATACGAGGAAAGAAAGCTTGATGCTTTCGTTAGAAAGCCTCCGCCCCAGGCGGACACCGAAGAGCGGCCTCTCGCCGCCAGAGAACGAATTCCCGGCCGGGTATGCGGCGATCAGCGATCCGCGGGCGACTCCGGCGACGACGAGCTCCCGCCCGCTCATGCAGGGGCCGGATCAGCATGCTCAAAGAGAGCGGGAGCCTCGGCGGGCTGGTGGAGGTTTTCACCCGATCGAACCCGGAAGAGAAAGGCCGAGATCGGGGCCATTGATAACATCGGCCTAGTCGATTTCCCTCCGAGCCGACCATCTTGAAGTCCACCGTGCTCGGCTTCTCCAACGCCGACAGGGGAAGGCATTCTTTGCCCGAAGAACGATGCACTCGTGATCACCTCCACCATCCTCGGGATGACGATCGGCAGATTCTCGGTCGACAATGGGAGTTTCGCAATCGATCTTCAAGTCGTATTTGGACCAAATGGGAAATCGACGAAGTATATCAAGCCCTATGACTTGCAGCTGCGCGGATTTGGAGACATGGTCGTAAATGCATATGGGAAGATCAAGCTGACGGTGGAGCTCGTTGACCACAAGGATGAGAAGGTTAGGATAACTAGGCCAGTGGACTTTGTAATTGTCGACCAGCCGAACATGTATAACGGCTTCTTTGGTCGACCTTTCTTTGAAACTTTTGAGGCGGTCGCCTCTTCTTTCTTTTATTGTATCAAATTCCCCACTCCCGAGGGAAACGTGGGAATTGTAAAAGGCGACCAGAAAATGGCAATGAAGTGTTTGAACTACCCAAGTCCAAATTTATTTTCTGTTTTTTTAGATTCGAATTGTAATACCATTCACAAGGCAAGTTCCTCCGAGACCGGCCAAGGCCCAATGCAAGTGGAAGTCGACCGAGTCGACGACCAGGACTTGGAGCCCCGCCTGGGCTTCGAACCGCAATGGCTAGACCTCGACCCAAGGGGCAACCCCAAAGACCCCGAGGGGCAGAAGCTCAAAAGAACCGCGTCGGTCGAGGAACTTGAATATATTCAAGTCGACCTACGCCGACCAGAGTTAGAAGTTGCTATTGGCTCGAAAGTCCCTTCAGAAATGCGGGAAGAAATAATTGGCTTTTTGAGGGAAAGCGTGGATGTTTTCGCTTGGTCTCATCAGGACATGGTCGGTATCGACCCCAAACATGCCTGCCTTCACCTGAAAATCGACCCTAAGAAAAAACCAGTCTCGCAGAAGAGGAGAAAATTCGGGCCAGAAAAATACGCGGCGTTGGCAGAATAGGTTAAAAAGCTGCTCGACAATAAACTAATAGAGCAGGCCGAGGACGAACCCCAATGGGTGGCCAACGCCGTGTTGGTAAAAAAGTCGAATGGCTCCTGGAGGTTGTGCATCGATTTCACGGACCTCAACGCAGCGTGCCCAAAAGACCATTTCCCAATGCCACATATTGACCACCTGGTCGACAACACTGCGGGGCACGAAATGATGTCGTTCATGGACACCTTTGCGGGGTACCATCAAATACCGATGGCGGTGGAGGATATCAAGCACACCTCTTTCCTTACAGAGAAGAATGTCTACTCATGGTTGAGAATGCCTTTCGGCCTGAAAAACACAGGGGCAACCTACCAAAGGCTGGTCAACAAGATGTTCGCCGAGCAGATCGGCAAAACAATGGAAGTCTACATCGACGACATAGTGGTGAAGAGCCTAAAGAAAGAAGACCACCTGCGGGATCACAATGAGGCGTTCTCAATCTTGAGGGAATATAATATGAAACTTAACCCGAAGAAGTGCAGCTTCGGGGTCGGGTCAGGGAAGTTCCTCGGCCACATAGTAAGTCGGAGGGGAATAGAGGCGAACCCCGCGCAGATAAAGGCCATCCTAGACATGGACGAACCCAAGAGCGTGAAGCAGGTACAGCGCCTGACGGGCTGTCTGGCGGCCCTCAACAGATTCATACCCCGCCTCGGGGACAAGAGCAAACATTTCTTCTCCACCATCAAGAAAGGGAAGTTCTCCTAGGGAAGGGAGAGCAGGGAGGCCTTCCAGAAGGTTAAGGAATGCCTGGCTAACCCCCAAATCCTTTCCAAGCCAGTTCCGGGCGAAAAGCTCTTTTTGTATCTAGCGGCCTCGGATTCAGCTCTCAGCGCCGTCCTAGTCCGGGCTGAAGGGCAGCAGCATCTCCCGATATATTTTGTCAGCCAGGTACTGCACGACGCTGAACTCAGATATACTCCCCTGGAAAAACTAGCATATGCGTTAGTAATGAGCGTGAGAAAGTTGGCTTACTTTTTTTACCACCAAGTTGAAGTCCTCACAACCCTCCCGCTCAGACAAGTGCTACATCGGCCAGACACAAGCGGTCGGCTCCTAAAGTGGTCGCTGGAGATAGCTCAATACGGGATAATTTACTCTCCTCGAACAGCAATCAAGGGGTAGGCCCTGGCGGATTTCTTGGTCGAGCTGACATTTCCCCCTGATCCGACCAGAGTAAACTTCCCTCCTTGGAGACTATACGTCGACGGATCATCCACGTCCTCCTGCTCGGGGGCCGGGATAGTATTAATTGGCCCCGAGGGCCAATGCTTCACAAACGCTGTCCGAGTTGACTTCCCTGCCACGAACAATGAGGCCGAATACGAGGCCCTGGTAGGGGGTCTTGAGCTCGTCGAGGCCGTGGGAGCCCGCCGACTGCATATTTTTATGGATTCGCTACTCGTAGTGAACCAGGTTAAAGGAGAATTCGAGGCTAGGGGAGAGCAGATGGCAAAATATCTAGAGATAGTGGCAGCCATGTGTGGGAAACTCCAACAGGTGCTCATCGAGCAAATCCCGAGGGAGCAGAATTCTCAGGCCGACGCATTGTCCAAATTGGCAACCTCCGAGGGGGCGGCCGACATGACTAATATTGTTCTAACGAGCCAGCTCCATTCGGCAATTCATAGTCAATCAATCAGCATGGTCGGGGAGGAGGAAGAAAATTGGATGACTCCAATCGTGGCCTACCTCAAGGGTGGGACTTTGCCAGAGGATAGGGTTCTGGCCAAACAGCTCGAGCTCAGGGCGGCGAGGTATACCCTAATTGATAACGTACTTTATAAGCGAAGTTTCTTCCTCCCGTTACTTAAACGCATCACGCCCGAGCAAGGGCAAGTAGTTTTGGCGGACATTCACGAAGGAATCTGCGGGAACCACGCCGGAGGACAAGCGCTCGCCCACAAGACAATGAGACAAGGCTACTACTGGCTCACCCTCAGGAGGGATGCAATCGCATACGCTAAGGCGTGCCGCAAATGTCAACTGATGGCACCGAGCATCAGGTCGGCCCCCGAACAGCTGAAATCCATCTACAGTCCTTGGCCATTTGCTCAATGGGGCATCGACCTGATAGGTCCTCTCCCGACCGCTCCCGGAGGCTGCAAGTACGCCGTGGTCGCCGTCGACTACTTCACGAAATGGGCAGAAGCTGAGCCCCTGAATAAGATCGACCAGCGGCAGATCATCAAGTTTATATGGAAAAACATCATTTGTCGTTTCGGTCTTCCCCACGCCATCGCTTCAGACAATGGGAAACAGTTCGATGGTTTAGAAATCACGGAGTTTTGTGAGAGGTGGAAGATTAAAAGATTGTTCTCCACTCCATATCAC
Organism: Paraleonurus japonicus; assembly: GCA_030762865.1. Classification (NCBI taxonomy): domain Eukaryota; kingdom Viridiplantae; phylum Streptophyta; class Magnoliopsida; order Lamiales; family Lamiaceae; genus Paraleonurus; species Paraleonurus japonicus. The sequence continues at coordinate 23,912,323 of CM061057.1, read as the reverse complement.
CCGCAATCCAATGGCCAGGTGGAGGCGGTTAACAAGATTTTGAAACACATCTTGAAGACCAAATTGGAGGATAAAAAGGGAAATTGGGCAAGCTGCCTACCCGACGTCCTCTGGGCATACAGAACTACCACAAGAAACTCCACAGGGGAGACCCCATTCGCCCTAGCCTTCGGCACCGAGGCAGTCATACCATCGGAAATTGCCATCCCAACATTGAGAACCTCCACTCCGATCTCCGACAGTAATGACAAGGCCCGAAGAATGGATCTCGACGTGCTCGAGGAGCGAAGACTCATTTCAATGCACAGGAATGCGGCATACAAGCAGCGCTCTGAAAAATACTACAACTCCAAGGTTAAGGTCCGCCAGTTCCAGGTCGGCGAACTAGTCCACAAGAAGGTCCTCGGCCCCAGCCAAGGAGTTTTCGGCCCCAATTGGGAAGGCCCATTCAGAATATCTAAATGGCTATCCGGCGGAGCCTACGAGTTAGAGCATCTTGACGGCACACTGGACCAATACCCATGGAACGCATGCCACCTCAGTAAATACCAACAATAGCTGGGCGGGTAGGTCAGTAGGAAAATCTTGTACCTCTCAAATGTAATAGTTGTAGAATTGATGAATAAATTCGGTTTATCATCTCAAATCTTCCAAAGTTACAAGTCTTTCCGATCCACCCGACCACAGCTCGTGAGTGGACACTGACTCCACAAGCCTTGTGAACGAGAAAGAACCTATCACAAGCAAGGGGGCACACCAACCCCAAATTCTCGTTACGAGCTCTGGCCACGGCCGAGGTCAACGGGCAACATTGCCTTCGAGGTATCCCGATTCCTATGAGTTTCGGGCGTTCGAGCCCTGACACGTGACCGGCTCACGTAGGGCAAGACCCGCATGCGTGCAAAGTCACGATAGGGCAAATGAGCTCGAGCGGTCTCTAATCCCTCAAAGAGCACAACTCAATAAGTCATAGAAACCGACCGACCAACATGGCAGGGCGGGCACGAAGCTCAAACACCCTGCCGAGCAGATTCTGCTGATCGGAGAAATTTTTCGCAAAAATTTTTCTAACTTTAAAAGCCGAGCCTCGCCTCGGGGGCCGAGCAGATTCTGCTGATCGGAGAGATTTTTCGCAAAAATTTTTCTAACTTTAAAAGCCGAGCCTCGCCTCGGGGGCCGAGCAAATTCTGCTGATCGGAGAAATTTTTCGCAAAAATTTTTCTAACGTTAAAAGCCGAGCCTCGCCTTGGGGGCCGGGCAGAACCCCCTTATTTTATTTCCTACTCGATCTATTTTCCTAAGTATCTAATAAACAGGCAAGGACGGAAAAATACCATAAGACAGTAAAGATAATTTTACGATCAAAAGGTGGCTGGAGTCAACCATACATCCAGTATTGTCGAAGTACAGAAAATAGTAAATGAAGACGAGAAATGAAGAGAGGCAGATTTCATTAATTACAAAGGGGCGGCCATCGGCTGAGTACAAAAGTCCTAAACCCTAAACCCTAAACCAAAAGAGAAACAAGAATTACAACCGCAGCGGGGGAGTCCAAGATATCACTTGGAATTCAAAGTATCTATTAAAAAGAAAGATCAGCCGCTGCGGGGGAGTCCAAAATATCTCTTGGAGCTCAAAGTATCTTTCAAAAAGGAAGACCAGCCGCCGCGGGGGAATCCAAAATATCGCTTGGAGCTCAAGGTTTCTATTAAAAAGGGAGATTGACGGCAGCAACGGGAACGTGAGTTTAAAGTATCCCTCACTCCCCTCTAGCAGCCCCATCTCTCGGAGCCAGATCCCCCACACCGGTCCCCCCGCCAACTTGCTCGCCCGCCGAAGGCGCGTCTCCCCCAGCAGTTTCCCCCATGCCTTCAGCCTGGTCCCCCGCAGATCCCTCAGGAGATGCTTCGCCGGGGAGGAGCAGCCGGTCCTGGCGAGGATACCAGGAGAGATCAACACCCAACTCCACCAGGTCCTTGATCCGAACATGAAAATCGGGGTGAAGAGGGTGCTGCTCGGCATAGGCCCGGAAACGGCTCTCGAGGTGGGCGGACGGCACATTTTCCCTCCGACTCGTGCGGATGGCCTCGGCGAATGCCATGTAATAGGCAAACTCCGACACCGCAGCGACGTCCTCATAGGGATTGAACTCAAGCTCTCCCCTCTCCGCCTCGGCAGTCCCATCCTCCAGGGCGGCTATTCGGTGCTGGGCTTCCACCAGGTCCCGGACAGTCTCCTCGGAGGCCCGAAGCTGGCTCTCAAGGCTGGTAATTCGGTCGTCAGCCCGGCGAGCCTGATTCCGGGCCTCCTCGGCAAAGGACTGCACGTCCAGGAGGCTGGCCTTCAACCTCTCCAGCTCCCGAGCGGTCACCTCCTGCGCCTCGGTCCTCCCCCTGTTCAAGCCCTCGAGCAGGGCAGCAGCAGCAGCGGCCTCCTTGGCCCGGCCGGCCTCGGCCTCCTGTTCCCGGAGGGCCCCCTCCAGCTCCACCACCCGAGCGGCCAGGGACTCCATCTCCCCCAACCGCCTTTCCAGAGCCTCTGCTTGGTGGAGGGACCCGACTGCCCGGGCCTCGGCCTCTTCCAAGGCCTTCCTGGCCGTCTCTGCCCGGGCCCGGTCGGCAGCAGCCTGGCGGACCTCCTCATCTCGCTCCAGGCCGGCCCTCTCAGCCATAACCAGGGCCTGGGCCGCCAGCATTCGGACGGCCACTACGCTGCTCGCCCGGGGGAAAGTAGCCACGGCCTCCAAATCCCGGTTCCAGGCCACGGGAATGTCTCTGACAGCCAACTGGAGGTGGGCCGGGAGAGCAGATACGTCCCCAGCCGTCCGAGAGGATAGGAAATTCAGTAGAATGTTCGGCTGGAAGACGTCCTCGGTAAACATCCTGAAACCAAGAGTTCAAATCAATAAGAGGATCGAGGAAAAAGAAAAAGTCGAGGAACACTTACTCCTCGAATCGACGCTGGTCGCGGCCCATCCAGGTCCGGTCGGAGGCGTCCCTCTCGGAGTCAGGCAACGGAAGGCCTTCTTCAGCAGAAATGGGGACAGCGGGGGCGACCGGCTCGAATCCCCCCTCAGGGCGGGGCGATGATGTCCCCTCCCCGGCAGAAACAGCTCTTCGCGGCCGCTTCAATGGGGGTTCTTGGCCCTCCTCCTCGGAGAGCTCCACCGGCCGGCCCGGGGTCGACCCAGCTGCAGCGCCGGAGGTCCCGGCTCCCGCCCCTTCTGAGGCCGAGGTTAGCGCGACATCCTCCCCGCTCGGGGCAGTCGGAAGCTTGGAAGCAGCGAGGGGGACGCTGCTGGCCACGGGGGTGGCCGGGACTCCCGAGGGTGGCGGGGCAGCCGCAGCAGGAGTTGGGACTGGCTCCCGGATGACCACCCCTCCAGCAGGGCGTGTTGCCGCCTTCTTCTTCGCTTTTCCGCGGCTCTTCCCCCCTAAGAGCGCCAGCACGCCCGGCATTCGATCCATCAGTTCGGCGGGGCAGGAGGAGAATATGGGAAAGTCGGGTTCTGCAAGAGAAGAGAATCTGAGCCAGAGAACCTAAGGAAAGAACGAACAAATAGAGCAATACCTCGTCGGCTGAGATGCCGCGGAAAGCTGAATAGTCGGGCGCAACGGCGGGCCCCGGACTTGCTGAGAGTGACACAGTGGCGATCGGAGGCTGGGACTAGCCGAAGCTTCTCCAAGACCAGACCGAAGTCAAAGTTCAGCTCTCCCTCCTTCGGGAACTGGTAATCTGCAAAATAGGGGAAATAAATTAGATCAGTCCTTCTCGGCTCGTAAGCTAGGGGCAAGCTCACCTTTCTTTTTCTCTCGAAAGGAGGTGGGGACCAGGACTTCCTAGGGAGGGGAACCAATCGCAGACCTCCACGCCCCAGAAACCCAAAACCATCTCGTTTTCCAGTCCTTCAGACTAGAAGTGATCCCCTCGATCACGACCTTCTTCCGGCTCTTGACATAATAGAGCCCTCGGTTGGCCGCCCCGGGGGTCTTGTTGAGGCTCACCAAGTGGGTGATCTCTCCCGGGGTGGGGTGCCTGTAAAGTCTCAGACACCCCATGAGGGTCATCAGGCACAAAACCTGGAGCCACCCGTTCGGATGGATCTGGAGGGGGGCTACCTCCCAGAAGTTGAGCAGGTGAGACACGTTGATGGGAAGGGGGAAGCGGAGCCCAGCGTTCATGATTCCGACATTGACAGCCACCATCCCCTCAGGAGGCTGGTCGGCCCTCTCGGTGGGATCGGGAGCGTAGAGGTGCACGTCGAGCGGGATTCGCCAGTCCACCCTCAGCCTATCCAGCTCGGCCTGGGTCATGGAGCTCATCCATTCCTCGGAGCTCACGGCCCAGGGCGAAGGCTGGGCAACCCGAATCAATCTCCTCGGCCGGTCGGAGGGATTGTAGGGATAGGCCTGCAGGTACGCCCGGAAATCGAACTCAATCTGAGGGCCAGCCAACCGATCCATAAACTCGGCCCACAGCTCGAACCCGGCTTCAACCTCACGGTTCCTCTCCTCGACCAGACGTCGGACAATCTCCTCATTTGTCTCTTCCCTCCAGGCCCTATCCCCTTCGGCCAAAAGGACTCTTTCCTCCTCACCTCGGTCGCCAGACCTCTCCCCTCCGTCACCAGACCTCTCCTCAACACGCTCGAGTCCCATTTCGACCACTAGGTTAGACAAACCTTCGAAGGCCGAGTTTCCCGTCCCTTCGCGGGAAACGACCCCGGCAGAGGCCGGCACCGACGCCTCTCCAGCCTCCGCCTCGCCAACCTGGCGGAAAACGCGCCCCAAACCATCATCGTCAGTAGGCCCGACGCGACAGGACGACTCGCCCCGGTCGACCCTTCCGACGGTCCTACCCCCGACACCACGCGACCCAGAGGCACCACCGCGGGACCTCACCATCTCAACAGTAATCAAGTAAATGCAGAGAAAGAGAGGGGCACTTGCAGTAGAAACTTACCAACAGGCCACGGACGAAGGAACGACCGCTAATCTCCGAAAATGGTCTTTGACAGAAAGGGAACGCCTGAAGTCGATGGGGTGATCTTTAACTCAAAGGTCGAAAAGTTCTGAATAATGAAGCGGAACCGCTATTTATGAAAGGCGGGAGGGACCTGTGTGAAATTAACTTTTCAAATTTAGGGGCCAAAAGGAAATTTTTCGAGCGGGTTATGACCGTTTGACGTAACTGTGTCAGTCGCGCGTGCGGAACAAGCGCCATCATAGCCTACGCTCACGCGCGCATAGGCTACCTCCCGTAGACTCTTCACATTCTCGATAAGTCCCATCGCTTCCCGAGTACGCTACCCTCACCGTCGAGTCCCGAGAAGCTCCAGGCTAGCCTATCACACGGCGCCCTGCCCGATTCGACATCCCAGGTCGGTTGCTCGGAATGTCGCCTCGGCCCCCGGATAAAACCAAAGGCCAAGGCGAGGGGCAATTGTTGTGAGAGAGATTATGGGCTTCGGCCCAACTAAGAATCGATTGGGCCCATGGGCAGGCCCAGTCACCCCCCAGGCGGGTTATAGAGTCTCTGGGAGATAACCGACCAGTCAGCACCGCCGAGCAGAGTAGCATAGACCAAGCAAGGCTGTTCGGAGGAGCCAGATATGATGAAGCCCTGCGGCACACAGGTGGGACCGACCAGAGGAACCTCGGACCCGGCCACGACCATCCGAAGAACGCAGCCGAGCTGAGAACGGAGGCCGCGCGCCTCGGATATCAGAAGATCGCCCCTACAATAGGAATAAATCTCCCAACAGTGATCGCATTAAATGCGGACATTCCTTAGAATAGTAATAGTGTACCTTCGGTTGTCAGATGACCTACCGAGCAGCCAATATTACGTACGGCTGGAGTGGGCCGTCGCTATCTTTGTATATGGCCGTACACTCGGCATTAATTAAGAATTCATGCATTTAATGCATGGCCCCTAATTTCAGGGATTCTAGGGCAACATTTGAGCCCTATAAATACCGCCTCAGAGGCACAATAAAAGGATTACACAATCCACACTTTGCCTGGGCCTAAAAAATCCAGCAATCGCCGTCTTCTTTACTATTCTCTCTGCATATGCATTTAATTATCCAATCATTCATATTAATGGCACTCACTCACTCATAACTCAAGAAAAACGATCAAGATACGTACAACCTCATTATTGTTGACCGGTAATCTCGTTAGCCACATCAGCCCACCAATAATTACCGGTTACAACACCCATACACTTAAAAGGGAAAATTTTGTGTGAGACATCTCACAGTTTTTTTAGATGAATTCTCCTTTTCAAATATTTATTTTATTTATGTCAATGCACAAGATGTATATATAGCATACAATATTTTCAAGTATTTTGTGTATGTGAATGCACAAAAAATCTAATTAGATGTTATATTAAAAATAATAATTAAAAAGACATACTATCACACTCCGATTCACAGATGAAACTGACCTTTGTTAGGATAAATATCTAAGCTCTAGTCAAAGAAAGGAAAGACCATCTATACAAAATTAAAGTAGAACACTATAAAAATATCCTTTGTTGCCAAAGTAAGAATAAAATTCAGCACCACCCCACCACTGTGAACACAAATTATCAATCAAAATTACTCCGGATTTAACTCATCTTCACACATGCCTGATCAACTCTTAGAAGTCACCTCTCACATTGATTTAAGAACATCTGTATCAACATTTGAGGTAATCAAACATCTGTATCAACATTTGAGGTAATCAAATAGTTGCTATGATAAGGAGGCAAACACTACACTGCGCTTGACTGAGTCGCCATCCAGATTGTATTATTTAATAATAATAATTTTTTCATCTTTATCCTTTTTTAGTAACAACGGTAAAACCTTGTATATTTGTTGAACTAGTAGCATCTAAACCATATCAACACCCGAGATTGAAATCTAATGAAAGCGTTGAAGGACTTAGAAGAGGTATTCATGAACCGTTTTTTAGTTTTGGCAATATGTTTCTACATTTTGTTATTTTCTCCAAAAGTATTTTGTTATTTTCTCCAGAAGTTGACAAGAGCTGTTAATTTTTTTCAGTTCTGCCAAAATATCAAACCCATTATCACAAGCCACACCTTTTTCAACCTGAAGGCGCGTTGAAAGTCATCCTCATCATTTCATTACCTTCCTTTCTTACCCATGTCATTCTCAACATGAACAAGATGTAAATACGATTTATTTGTTTTTTTCTTCCATGCTACATAACATATCACATTCAGGTATATAATTACGTACTATATTGACAATTTAATTTTCAAATTATATTTTTACATATATTGGCAATTTAAAATTGGAGCTATAATAAAACTATTTTCTGCTAAGACTATGTATAATATCAATTTTGTACACTCTTTTGTATATCAATTTTGTACACTCTTTTGTATATTCCACATCAGGTTCAACAAGTCGATTACTTGTGAATAAAAATCTTTTCACTCCATAATTTCTATATCTATGTTGTAAATATAGTTACCTTTATACTGGGGAACAAGGATGAAAATATGTACAATATATCCACCATATATTCATTTTTCGTGGTCACCAATATCAATATTGGGAAGAATGATATTTTCATAACATTCTTAAAAAATTGATAATACTTGTATAAATTTAGCCTAATATCGATAAAACAACAAGAAAGTATATTTAAATATCGAAAATATGATAAATTATAAAAATATCAATAAATTTTAAAAAATATCGATAAATTGTGAAGAATATAAAATAAACAGTATATGAAATAACATTATATGTTATATTTTATTTAAATATATCACAAATATAAATTTGTTCTTATTCTTTTATTAATTTTATGTATTAAAAGTTTGTTATTAGTATATATATAACAATTTAAATTAATATATATATATATATATATGTATATTTAAATTTATCGATATCCATATTCAATATTGATGTATCAATTAATATTTCGACAAATTAAGGTATCGATATTTTTACCAATACCAATATTTTTAATCTTGGTATTGTGTAAATAAATCAATATATTAATTTTTTTCATATTATTTACCAATTTGAGAAACAAATTTTCTTCTGTGACTCTGTACAATAAGATATTTGGGAAGCCTCTCAAGAAAGCAGTCATCTCCACAAATTTTTGTCATGACTTATAATAGTCCATCAACATAGACAAAATTCAACTGTAAACACTGAAAATGAAAGATGCCTAATATGTAAAGCACGCAGTCATCTCCACAAAATTTTGTCATGACTTATAATTTTGTAATGCAGTGATAGCTAAAATGGACTAACTTTCATCTAGTTTATATAACTTTCCTGGGTACAAGTACCAGCATTTGTATCATAGGAGAAACAGTTAGAAGTTAGAACAAGCCCAAAATTACTAGAGTCAAGATTTCATTAGTGTAACTTTGTTTTCCTCCCCGAACAAACCAAGAAGAAGCCCAAAATTACTAGAGTCAAGATTTCATTAGTGTAACTTTGTTTTCCTCCTCGAGCAAACCAAAAAAAAAATATTATGTACCCCCAATATTTTTTCCTCTCACTTATTAAGGTGACATCTTAATATTAGTTTGGTCTAAATATATATATATAAAAAAAAAAACATATACATTAATAAGGTTTTGAACCTAGCACTTCTAATATAAATTAGAATACTTACCAACTTAACCAATTGATATACAATAACACAACTTAACCAATTCATATACAATGACATATTTTGATATGTTATATAACTCCAGTTTATAAAAGTATATTAGATATTTAGCTTAGAAAGTACAACATATATGAGTATTTCAAACAAGTGAATCTCATTATATACTAATATGGAGTTTATAATATTTATGTGTATATATATTTTTTTTTTGTGAGTTCTGATGATGTGTCATTAGTTAATAAAATAATTTATGTTTGTGATTAGGAGTCAAGAATATAAAGAGTTTGATAACTTTATTACTAAATAAATTTATTGAGTTGTGTGTATGTGCGAATTTAAACGTAATGATATTTTGTGTAAATTAGTGAATATTGTAAGGGTGAAGTTTATTGAGTTTTCTATTTTAAGTTTATTATGGAACAAACGAAAAGGGAAAGTGTGAAGTTTTATAGGACGGGGAGAGTACATATTAATATTATTAAAAAAAACTTAATAAAATCAAAATATGATATTTATTTACAAATATACAATATATATTATTTTAATATTTATACATAGATTATATTAGAGTTTCTTTCTATTAATTGTCATTTTTTATTAATTGTAAAATAAACTTAAAAATAAATTTTATTGTAGATTTTCACATAATTATAGTAATTCTATTACCTAGCATGAATCATTGTGCAATTAAATTAAAAATAAATATGTTATTTATTATTTCAATTACCATTAAAATTAATTTAAATTTATAATTATACAAAATTTTATACATCTATATTATTTTAATATATTTATATTATTATTTGATGGACAAATAATATATAATACATTATATTATAAAATTTATTTAACGAATATTCTACATAATACGTGGGGTCTCATCTAATATTCTACTTTATTCTCTCTCCTACACTTTATTTCATTCAACCACTCAAAATACTCTACATTTTATTTTCTCTTATATACTATTTACTCCAAAAAAATAATTTTTCTTAATCTTTGTGCTCAACAAAATGTGTAAATTGTTGTGCGACGGAGGGAGTAGTATTGAAGTGAAACTTTCTTGCTTTTAATAATAGTTTAAATATAAATTTTCTACCAATTTTAAAAATAAGTATTCATAGATTCACGAAAATAAGGCTTCATTTGTGTCAATTCACTGTCATAAGTTTTTTTAAAAAAAAAAAGGAATTCACCGTCAAGATTTAAAGCTTTAAAATCTGATAAGAAATCCCATAATCCTACAATTTTATTGGATTCCATCAAAATGGAAAATGACAAACTTTTCATTCGAAAGTGAACACGGCACTATCTCCACTCAGTTTTTTTTTTGTTTTTTGTTTTTCTTTTTCTTTTATTATTGCATAATACAGTAAAAACTCTCTATAGCAGTGGTGGATCCAGGATTTTGAATTTGGGGTACAAAATATAATAATAAGTGAGAGAAAAAAAATATTGGAGTACATAATAATTTTTTTTATTTATTTTACCTTAAGAAATTTAAAAAAAAAATTTTATGGGTACAACTGTACCCCCAAACCACCATGTAGATCCGCTGCTGCTCTATAGTAATACTCTATATAGGAATAAACTCCCTATAGTAATAAAAAGTTCAAGTCCCAACTTGGGACTAGTTATAAACTCCATACATCTCATAATAAATTTTTTGTACTTTTTTTTAGAGATTGAGAATTAATTCATTTATATTGATTTCTAACATTTTTCATCCCATAATATTTTTCACAAATTTTTTTTTCAAAAAATTTCATCCTCTCAATATTTTCAATTTTAAACACATTATTACTCCATTTGTCCCTCGATTACGTTCATGCTTTCTTTTTTTCATCCATCTCAAAATTACTTTTACACCCTTAAATTAGAGAAATACACCTTTATAATATCTTCCATTTTACACAAAATGTCATTACTTTTGGGCCCATATATACACATAATTAAACTCATTAACTTTACTTTATATATAAAAGTTTACCCCGTAAATACCTACTCATTACCATTTTTTTTAAAATGTGTGCCTCCCTTCCTATGAAAGTAATCATTAGACTGATGGAGTATTATTTTTACTCCCTCCACTTCAAAATTATTTTGTACAATTGATTGGACACGAAAATTAAGAAAATACACTTTTTGATGTATCGACCAATTTAAATGAAGAATATAGTAAAATATGTTTATGCAAAGTAAGAGATTAATTAACCGGGTGACTAAATAATGACATTGATGCAAATAAATATATATTGTGAGGATATTAAAAATAATATTTTTATTTATAAGTGTGCAAACAACTATGAAACGAATGGTGTGCTGTCGCCGACACCCAAAAATAATATTTATAATTCACCTTAATCAATCCACAAATGTAATAGAACAAGTAAGTGGTCGAGTGCATAAAAAAAAAAATTATTTTAAATGCCTCAATAGGACTTATGAGAACTTAAATAACAACTAAGAGACTTTTGGTGTGACAAAAAAGGACTTAAGAAAAATAGTTAAGTAAAGGGAATTGAATTAATATTATTAAAGGCACTTAAAAAATAATTCAATCAATTTATAAAGACTTCAATCCACAGTTCATTTTTCATTTGCTTTTGACTACGTTAATTAAATGTAACGATTGTTCCACTTTATTTGTGGATTAATGAATCTCAATAAATAACAAGGTCTATTTATTAGTTTTATTTCTTAATATTATTCCATTGAAACAAGCTATTCAACGAACCTTTTAAAAAAAACAACCTAGATACGATCTAAATATAATTCGGTAAAAGCATTAAGCGTTAGGATAAAGGTCTAACAAATTTCTGAATACGCAAGCGAGATTCAAAAGAGTTCGATCTATATCACCCTAATAATATTACTAATTGCTATCAATTGTCATAAATTCGTAATATTTACGGATTACGAAATATGAATTAGCATGCATGAAAGAATAAAATAACCTAGGTGATCAATCTAAATTAATTATTTTAACACGAAAATGAAGAACAAAATATATATATATATATATATATATATATATATATATATATATATATATATATATATATAGATAGATAATTTAAAAACAAAACTGGATTCAATTACCAATCATCAAAAGGTAAGTATAGAAATCTACGGAATTGAAATAATTGGGTTTAGCCGCCCCTAGGCGTAATAAAAAAAATTAGTTTAAAATCAAAACTGCAATAACTAACTAGAGTAAGAACTCTGCATTGTTTTATACATCCTTCTCTGCGTGTGTTGTTTTCTGCGTTCCCCCAGCCTCCTCTCTTACAAGAAGATTAGTTTGTAAGGTTACTTATAGAAATATTAATTTGTTGAGATAAACCAAGATATCCCATAAAAATTCATTAGAAATCTTTATCCAAAATTCTAGGTCTATACTAGGCCTCCAGTGTGGGCTGAATCATCTTAAAGATGACCCAAACCTTTATATATATGATTGGGGTCTTCAAAATTTCTTTCTCCAAAAAGGGTCTAAATCATCCAAAAATTACAAGAAAAATATTTAAGTGAAGATTCAATCACCAACTAACATAAGTACAAAAATATGCAAATATTAACATAATCAAGTGTTAATAATCACACTTTTAATTACTAATAATATGTATTCCCTCCGTCCCGCGATAATGTGCACCCTTTGTTGAGCATGTATATTAAGAAAAATTACTTTTTGGAATTAATAAAGTAAAAGAGAGAATAAAATATAATTGTGTTTTGGATGATTGAGTTAAATAAAGTGGAAAAGAATAATTTTATTATTAAATGAATAGTCATCGCTGTTAAGAACAACCGATAGCCAATGAGAATTCCGCCCCGATGGACGAGGCCAAGCGCGCCTGCAGTTCCCTGAGACGCGTCCCGTCATCCATTAAGGGTTTGTTGAGGTGGGGTGAAGAAAAGAGTCCCCAATTATTAGACGGGCCATGGTTTTTATTAAAATGTGAGTGACATTTGAAATAAAATGATGTTACGAGGATATTTAGTGGACTTTCTTTATTTAGGGATGGAGATTATGTTGGGACGTTCGAATAAAGAAAGTGTGCAAATTATCTCGAAACAAGGGAGTATAATATTTTTTACTTATCAAGAGACGCATTGAAACAAGTATACATATAATTGTGGAAGAGAGAGTACTCGTAAAATAAATAAAAATTTATCCTTCAAATTTGTTCCTACTCGTTCTTTTATTAATTTCTTAATTCGTGTGCACTTTTATAAAGCTTTTCATGGACGTACGAAGAGTATTTGTTTAGACCATATATAACTCTAACTCTAAGTCTCTAGTTGAGCAGCTCGACACACACATACCACGGTGAAAAGGCGTATAAATGGAAGCAAAAATTCTTCTTCGCACCTTCTTTCTCTTCTTCGCCGTCGTACTCATACTCTTCACTCTCTCCAACCTCCCCTCTCCGCCGTCCAACAAGGCGGAGCAGTTAGCCTCCGCCGCCACCAAGAAACACGACTTCCTTCAAAAACCCACCACCACCACCAAGCGCCGCCGCCACGGCGGCGACGTTCCCCGCCACCCTCTGGACCCCCTCACCATACCAGAGTTCAACAGAATCAAGAAAATAATACAGAACCACCACCTCTTCATCAACAAAGCCTTCGCACTGCATTCCGTCGTCCTCCAAGAGCCGGAGAAGAAGGCGGTGCTCCGATGGAAGAAGGGGGACCCGCTGCCGCCGAGGAAGGCCTCCGTCGTGGCACGTGCGGGCGGGGCGTCGCACGTGATGACGGTGGAGCTGGATTCCGGTGAGGTGAGTCATCGGGAGACGGGACACGTGTCGGGTTACCCGACAATGACGATTGAGGATATGACATCAGTGACGTGGGCCCCGCTGGCTAGCGTTGATTTCAATCGGACGGTGGTGGAGCGCGGTGTGGATTTGGTGGACCTTGCTTGCCTTCCTATTTCTACTGGGTGGTTTGGTAAGTGCTCCTCCTCAATATCATCGAATTTGCTTCACATGTTTTTCTGACAATTTTATTGATAAAAAATAAAATCAAAGAGCACAATTCTAACCACCAACACCAAGCATCTATTTTACTGACAGATTAATTTAAATAATAATTATACAGGGATAAATTCGAATAAAAAAGCAAGTCATTTTAATCAAAATAGGATTAATTACAATTGCAACTTGTAGTATATCACATTTTACAATTTGTAATTTGTACTTTATTTTATAATAAATTGCAACCTAAACTATATAAAATTGATAGATTGGTACTCAACTCAAATTTTGATCTTTTTTCCCGACCAAATTATATTTGAACAAGATGATATTTGTCCTTTTAGATTTATTAATTATTTTTTTACCATATGTTTAATTTCAAATAAAAAATCGATCCCTAATTTAACCGGGAAAAAGAACAAAATTTGTATTTAAGGTACTAATCTGTCAATTTTATATAGTATAAATTGTAATTTGTTACAAAATATAATAAAAGCTGCAAATTATAAAATGCACTATAATAGAGATGACAGATTGTAATTAACCCATCAAAATATTTCAGGGAATACATATCTAAAATAACTTGTGAAAAATATATTTTATATATTTAAATTTAAAATAAAACTGACATCCCTATATTACTAATAGGGAGTTTGTTTTTGTTTAGGTGTCGTCATGAGATTAATTTGAATGATGTGTCACATCCTTATTAAATATATATATATGTTAATAATCTATGTGTCATTTTCCTATTGATTTATAATTAATATATGGCATATATGTGGCATTTTAATATAGGAATTAATTAAAAAAATATGTTTCTAAGGAGGTTTGAACCTTAGACCTCTTGCACAATATATATATTTTTTAATAAATAAGTTAATATATAAATCTGTAAATATTTTAAATATCTATTTTTTATCTAAAAATTGTTATCATATGACAAATTTTAAACATAAAATTATATTTAACTTAAGCCTTTAAATGTATGTAAGAAAAATTGTGGATGTATCAACTTTTATAAAAAAAAATAAGAAATTAATATAATCATATATGATATTTATTGTAAATATACGATATATATATATATATATATATATATATATATATATATATATATATATTATTCGGAGTAATATTTATGCATCAATTATATAAAAAAAATTCTATTAATCGTCTTTTTTTTTTTATAAATTGTAAAATAAATTTGAAACAAATCTTATAGTAAATTGTTTCACATAATTATAATAATTCTAATCCCTAGCATAAATTGTCATACAATTAATATTATCATTATTTAAATTTAATATTATAATTACAATTTTTTTATACATATACATTATTTTACTATATATATTATTATTTGAAAATATTATATATAATATATTATATTGTAAAGTTTATTTAACGAAAATACCGCGTAATACGCGGGAGCTCATCTAGTTTATTATCTGTAAAGTAGTTTCATAATATGAAGTTGATAATATTACAATTATTCACTAATATCATTATAATTATTTATTGATACTATTATAATTATTTACTGATATCATAACCATTTTATATTGTGATATCAATTTATAAATGTATTAATATCATTAAATGAATGTAATGGTAATAATTTTATGCTATGAAATTACTTCTGTATATTATTTAATAATATTATTAAGATGCATTGCAAATTCTTTTAATTTTTATTTCGACGGAGCCTGTGTGAATTTTTAATATTTAAGAAAATTTTTAAAATAAAAAATAGTTTAAGAGGGTGCTTGGTTGTAAACTCTTAAATGAGAATGAGAATAAAATATATTTTTTCTCTATGCCCCTAGAATATTGGAAGAAAAATTATTTTAATGATGGTTATATCACAAGTGTTGTGCTCTAATTTTGAAAAAAAAAATGAAACAAAAGAAGGTTGTAGGAATGGTGTAGGGGAATGATTGAGGAAAACTATTGTAGGAAGAAAAAAAGTTAATCAAAATTGGGTAATGATTACCTTATTTAGAAAGGAAAATAGTGATATTGATCATTTTTTGTTCTCATTAATTACCATAGTTTTTCTATACGCATTCTCATTCATATTCGCATTGAGAAATTTTCAACCAAGCACCCAAACATATATGTCTGTTTAAAAATCTAAACAGTAAAATATACCATGAAACATTAAAAATTGAACATTTTTTTTTTCACAATGTATTAATGCAAAGGAATGGGGTGTTAATAGTACTCCCTCCACGACATATTGCAACGTTTTTTATTTGGATGTTCCACAGCACTTTGCTTAAAAAAAAAAAATTCTTATTAAACTTCAATCACAGTAATCATATATTATTGTAATAATGTTATTATTTTGGGATCATATATTACGATATTTTTTTTATTTTATACATAAAAATTATAAAATTACCCCTCCACACTTTATTAATCATATATTTCGTGTTGAAAAATGTATGGTATAGTATTTAATTTTATTAATATTATATGAGTTAAGTAAAATATTAAGACAAATTATTGCGTACAATTTGTGCACACGGTGCTATTGAATTTTTGACTCAATTTCAATTTAATTTTATGATTTGTTTAGAAATAAGCAAAAATTAAATTAATATTGCACCAATTAACTGCATTTATACACACTACGCTTAGATTAATATGATATATTGATCCTGCACTAGGCAAAAGTGAGGAGAAGAGAAGGCTGATCAAAGTCCAATGCTACTCTACCAAAGACACTGCTAATTTCTACATGAGGCCAATTGAAGGCCTCACTGTTGTTGTTGATTTGGATACCAAACAAGTGGTAAAAATCACTGACAATGGAAAAAACATCCCTATACCAAATGCTGCAAACACTGATTACCGTTTCTCAGCTCAAAACTCTTACCATAGGCTAGTTAATCCTATTTCCCTTGAGCAACCCAAGGGCCCGAGTTTCGTCGTGGAAGACGGGCATTTCGTCAAGTGGGCGAACTGGGAATTTCACCTCAAACCCGACCCCAGGGCAGGCGTGATCATTTCCCGGGCCATGGTGCGCGACCCGGAGACACGCCAGATGAGGAATGTGATGTACAAAGGCCTTACTTCGGAACTCTTCGTGCCGTATATGGATCCTACGGACGCTTGGTACTTCAAGACGTATATGGATGCAGGGGAATACGGGTTCGGGTTGCAGGCGATGCCGCTCGACCCGCTTAACGACTGCCCCCGGAATTCGTACTATATGGATGGTGTGTTTGCTGCGGCGGATGGAACGCCCTATGTTCGATCCAATATGGTTTGTGTGTTTGAGAGCTATGCTGGTGATATTGGATGGAGACACTCTGAGAGCCCCATCACTGGAATGGAGGTATTTTTTCTATTTTCTATATTATAAATAAAAAAAGAGTCGCTCTTCTGTGAAGCAGTTTTATAATATAAAATTGATATCATTAGAATCACTCACGAATACTATTAGAATCATTCATCGATACTATAACCATTTTATATTGTGATATCAATTTATAAGTGTAATGGTATCACTAAATGAATATTATGGTATCAATAAATTATTCTAATGATATTAATTTCATACTATGAAACTGGTTTACACCAGATTTTGTCTAAAAAAATTAGGAAATTAGGGATAGAACATTCGCCATCTTAATTTCTAGCTAAAATTGGTTCCTGAAGTATAGTATTAGTGTGGAATATTTTTTTTCAAGTAGCATAATTTAGAGGATGGTAAAATGAGAATTGTAACTCTTCTTGTTAATAATTTTAAGAACAATAACTTCTAAAAACCGTGAATTGAGGCCAACTCGGCTTGATTTGGGCAAAATTTGGCTGATTAACCTGATTTTTTTATCGCACAAATGGTGACTCGAACTCATGACCTTTAGGCCATAGGTAGTGGAGCTCTAACCACTTGAGCTATACCACTTAGGCCCAAAGTCATTGGGCTTATTTGATCTAAATTTGCGACTCTTAAAAATTATTTTTCTTGAATTACGAGATCAGAGAGTTATGATCCTCATTTTATCAGCTCAAATAATTATGCTCTTTATTTTGTCACCCTCCTAAGTTATAGTCCTTAAAAAAAATTATCCGAAAATTAGTACCTAACCCCTGGGTTGGCTTGACAGTGTATATAAACTGGAGACTTAAATTTGAAACTCTCGGCTTTAGTTGCTATCAATTCTTGTATTGGACAGATACAGAGTTTTGATTATTTTTTTCGTCGTTACCCTCACGTGTCGTGAACTCGTGATGTGATTCGTGACGGGGTTTCAGATTCGAGAGGTTCGGCCTAAAGTGACGCTGGTTGTTAGAATGGCAGCATCGGTTGCCAACTACGACTACATTGTGGACTGGGAATTTCAAACAGATGGACTAATTAGAATCAAGGTAAGTTCATATGTACTCTATATTAATTTGAATTGATAGTGATATATATATGAAAAACTCACTTTTCATATGCTGCCAAGGAAGATTCGTTTCCACACAAGTGATACTAATCAGCCTGACGTAATGACGTTGATACAAGCAATTATCTCTTCACCTTTACTTTTTAATTAAACTTGGACACAAATTATACCACACATCAATTTTGTTGTTAATCTATTGTATCACTAAGTTGGGAAAGATTAACACTTTAGAGACTTTTTGAAATAAAATGTTACTTAAGAGCTTGGAAACTATACATTTTGATTCTCCTCCCACTACAAAAAAATAATCATTTACCGACGGATTTCCGTCGGTAAAACTAGTCATCCGTCGGTATTTTTCTCGTTACAAAATACCGATGAAAAATTAATTCGTCGGTAATTACCGACGAAACTATTCCATCGGTAATTACCGACGAATATACCGACTAATATTCGTCGGAAAACACTGTTGATAAAAAATTCAAAATTTTGTAGGTAAATCTGAAATTTGAAATTCTGACGGTATTTTGTCAGTATTTTATCGGTATTTGTGACGGAATTTGGTCCGTCGGTATTTCACAGTTTTTTTGTAGTGTCCTGATTTCGTCCAAAAATTTTATTCTCATTTTTCTATTTCGTCTGTTCAAAATATTTATTCTCATTCAATTTTTAGGAATAAACTAATAATACTATCTCACACTACTTTATCATTATTCTCTAAACACTTATCTATGTGACATATTTACTTTATATATAAAATATTAATATTCATTGAAACTTGTGCCAAAAGGAGTAAGAATAAATTTTTTGGATGGAGGAAATATTTATTTTAAGAATAGAGATGTAATATTTTTAGCGTCACTCTTGTGAATTTTTTTTTTTCGTAAAATTATAGTATATTGAAGGAAGGGGCAAAACTCGCGGATCCTAAGTGAGTCGAGCCAAGGCATAACAAAAAAAAAATTGTGTCCAGGTGTATTGCTATAACATCTTTGTTTTCATATGATTACACAGTTTTCAATAATTTATATTTATTATTATAAGGATAAACATTTATTTTTGTAAGGATAAATATGAATTATTAGTTTTTACACTAACACATACTTACCGTTACAGCAACACAATTTGTAAGTGAATTTTTATGTTTTGCCTTTACACAACTTTATTGAAAAGATGCGATTGATCCAAACCAACCTAGTTAAGACCCGTGAATTTTCTCTTTAGGCAGAGATCCATTAAAATTTCCATGCAAGTGTGTGTCTAATATTTTAGGCTCATGAAATTGCAATTAAAATACACTTAACTTGAGTTTATCTAACACTAATTTTGTCAATATAATGGCATTGGCATAGAAATGTTGTGGATAATTTCTCCAATTAATGCCTTTAATTGTTGTGTATGATCTTACCTGCAGGTGGGGCTAAGTGGAATACTAATGGTGAAAGGCAGTCCTTACACCAACACCAACCAATTCAACAATCAAGAAAGCCTGTACGGAACCCTCTTATCCGAGAATGTCATCGGTGTAATCCACGACCATTACATCACATTCTATTTGGACATGGACGTCGATGGCTCGGACAACTCGTTCGTTAAACTCAATCTCCAACGAGAGTACACCTCACCGGGCGAGTCGCCTCGAATGAGCTACTTGAAAGCCGTGAGAAATGTGGCCAAGACCGAGAAAGATGCTCAAGTCAAGCTCAAACTCTACGATCCATCCGAGTTCCACGTCATTAACCCTAACAAGAAAACGAGGGTGGGGAACCCGGTCGGGTACAAGCTCGTACCTGCTGGCACGGCTGCTAATTTGCTCGATCTCAATGATCCTCCACAAAAGCGAGCCGCCTTCACAAATAACCAAATTTGGATCACTCCCTACAATGAGACGGAGCAATGGGCTGGAGGCTTGTTCACGTACCAGAGCCAGGGCGATGATACTTTGGAAGTTTGGTCTAATAGGTAAAATCTTGCATGAATCGTGATACTTTTACACGTTTCTTTTACTCTTTTCGTCCCATAAAACCTTTCACACTTTCCTGTTTTGTTCGTCTCACTATAACTCTCACTACCTTAAAATGAAAAATCCTTTGCCCTTACAATTTCCACTATTTTACACAAAATGTCATTACTTTTTTACTCACACATACATACTCTGCCCTTACAATTTTCACTAATTTACACAAAATATCATTATTTTTTTACTCACACATACATACATGCGACCCAATATTTTTTTTTACTTTATATATTAAAATTTACAAAATTACCCCTCAAAATCTCAATCTTACTCTTCTTTCTTAAGATGTGTGCATTTCCTCTTATAAAAGCTTCTATAAGATGGATGGAATATCACATTTTTTAAAATATATAAAAGTATTATTAAAACCTGCAAAATATCACGTCTAGTCATGTCCAGAGCTTATATCTTCGTCCTTCGTTTTCTTACCACTTGGCGAAATTATTGTTGCAGGGATCGGGAGATAGAGAACAAGGATATCGTGGCATGGTACACGTTGGGATTTCATCACGTTCCGTGCCAAGAAGATTTCCCGATTATGCCAACCGTGTCGTCGAGCTTTGATCTGAAGCCGGTGAACTTCTTTGAGAGCAACCCTATTCTTAAGATTCCTCCAAATGTAGAGAATGATCTTCCAATTTGCAGAGCTGATGCATCAGCATAATCTTGTGGAGGTTCTTGTATGGTAAAAATTTGAAAGGTTTTTCGCTTTGATGTATGTAAATAAGGATGTAGGCATGAAACACCAGCTTAATTTTTCTGTGTCACTTTTCATGTTCCAATATGTATTCCACTTCTTGGATCTTTAACATATGGACCTAAAATTGTGATGGTTCGTTGAATTATTTTTAACATGTCACGTGTCATCCATCTAAATTATAGAACATAGAGTGGAACACAAAAAATTATACAGATGATATCATTTGATAAAACACAAGAGTGTGTCTGCTGTGAACCAAGTTTCACGGTGAAACTTGATCTATATTGAAAAAATAGATCAATTTACTTTTCAGTTATCCCAACTAATACCTTTTAGTAATATAAGGT
Organism: Paraleonurus japonicus; assembly: GCA_030762865.1. NCBI lineage: Eukaryota > Viridiplantae > Streptophyta > Magnoliopsida > Lamiales > Lamiaceae > Paraleonurus > Paraleonurus japonicus. Next base: position 23,891,208 of record CM061057.1, on the reverse strand, counting down.
AATATTCTTCCGTTATCATGACCGATACTTTTTAATAATATAGGTAATACTCTTCAGTTATCACGACTAATAATCTTAAGCAATATAGGACATACTTTTCAGTTATCACGACTGAAACCTTTTAGTAATATAGGTAATACCGTTCAATTATTACAACTGATACCTTTTAATAAATGATCAAGTTTCACTTGGTTCACAGTAGACTTGTGCAATAACTTGATTTCATGTGCTGCATTAGAAGATGATGGTTTTGAGGGTAAGTGGGGGAAGGGTTGTATGGAAATATTGAAGGGTTCTTTGGTGCTTTTCAAAGCTGTTAAGAGAAACAACTTGTATGTGTGCTTTACCAAATCTGATTATTATTCTAATTCTGTAAATGTTGTCAAAGAGGATAAGACTGAATTGTGGCATAAAAGCTTGGGTCATATGAGTAACAAAGGGCTAGAAATTCTGCATAAATCTAGTATTTTCAGTGATGAAAAACTATCTTGCATGCCATTTTGTGATTCATGTGTATTATGAAAGCAGCATAAAGTGAAATTCCCTATCCCAATACTTCTTCTTGCACTGATATACTTGAATATTTGCATGTTGATGTTTGGGGTCTTGCTAGGGTGCCCACTCATGGTGAAAATGTGTATTTTCTATCTATTATTGATGATTTCTCTAGAAAAGTTTCGATTTTCTTAATGAGCAACAAATCTTTGATGATTTCTCTAGAAAAGTTTGGGTTTTCTTAATGAGCAACAAATCTGATGTGTTTGAAAAGTTTACGAACTGAAAAATTCTTATTGAAAATCAAATTGAGAAAAGGATTAAAAGTCTTAGAACTGATAATGGTTTAGAATTTTGCAACAATTTAATGGATAATTTGTGTGCTAATTCTGGGATAAAAAAGCATAAATCTATTCCTTACACGCCTTAACAAAATAGGGTTACTGAAAGGATGAACAAAACCTTATTGGATAGAGTTAGGTGCATGTTAGCTGTCTCCGGGCTTTCTAAAAAATTTTTGGGTGTGGCTATTTATACTGCTGTCTATCTTATCAATAGGTCTCCTTATGTGCCTTTGAAAGGTAAATGTCCTGAAAATATTTTCTATGTAAAAATATTGATTATTCCAACTTGTGGGTGTTTGGTTGTGATGCGTTTGTGCATCAAAAGGTTGATAAACTTGAACCTAAGTCTAGGAAATGTGTTTTCTTAGGTTAACCTGATGGTGTGAAAGGTTATAGACTTTGGTGTAAATATGAGCCTGGATTTAAAGTTGTTATCAGTAGAGATGTTGTGTTTAATGAATCTGATATTCCGTATTTACGTGCTTCTGTGAATTTACCTAAAAGTGAGACTGCTCTTAGTGAGGTAGAGAGTTTGCCTTGTTCATCTGAATATGATAATGTGCAAAATGAAGTTGAAAACACTGAATTAATTGCTGAAAACACTGATTTACCTACTGAAAATGCTGCTTTACCTGCTGAAAATGTTGATTTGCCTGCTGAATATGTGGAAAATGTGCCTGAGAATATTGATTTGAATGATTATCAGCTTGCTAGGGATAGACCTAGGAGAAACATTAGGCTGTCTGCTAAATTGGATGATTTTCACATTGATATGCATGCTTTCAGTGCTTTTGAGTCTTGTAACAATAAGTCTAGATCGTAAAATGAAGGTTTGAAGTCTAAAAATTATGTTGAGTGGTTAAATGCTATGAAAGAAAAAATGAATTCTTTGCATGTTAACAAAACTTGGAATTTTGTGCCTAAACCTATGCATTGTTCAGTTGTGGATTGTAAGTGGTTATTCAAGATTAAGGAAGAAACTGATTGTGTTAGATTTAAAACTAGATTAGTGGCCAAAGGTTTTGCTCAAAAGAAGGGGATAGATTATACTGAAATCTTTGCTCCTGTTGTCAAATTTACTACTGTGCGCATAATGCTTGCTCTTGTTGCCCATTTTGATTGGGAGTTGAAACAAATGGATGTGAAAACAACATTCTTGCATGGTGATTTGGATAAAAAAGATTTATATGAGACAACCTGATGGTTTTGTTAATTCTAAAAATCCTGAGCATGTGTGTCTTCTTCGTAAATTTTTGTATGGATTGAAACAGTCACCAAGATAGTGGAATAAGAAATTTGATGAATGCATGATGTCTTTAAAGCTGAAAAGAATTTTCTTTGATCATTGCTTTTGTTTTAAAGAAAGTGCATCTGTGCCTTTCCTTTTGCTCTTATATGTGGATGACATGCTACTTGTTAGTCCCTTTATTAAAACTGTTGAGCATGTTCAAAAGTGTCTTTGTGATAAATTTGATATGAAGAATCTTGGTGATGCTAAGAAGATTTTAGGCATGCATATTGATAGAGATAGGAAAAATCATACTTTCTTGCTTAGTTAGATTTCTTATGTTGATAAGGTTTTGAGTAAGTTTTCGATGTCTTCTGCTAAATTTATCAATGTGCCTCTTGTTGCCCATTTTGTGTTAAGTAAGACTCAGTCTCCCTTGACGAAGTCTGAAATTGATGAGATGAAAAGTGTGCCATATGCCAATGCTATTGGATCTGTGATGTATCTTATGGTAAACACTCGGCCAAATATTGCATATTCTATTAGTTGCTTGAGTAAATATATGTCTAATCCAAGTATGCCTCATTGGGAGGCTTTGAAATGACTTCCTTAGTATCTCAAGGGCACAATGGAGGTAAGCCTTAAATTCTCTAAGTGTGCAAATTGTGTGAACTTGGTTGGTTATGTGGATTATAACTATGCTAATGATAGAGACAGTAAGAAATCCACTACTTCATATGTGTTCACTTTGTGTGGTTCTTGTATTAGTTGGAAATCTCAATTGCAAAATGTGGTTGCCTTGTCTACAACTGAATCTGAGTATATTGCTATTACTGAAGCTATTTGCTTAAAGGGCCTCATTTCTAAAATTGGTTTCCTCAAAAGTGAAGTGGTTGTATTTTCTGATAGTCAGTCTGATATACAACTGTGTAAGAATCCTGTATTCCATGATAGAACCAAATACATCGATGTTCGATACCATTTTGTACGTGATGTTGTAGAAAAAAATATTGTTGACCTAGAAAAAATTGCATCAGAGTTTAATCCTGCTGACATGGGTACTAAGTGCCTTTCTTTGGAAAAATTTAGGTCGTGCATGAGGATTTTGAACTTTGATTCTATTGATTAGAATTGTCTCTTGCTGCTTATATGTGTTTTTCAGTTTTTGTTTATGAATTGAGTGTCTACACTGTTTTTTCCTTGTGTACAACATGTGCTTCTTTGTTGTGTTTCCTCGTAATAGCTTATCTTGCATTTGCTATTATTGTTTTGCACTAAACTTTGTGTCTTCTTTTGCAGGTGTGCAATGTGCACATAGTGTGTTGTGTGTATGGGCAATGATGATCACCTGTTGAATTTTGGTGTGTTGATGGGGATGACAAAAAAGGTGGAGAATTTGTTGGGCTTGAGCCCAATGGATTTTGGCACATGGGCTTACTAAGCTAACTTTGTTCTAACCTAGTGTATGCCATATGTATTCTTTGTCTTCCTTCTTTCTTCCTAAGAATGTAAGCGCCGCTGCAACAGAGAGAATAGTGCAACCTTAATCGACTTTTTGGAAACATATTTCTAGGATTTGATTCATAACAAGAGATTATTGTCCGGAAAAAAATCGGAATAGTTTGGTTGATGATAAATTGAAGAATCTAGGGCATAATAATACGTTGTTATTCCCCATCATGACAAAGCACTCTGGAATGAGTAACCACTGGACTTTGCTGAAATTTTAGTTAGAAACTGGTAAATGGAGATTACTAAATTCGATGAAATCGAGAACTTCAAACAAGGACGTGCATCTGGACAGATCAAGATTTGTGGTGAGTTTAAATTGATTATTGTTTGGTATTCGATGAAACAAGAATGTGCATCTGGACAAAATTAATACTAGTTGTTAATTATTGTTTCTTATTATTATCAGGTTGAGTATGTTGAGCAGGGTTTGTGAGATGTGGAAGAAAATGGTAGACCTAAGTACCCCCTCCTACATGGTATTTGGAAAAATCCATTGCATGAACTCAGCCTTCAACAATTTGAACAATCTGTGGACTGTGGGTTTGTAGTTTGCATTAATGTTGAGAATGCAATTCTAGGTAAAAAAACAAAAAAAGGATTTTGGTCGTACTATGCTTTCGGTGAATACAGGGCAAGAATGATTCAGTGGTTTATGGATCCAACGTCCATTGAAGTTTAATTGCAACAAAAAACATGTGTTAGCAGGTGTTGTGTTGTTTTTGTATTTTCAATACACGAATGTATTGCATATCTTTTGACAAGTCTGTGAAACACACAAATGGTAATTGTGTGGTTTTGAGCAAGATTGGGTAGACTAATTTTTGAATTAGATGTCTGGTTAATATATTTTAGCTCTTAGATGTCTGTTGGTATTAGATTTTTAATTAATATATTTTTTTAGCTTCTGGCATTGATTTGAGTTTGGTTAATATGGAAAAAATATAATTAGAGTGAATATATTGTATGACTGAGCAGAAGTATTACTTGTATATAAATTTATTTTATTTTATAGTGAATATATTTTTAAAATTTATTTAGCAATTTAGATATCAGTTTGGTTAAAGATAAAGTTGAAAGAGTTTTTTTTTTATTATTTTAATTTAACAATAAACGGCTGAGATTAAAAATGTTTTATTTAATATAAATGGAGACATATTTATTATTGGAACATATTAAACTCATATAAACATGAAGATATATTTATTATTTGGAAAGATTAAACTCATATGATAATGGAGACATATTTAAAAAAGAATTATTTAATGTAAATGGAGACAAATTTATCTACAACTTCGACTTAAACTCATTTGTTAATAAATGAATATTTAATGCTTACACAAGCAAACACTGGTATGCAATGGTTTTAAGTAAGTTTTTCGTATTGGAAAAATGCATGGATTAAATGAGGAAGTAAGGAAGATACATGTTCCTGCTACAAGAAGAATTCGGCTTTCATGCATTGGTTTATGAAAAACACGGTTTAGGTTCTGCGTACAAGCAGGTCGTCTCCGAATTTAACAAGAAATGAGAGACGGTGACGAACTGCTCAGGAATAGTCTGTTTTTGCAACCAGGACGATGAGTTCTTTTTAGGTAACCCGGACACAACCAACGGCATGACAATACCAGAGTGACCTATTGCATTCCCTGAATAGAGTAAGTGGTGTTATGTGATTTTTGGATTAGGTTATGATTCAAATGCATGCAAATATAAGTTAGTTAGAATATGCTTAACAATGTTGATGAAAAAATAGAGGTAAACATATTCTACAACAAATCTAGAACGTGGAGACGTTTGCTAGATTTCCCCTTTGAATGCCCCTCATAGTATCCGAGTATTTTTATTAATGGTAAAATTCATTGGCAGCTTCAAAATCTTAGCCAACATTATGGAATATGTGGTTTTGATGTGGTTACTAGTAAATCATCTTTTGTGGGGCGTGAATACTTGTTAGGGTCTTTGGATGATAAAACACTAATTTTATTTTCAACTTTCTGACAGTTTGGGGATGATTAGTCTCGAAAGTTTGGGTGTAAACAACAACGGGTTGTTGAGCTTTACTCCAATTTGTGTGAGGGATGTTGACAAAGAATGGATATTGGTAAGGATGGAACCAAAAGGTACATTATTTATGTATCATACAAAGATGAAATACATCTTCCATTTTGTGATGCAATCAAGACAAAATAGCTATGACACCAGTTTTCCACTGTTATCTAAGTTGTGGAAGCAATACAATAATTAGGGTATCAGAATCAAACAAAAATCTTGGGAGGCTGTAAAACAATTGTGATACTCATGGCTGGTGTTAATGGTGTGTACCTATCAATTTGGACACTTAACCGCAAGAACAAGATGATGTTTCAAGTGTGCAACACAAATCAGTAAGTGTGCGTTCAACAAATTTTGCCTGATAATCACTCTGTGATCAGTTCAACAACTTACGCAGTCACACTTCCAATGTTGCTTTTGACTAATTTCATAATAGTTTGTGTTGTGCTTATTTTTACTGTTTTAATAAAAGGAGTTATTGTTTAGAGCAGTAAGTATTATGTAAGAGACATATCTTTTATAAATCATTAAAAAAGCAAGAAGCTTTAATTTTCATTAAATTCACAGAATTAGTTTACAACCAAGCTACATTATTTACATTTATTATGCACAAAACGTTCCAAAAATCACCCTAGTAAAACTACAACATGGATTTTGCTAGTTTCACCAGATTGAGAATCAAAAGAGAAGCAGTACCAAAAAGTTACTAAAACATTGTCAACCTGGAATGTTGTTCTGAGCTTGACAAAAAAAAAAAAAAAATACGTCACCTGATAAAAAAAAATGAAAATTGTATTAAAAATAAGAATTATGCTTGTTAAAATAAAAGTATTTGTCAATGTTAAAAAAAAAAAATACCTGCAATTGAATACCTTCATTTTTTGGTGACTGATAGTCCAATATCAAAACACAAATGAGACTATCGTGCTTGACAATCATTTTGCATCTGGTGCAGAAACTGAGATTCTTTTTTCTCCACTCTCCATATGAAAGGTTTCTGGATTTCTTGGGACGTCCGGGAGGTCGTTTGAGAAGTGGAGGGAGAATTTTTTTTTTTATCTTTATCTTGCAATTCATACATTTAAATCTAAGGGATTGAATTAAGGTCTTTAGCAGAGCACTTACGATAATTGGACGTGAAAAAAATATTCTTCAACATGACTAAAAATAAAAGAACGGTGTCGTTTGATGACAACAATGACGTTGGCACACGAGAACCCTAAAACCTGTCATTGATGGCAGGTACAAGTTCTTCCATCAAGGTTCACAAAAACTGACGGTGTGGATGATACTTCGTAATTACCATCTGGACATTGAGCTATAAACCAACTACAACTAATATCAGAAATGTAATGCCACAAACTCTCCTTCTGTGGTGCCAAAGCATCATTCCAAGAATTACTTTTTTTCTCATTTCAACAAACCATCGACAAATGCCTACTCTTATATATTATCTATCATTTGGGTGATGGGTTTTGATATAGCATGCAAAATTCATGAGTTGAAAGATTTTGCAGCATTAGAAGTCATTTCACTGTATCTAATAATATGTGGGGAATATGTCACTGCCCATTTTTCAAAAGGTAAATCTTCTAACCACTGTTTAGCAATACTTCCACCAACTTCCTTGAATAATGTCAATTTCTCATCAAATAAACGCCTACTGAGAGCGTATGCATGATTTTTGAAATGTTCACCTATTCTGGCTCGCTTAAGATTAGACCATCCAGATAAAAAATGACCTTTCAGATTAGATAGTAAATGATACATGTAGAAAAAATAAACCGGTTCTTTGAACACGATGTTGAAAGCCAACATCAAACCGCAATTCCTATCTAATAGGTAGAAAATCTGTTTTTTGTGCTTCACACCATCACGAAGTTTCTCAAGGAACTAGACCCAATTAGTAGTGTTTTCGGAAGACACAACAGCAAATGCAATTGGAAACAACCCTGTAAAAAAGGTGTAGATTAAATTGCATTTTCTCAAACATGAAAAATATTATTAAACTACTAGGAAAGCAAGAAAAAAAGTACCATTATCACCATTTTTTGTAGTGGCAACAAGTGTACCCCGTGCACAATCCTTCATGAAAGTACCATCAATGAAGAGCATTAGACGACAAAATTGAAAGCCATCAATACATGCTTTAAATGTGACAAAAAAACGTTCAAAATGATTTGATTCAGTGTTATGCTCAAGATGAACGATGCTACCAGGGTTGGTGCGTCTGATAGCTTTACAATACCAGCTTAACTGAGCCTCATAGGAATCATCATATATACCAAAAATGATGTTCCTAGATGATTTGATGGTTCTCCAAGCTTTAGAATAGGAAATATCAATATCATACTCAATTTGAATAAGATTCATTATCTCTCTACCACCTATAGATGACATGTTATTCACATTTTGAAGAAAGAAATCTGTCATGATCTTAGGACACAAGCATGTAGATTCATCTTTTACTAACTTGTTAATGCACGTGTGAGTTAAGCATGCCTTATATACAAATGAAATGATTTGAAACTGGTTGAATCTTTGCTTTTATGAATCATGCATTGACATTGTGCAGACTGATTTTCTTTACAAACATGTAATTAGCTACCATTGATCCTAATGAAATTAAAATTAAATCTCAAAATAGTAGAAAACTTTATTAGTTCAGTTATAAATTGAACAACACCACCGGGGAAAACAGTACCAACACCTTCATTCATTATATTTACCCATGAATCAGATAACATATGGGGGTCGTCACAGACCTGTGGCAGATATGATGTACTGGGAGAGAACCAGATGAGTCATTAAAATCAATGCCCTTTCCATTTTTTCGTTGCTTAAAAGGTTCTGGAGAAATAGAATCATTTATATTGCAAAATGACTCCTTAGATATACTCTGATGATTAGATTTCAAAGACGTGCATTGTGTTATGAAGACCATTCTGGACATTCTCGCTAGAACAAGAAACAGTAACATCCACCAAATTCAAATTTAAATGACGGCATAAGAACATCAATTTCATAAAATCATCATCACAGGATAAACATGTGTTCGTCTAACTACCCAGCGAGAAAATGAATGAATGTGGTAAAGATTGAATTTCAGCCCAAGTCCCATGTACCTGTGACTCGAACCACAAATAAGAGGAATCTCCATTCAAGAAAAGCAACTTGCACTGGTCTCGAAATTTCAAACTGAGAATTATTTTGTGCTCCATTAATAGTAAGCGAGTAAATTTGGGGATGCCCTTGTAAACCAGAAAATAAAAAAGAAAATTAGCTAAACATAGATGGGGGAGGCAAAAATTCAGAAACGAGATATTCCATCTATTAATTTCATCTTCACACGATAATCCATCTATTAATTTCAAATTCAGAAACGATTTGAAATGGTGTAAAACCCAAAGACCATCGAAACAGAGATAAAAAGGGGAAAAAAAGATAAAAGGTAAAAATTTTAAATGAAGCTATAAAATTTGAATTTGGAAAACCTAATAGTTGTAATAGGGTGACCGCCGATTTGATCTTATTAACCACACCTACCGTCGACGGACTTCAGCGAGGCAAAAGTGGGAGAGGAGAGAGTTGATATCAGCAAGGAAAGAGAAATGAGTTGAGAGAGAGAAAAATTGAGAAAAATGAGTTGAAGGAAAAATAAGGGTAATGGGAAAATTCACATTCCCTTTTTGTACCTATTGGTAATGTCAAAAAGGTGTTTAAATAAAGTGTAAGAAACTCTTGGGCCTTAGACTAGAATGTAATTTTCCCAATTTAAAATAACAAAAAGACCCATAAAATAAATAACATCTTCAAGTTGACACTCGTTTCTTCATAAAAATTAATCATAGCTTCATCTCCATCACTTCTCGACAATTATGTTGCAGTTGGAATGAAACCACTCGATCGCTTTGAGCATATGAAGAAACTAGATTTTTACCACCAAACTGGCTAGCACCTTTCACATTTTCCTCTCTAAGCTTATAAACTTTATAAAAAACAAGACTGAATAGAGTCATATTTTAAACTTATATCTTGACCAAATTTCACAAAACTCGCAAGATACATGGTTTTATTATAGTAATGTAGTTCTCAGAAGCTTCTCCTAAAATTAAGGTATTCGGCGGCAAATTGGAGATGCGACTCTCCAATAGTAGCAGGTTTGAACATGACTGTGTTAACAACAATTAAGAAAAGAATAGGACACAGGGGGTCTCCTTGTCTTAGACCATTCTCTTACACAAAGTCCTTCGTCGGACTTCCATTGACCAAACTAGACATCGACACAATTTCAAAGCACTCCTTCATCCATGTATACCACTTGTGATCAAAACCATCAACCAAATCATATCTAACAGGAAGTTGTAGGCCTTCTCAAAGTCGACCTTTAGGATAAATAAATGATTGAAGCTCGTAGCTTAGTAGTAAGTATATTAAGACCATTCAAATTATCAAACTTAAGAGAACTAATTCGAGCAAATGATCCCTAAAGCTAAGAGTCGTCATGACATTATAGTATCGAACTTAGTTTTTGCAAATAAACGGTCAATTAAACAAGCAAACGATTTAAAACAACTAACAATTACTCAAAGAGTTATCAAATGTGAGAGAAGTGTGCTCGGCTGCACATTGATTGGAGTGAATTGATGCATGATTTTGAGGCCTATTTGAGTGCAAAAAGTGATCCAAAGTGTTAGTTTTTGTGCATAAATGTGTAGAGTATCACTTCTTTGCCTAAAAAGTATTACTTGTGAGATAATTGATGTTTTTCGTCCATTTTACAGGTAAATCGGTGGAATTTTGCCAAACCGAGAGTACCGGCATGCTTAGAATGAAGAGACGGACAAGACGGATGAAAACGGGGGTCAGAGCCAGAGTCCCGTCCGAAAAAATGCCCTGGACTCGACCTCTGGTCGAGGGCCAAAGGCCTCGAGTCGAGGGATGTGATGGAGGGAAGAGAATTTGAAATTTACAGCTGCCTCGACTCGAGGGAGGAGCCTCGAGTCCAGGGATTGAAAAATTGTGGATCCCTCGAGTCGAGGCAGGTGGATTTTTGGCAAAGTCGCATTAGCAACTCTTCACCCTCGACTCGAGGGCCCCAAGCTCGAGTCGAGGGAGCCCCAAAGCCGAAAAATCTGGTATAAAGTCATTTGGATCAGAAAACAGAGGATATTCTTTCCATATCAGTTTAGAGCAGTTTTTAGGTAGTTTCCTAAGCGAATTTATCATTTCCTAGCTTAATTCTACTTGTAATTGCATTAGATTGATAGATTTTGATTCAATTCAAGCTTGTAATCATTAGATTAGTATTTTGATCCATTAGATTTTTAGTTTCAATTTGTAATTGGAGAGAAGAGGATTGTAATTCAAGCATTGTTGGAGATTGAAGCATTCTTATTTTTGTTAATTGAAGACCAATTGGTGATGTTCTTCTACTTTCTCTCTTTAATTCCTTATTTGTAGTGATTAGTGATTTAATTGCTTTCCTAGATTTTTCACCCATGTCTTTTGCACTTAGCACCATGGGCTAATAGCTTTGTGATTGAGATAATTGAAATTGGGGATGATGTGATTGTCTCATGCTATGATTGTTGATAATTGTGATCAACTGAATTAGATTGCTTCCTAATTGTGATTCTTAATTGTGCTTCATGCAAAATTGTCTCTTTAGATTAATGGTTGATCACCCTAGCAATAGGCGAGAGTTGAGCTAACGTGATTAGGTGTTAATCGGGTTATAATTTTGCACGATTGTATGAATTGGGGACTTCTACATTGAGAGATGGGAAGGACTAAGAATACTCACATTAGGAACCAAGGGAGCATAGCCCACTTGGCCACTGGGCTCCTCACTTAAGTGCGAGACCTGGGTTCGATTCCCTTCGGGAACGAATTGGAGTGAGAGATATAAGGAGACTTGGAGAATTTGGATTTGTAAGGAGAATTAACGAACTAACTTCTAACCACTAACAATCAACATTTACCGATAAAAAAAAAAGAATACTCACATTAGACATTGTGATTTTAATGGAGTGATTAATTTCATGATGGTTTATACTTTCTAATTTGATTGATTTACAATTGGATACAATCATAGCTTGTTAATCATGGATTCCTTCATGGAGATTATCCCTTGCACCCATTCCCCCATTGTTTCTAGCTTGTTTGATATTGTCTCTTAAGTGTTTGATTAATTGCTTGCATAGTTCTAGCATTTTAATTCTTGCCATATTATTGTAGTGTTTAGTGCAACCCATTCTTGCAACAATAGTCATTTAGAACTTGTATCCTTAGGGCCTCGCTTGCATACTTACTCCTTTGGGTTCGATATTTAAGATTGGTCTTAATATCACTTACCGGATTACTACTCCAATCACACATCACCAAGGAATCATCAATTATGGATCACATACGATTGAGGTGTCAATTAACGAGAGATTATAGGAGCTATCCACGAAAAGTTCATATAAAACCGTACTAGGTAAGCCTAGGTTCGATACGATCAATGAGCACGTAGGATTGTTAGAGATGACACTCTAACCCCCTCACTAATTACAAGACAAAATATCAAGCAATCAATGTACTCTAATGTGGGTTCTAATGAAAATTAACTAAGTATCCTTATGTTAACCCAATATTAACTTCAATTATAAAATTAAACCTAACATCTAAGCTTCAATTTAATAGACCAGATATCCTTATGTCAATCAAATCAATAAACAAATTATCAAAGCATAATCTAACAATTAAATCATGCAAAACACATTAGAATAACCAGTCAACTTAATAATTGAAACACTCAATCACATGATCACCATAATTATTTCATCCAAGGATCATCACACCCAAACACAAGAAGATTTAGTCAATCATAATAAAAATCAATAAACCCATAACAATTAATTGAGAAAGAGAACATGCTAATTCAAAAATAAACAACAAAAATAGATAATAAGGATGGAAGTCATCTTGTATGTGTTGATTACACTTGATTGTATTTAATTTTATCACTAACTTGCAATACATTTAAATGGAAATGAAGAACACCTAAAACTATGTGTAAGTGTGTGTTTAATTCGAAGGAAATGTGTTTAAAGTGTGGAAAAAGTTAATTAAAACCTGAAATGAGGGGTATAGATTTATAGTGAGGGCTAGGTCAAAGTATTAAAAATTGCAAAGAAACCCTTGAAAAATCGAAAACATCATTAAAATTGTGCAGGGCTGCTCAACTTAGTTCAACTCGGCCAAACTCACTTTGCTGGGGCACAATCCACTCGGGTTGAGTGGCTTCATAACATGGGCCGAGTTGAAGGTTGTTGTGCATTCTGGAACCTCGGCTCGCCAGCAGTGCCTCGACTGGGAACCTTGAATCGGATGCACCCCTCGGCTGAGCGAGATCAACTCTAGCCGAGTTGGAAGGCTGGCGGCCAAGTTGGATCCTCGCTTGGCAACTGGATGGAAAGGGCAACTCGCCTCAGCAGGAGCTGTGCACCACTCGGTCAAGTGGTATGCCTCTCGGCCGAGTGGTCTCGATTCACCATCCCTATTTTTTATTTATCATATCTTTCACGTCCGATGTCCAATTTAGCCGATTCTTTATCCGTTGCGACCCTCTTACAACACTATTCCAAAGCTCCAAACCTTCACCAATTGGATGGATTTCTGGACCTCAATGTGCCCTAAAAAACAGCCACTCACCTATACTTTAAAACTCAAAAATACCAACTCAATCATCAAATAGAATTAGTTAATTATGAGTGAAATAAACATAAAAAATCATATCAAAATGAAAAGATTAAGCACACAATAAATGAAATAATTTTCACACTAATGAATAAACTATACCATTTCTTCCCAGCTTCTTTTAAAACCTCATTTTCTGCAACCACACTGTCCAGAATGTCTCTTTCACCGACAAAGCCGATTGATTAGGATAAAGCGCTATCACTGGTATGGCAATCGAAATCATGAGCATCATCATGTAGGTTCCAGATTCAAGTGGTAGTATCAGGTCTTTTAGCTATTGTTCTTGAGAAATGACCAGGTTTAGGCCTGGTAATGGGTAGTTATAATGTATCAGTGTTTTGCATCTAGATTAAAAAAATAACCTTATTACAAAAATGTTCAAAAAATTTGAACAGAAGTATAAAAAATATTTAAACAGACTTACAAAAATATCTGAACATGAACCTATTTATATATAATTCTAATTTTTTATTAAACCTATTTATATTTTTCCTTGAGAGAAATAATACTGTCCAGAACCTAAGCTAGCCTTCTTGCAAGAATCTTTGAGAGAATCGCCATACTAGGTCATCTAGGATTACCTCCCAAAAGGTTATGATAAAATGGAAGAGGAAACAATTATCGGTAATCTCCAAACATTTGCATGTTAATCCATTAATTAATTTTAGGATGCGCAAGTTGAAATACAATATATAACTTAACTACATTTTTAATAGTATTCCTGCCGTATTATGATACCTCTTTCACACTTTTTTTTTTTTCATTCTACATTACTTTTCACACCCTTAAAATGAAAATTTCTCCATAAACTTCATCCTCATAATATCTTCAATTTTACAAAAAAAATGTCATTATTTTTAAGCTCATACATACACACAATCCACCTGATTTTTTTTTTTTTTTTACTATAATAGAGTATAACTGGTTTCAATAAAATAAAATACACTACAATTTACATTTATTTAAATTTATACAAATATCTTTAAGTAAATTCAAATGGATCAAATCAACCTACATATTATTTAATTGTTCTCCTTTATGACCCGTTTAGAAACAGACAATCTCACTTGTATTAATTTTTTTTTTTTTTGAGGTGATTTGCATATGGCTTATTTACACATGAAACTTACTCTTAAATTTGTTGTGTTTGAGTAAATAAAATTGTGACTTGAGTTTGTTAATTATTTATTAAATTTAAATTCTATTTTGATATCCAGTAAACAAAATAAAATTAGGGGGTAAAATAAAGTAGTAAAATGTGTATCTTATAGTAATGGGTGGATTACTGAGGGGTACAAAATTAGACCCCTTAAAACTTAGGGGTACAAAAACTTTTCTAATTACTTGCAGCTACAAAAAAAAATCACATTTAGACCAATTTACCCTTCTGATTGTGTTTTTGCTGTCACAGCTGCTACCCAAAATTATTCAAAGGAAAGTACACCTTTTGTCAGCATTTTTGTCCTTTACTTCCACATTTTTTGCACTATTTGTCAGTCACTTTTGGCACCCACTTTTTGTTAATTAATTTCTAAGATTTACACAGGCATAAATAAGGGAACAATGAATACATCACTAAGAATTTATAATTTTAATTGACTGGTTTAAAATTAAGAATTTTTTTAAAAAAAGATAATACATCATTTTTCATTGATCAATTTGAAAATTACACATCTGTAAAAAAAATTACATCATTCTAAAAAAAAATCCATGCTCTTCTTGCTCCATCTTCCTTCAAAAATTTTCTGTGTCGCACATCTGTGATTACACTGCACATGTGCAATATATTTGTGCAATTACACTGCACATGTGCAATATAATTGTGCAATTACACTGCACATATGTGTATCTAGTATTAGTTTAGCAAGAGAAACTAGCATTTGGAAATAAAGTTACATTTTGAGAGGGAAAGCTAAAAAAAAAAAAAGAGATTATTCATACTATAAAAACTAGGATTCATGCATGTAGAGAAGATCTGATAAGATCTAATATAACTGAGTAAATTCATAAATTATTTCACATATGCAATTACACTGCACATATACAAAATACAACTGCACATGTGCAAATACAGCAACACAAAGTGATCCTGTCAACACAAAGTGATCCTCATTCAAAGTGCATGTGTAAATTCATCAAATCAATCACTTATAAATTCAATCAAAAACTAAAAACACTATTCGATCATCAACAACCCAAAACAAAATAAAGTTTTATCAAACAACATTAAGAAAAAAATTATGAAAAAATCTAGAATAAAAAAAATGAAAACAACAAAGGCAGCAAAGGGAACAATGAATATCCAGAATCAAAAGGACAGCAAAGAGAACAATGAATATCCAGAATAAAAAATCCAGAATCAAAAGGACATGAAAAAAAACTGAGAGAGAAGAATAATAGGAAGAAAAAATGAATATTAAATTGACTTTGAAAAGGCAGCAAATTAAGGGAACAATAATTATATGAAAATGGCAGATGACACACAGGCATAAATAAATACAAGCTTACCAATCCAAGCAGCAACAAAACTCCCCCAACGATATAAACAATGGTTAATGCAAGCTGCCAATGAGTTTTTAAACTCAATCAAAAACTAAATTTTGGGTCAGTTCTACCATCAACAATAAAAATAGGAAAAAGAAGAACAAATAAGGCTTACTCTTTAGATCTATGTTAACGAACGGCGGATCTCAAGATGGTGGTCGGCGGTGGCTCTGGCGTCTGTGGTCGGCGGTGGGTCAGTCCTAACCACCACCGCCACGCGTCGCAATCAATCTATTAGATCTTGTTCGGTGGTCGATCTATGGCAGATCTGTGGCTGCCGATCTTGTCGCAGTGGTTGCGGTGGGTTCGGTGGTCGTCGTCGCCTGGATCTTATCTAGCTAATTAAAAATAAAATATTATAATAATTTTAAAGTAAGAGGTGAAAGGTTATTTTTTATTGAATACATAAAATAAAATTAACAGATATAAGTAATTACAAGTATGAAATATACCCTGAATTTTGGAAGAAACAGAAATTAATAAGAAGGAGCAATATTAAAAATTTTGAGAATTTCGCAAAGGAAGATAATATATAGAGAATATTAAATGTTAATTATTATTGAAAACACATCCAACAAATTGAAAAATGTTAACTAATTATCTAATTCTTGGAAACTACAAATATCAAAATCATTGTAAAAAGTTATTCCGCACTTGTTGAGCTCCGTGATTTGATCGGATTAGCATCTCTATATTACTAATAGGGAGTTTGTTTTTGTTTAGGTGTCATCATGAGGTTAATTTGAATGATGTGTTATATTCTTATTAAATGCATATATATGTTAATAATCTATGTGTCATTTTTCTATTGATTTATAATTAATATATGGTATATATGTGGCATTTTAATATATGAATTAATTATAAAATATATTTTTAAGGAGGTTTGAACCTTAGACCTCTTGCACAATATGTATATTTTTTAATAAATTAATTAATATATAAATCTTTAAATATTTTAAATATTTTAAATATTTATTTTATATCTAAAAAGTGTTATCATATGATAATTTTTAAACATAAAATTATATTTAACTTAAGCCTATAAATGTATGTAAGAAAATTGTGGTTGTATCAACTTTTATAAAAAAAAAATTAATATAATTATATATGATATTTATTGTTAATATACGATATATATATATATATATATATATATATATTATTCGGAGTAATATTTATGCATCAATTATATAAAAAAAAATTATATTAATCGTCTCCCTTTTTTTTATTAATTATAAAATAAATTTGAAACAAATCTTATGGTAAATTCTTTCACATAATTATAATAATTCTAATCCCTAGCATGTGTCATACAATTAATATTACCATTATTTAAATTTAATATTATAATTATAATTTTTTTATACATATACATTATATATATATATATTTATATTATTTGAAAATATTATATAATATATTATATTGTAAAGTTTATTTAACGAAAATACCGCGTAATACGCGGGAGCTCATCTAGTAGGATATGATGGGGTGTAGGTTTATTAATGATAAAACTAATTTTATAATTATTTATATATGGATAATATTGTCAAATCACATATATCTGTTTTCGTACTCAAATTGTATGGAGCGTAAAATTTATGGGTGTGAATAGTGGTACTCCAAATTAATTCAATAACATCATAATTAAATCACATTATAGTTAATAAAATTAAGAAAGAAGAAAAACATAAGAACACAAAATAAATAAAAGTCAACTCTACCAAATAAAAAATAATATAAAATAATACATAATGATATATATATGTTAAAATAAGATATGTGACATATAAAAATATTATAAAAATTACACATGACATAACTACTAATAAGATTGACGCATGGCAAAACAAAACTTTTTGTTACTAGTATATTGGAGGATGTAAGTAAAGAGGATTAATTATATTAAAAAGTGTGATAGTAATTTTATAAGTGCTATAATAATTTTTTTTTAACTTGGAACTTTAAAATTCTAAAGAAACACCAGATTTAGATTTGTAAATTTTAAAATCAATTTTTTAAACTTAAAATACACCGAAAAATTAACATTGCCTAATTAAAGAAGTAATAGATAAAGACAAGTGATTTTCTACGGTTAGAAAGGGCATTCGCTCAATCTGACGTTAGAAACCCAATAATAATTTTACACATCATTTAACTTTGTTTTGAACAAACTAGTTTTGCATTGAGATGAAATAATATAGGTGAATGCGCCAAATGGTCAATGTCATAAGTAGAAACTAAGAAGTTGTTTAATTATGCCGTTCTCTTTGTTTCTCTTGATCAAATGCATAAATCCTTTACACCTAGCTAGCCATAACTCCTTTAATATAGCAGATGCAATTTTCTTAGAAGAATTGAAAACTGAAGCACTTGTGGTTGTAAATCCATACCAATTACCAAACAAAAAAATATAGAAGGACAACAAAATTCATGCATGGACTAAAGAAAAAAGATAGAGAGATAAATAAATTTACCCACCATTATTGGTATCAAAATTCTTTTTTTTTTTTTTATCGGTAAATATTAGTTTATTAGTTATTAGTAGTTAATTAACCAAGCACTCAAACATTCCTACATTTTTCACCAAGCTACCTTATAACTCCATAATTCGTTTTCAAAGGGAAACGAACCTTAGTTTCCCACTAAAGTGAGGAACTGATGGTCAGGTGGGCTAAACCATCTGGTTACTTGCGGTAGTCTTGCTAACACTCAATAGCCGCGAAGCCGCCTCTCTCCGTCATTTCGCACCACCATCTTTGTTCTTGGAATCCGTTAGCTTAGCCACCTCATTATTAAAAATAAATGTGTTTTCCTCTCATATCCCATAAATCCAGAATTTTTTATGACAGGAAATAAATTGAGATCGAATAGTGAACTGTATTGTTGAGAAAACCAGAAAAACTGAAAGTAATTAAATAATTAAATGTTAATATATATTAATTATATATTTAATGTTTAATTTAATCCACCCATGAAGTGGATAATTACAAGGAGGAAGTTAAATAACTTCTCCTCTTTGGGATTATGCGGTTAATTCTTCTTGAACAGTAAAAGGAATTAAAACTGCTGAAAGACGAAACGTTCTTTTCCCCATGAAAGAATACTCTCTGAAATCTTCCCACACAGAGTAACCAATATACTTATACACTTAAATCGTGAATAATATAGAAACAATTCTAGTAATTGTGTTCTTGATCTACGGGATCACGGTTTACTTACGTTCAGAATATCATTTCCGCTGGTAGGTATTCCTTAATTAATTTATCCGGAATTCAACAGTAGTATCAGAGCCAGGTTGGATTTTTTTTTTTTTGACATGTTTAATATGATAGCATGCATGTATTTTTATGATGGCATGTGTTTTTTATGAAAATAATTCCTGTCACTTGATTTGATGGCATGAATTTAAATATGATGGCATGTATTTAAATATGATGGCATGTATTTTTATGATGGCATGTGTTTTTATGAAAATTTGATATATTCTCTGTATACATTAGTGACGTAATAGTGGTGAATGAGAATATTTGTTTTTATGAAATCATGTTTTATTCCATGCTATGTCATCGTAATGTTCAAGTAAATCATGTGATCTCTTGTGAAATATTTTTCCTTGATCTTGATTCAACATGTTCTATGCATGAATATTTTAGAGTGCATGTTTTAAGCAATTGAAATAATATTGTTCCGTTTCGTACGAAAGTTTTTTGGAAAAAATAAAAATTCGAAGTTTAGTATGTTACGAATTTTCATATTATGTTTACACTGGGTTGTAGAGCATTAGATGAGGATTCCGTAGACATAAAGTTTGAATTTTTTGGCCTTGAAACGAATTTGTTATGAATTTTCAAAAAAATTTTCGAAATGGGCCAATTTTGCAAAGTTTCAGAAACTTCAGGGGTATTTTTCTAAAAATTCGATTTTTATAAAGGATTTGTTTGCAATTTTTGGAAGTTATTTCAAATTGTTTTTGATCGGGTCAAACCACCCGAACCGATTAACTCGGGTCGACCCAGTCAAACGCTTGACCCAACTGAGTACCGACTCGAACCAATTCGACGTGGACCGACTCGACCTGAACCGGAGGCTGACCAGACCTGAACCGGCGGCAGCGGCGAGTGAGGTACACACGCGGCGGCAGACGACGGCGGCCGGTGGCGCGTGAGGTACACGCGCGGCGGCGGTCAACGGAGGTCAACGGCGCGTGAACTCCACGTGCGGCGGCGGTCAACGGCGCGTGAAGTTCACGCGCGGCAGCTGTTTCTGGCGCGTGAGGGCGCGTGGCGGCGCGTGGAATCTTCTGGCAGCGCGTGCAGGTGCGTGGGAGCTCAAAACAGCTCTCTACCGGTGCGTGCGGGCGCGTGGTTATGTTTTCCGGCGTGTGGGAGCTTGTCGGACCTCGTTTTAAGTATTTATTATTTTTTCGGACGTAAAATGACTGTTTTAAAGGAAATGGACATGGTTTTTTCAACTTTTTCTTTAGCATAATAATATGCTTAATATTCATTATAATAGTGAATGAATGTTTTTTTTATCTCTTCAAATTGTTTTTGGGACTATTTTGAAATATAATTGTTTCATGCACTAACTCATATATGATAGTGGGAGCTATGGTTACACTTGCATCAATAGTGAGTTAACTTATTTCACTTGAAATTGTGATTTCATGTGTTAAAAAGATTTATTTAAATTCATTATGATGAAGTTTAACTGATTTAGTCCTTGTTGGTAATTTATGGTTCAGAAATATGGGAGTCATTGGAGTTATTAGTACGAAAGACATCCAAACAAAGGATGATGTACTTAAAGAATTCATGACTTGTAAGATGAAGCCATATCACAACATAAGAGACCATGAACTTCATATGAATGAGTTATATGTCCAATTACAATTTCTTCTGTGCAAAAGAAAATTGCCAATGTTTTTAGCCGATGAGATTAAAAGTCCAGATACATGGGCGAGAACTCTTGATCCTGATTTACGGAAGGTTTTTTGGGACAAGCTGTCTTCTGGCAAATATGGTTTTCTCGGAGGAAATCCTACGGCATCTGACACAATGAGAATAATGGCTAAGGAATCTGATGAGATCGATAAAAAACAAGCTATTAAAATGGTGTGCTCAAGGATGGGAGGTCTGAGATGTTCTGATGTTCTTAGATTGAATGATAGATCTAAGAGTAGGATTAAGAACCCTCTTATAGATCCTTTAGCACAAGTTGCTTTCAATGTAGGCACTAAAAAAGTTGACAAACATCGAGAGAATGTCCTAGTTAGACGTTTAAATGGTCGTTATTTTGTATGAATATTGATACATTTTCTTACATGGCTATTTGAAAATGTTTGTATTCAACTTGATGTGGTTTTTATGAGTTTTTTTTTAATTGCTTAACTCATATGTATTTTTTATGTTTTGAGTATAAAATCTTTTATGGAGATATTTGACATTGATTGATGATTGATAGCTTTAAGTTATTTTTCGAAATCAAGTCTTATATCAATTTATTAGATGTTTATGGCTTAACATAAAAAGTTGATTAAATAAGTGATAATTTTATTAACATAATGAGTTACTTCTCTATGAAAAGACAATGGCATCCAAATCAATTGTTGCTGAGTTGAACAAGGGTGAAAAACTCAATGGGGATAATTATGATACTTGGCGTCACAAGATATGGTATGTCTTGGACGAAAAGATGCTCTGGACGCTATAAACCATGTGATGGCTGATCCTGGAATTGGGATAGGAACTCAAGGAATGAGGGACCAAGAAGCTTATCTGGCGTGGAAAAAGAAAAATTCCACTGCTCGTGGGATTTTAGTGAGCTCGGTGATTGATGATATGATTCACGAGTGTGAACAGCATCCTACTGCCCATGATATCTGGGTGTATCTACGGGAAAAGTATGGTGGCACATCAGTTACTCGATTAAGGCAGCTGACGATTAAGTTCGATACTTACAAAAAGAAAGTTGATCATACCATAAGACAACACCTTCGGGAAATGCCTAATATGATTAGAGAACTTAAATCTGCCGGTCATATACTCTCTGACGAGCAACAGATCCAAGCTTTGATTAGGTCACTTCCTGATCGGTGGGAACATCTTAAGGTCAATCTAACTCACAACGAGTGCATTAAGACTTTTAGTGATGAAGCTCGTCATGTTGAGTTAGAAGATGAATGCCTTGGAGCTGCCTAGCCTTCATCCGGTGCTTATTATGCTGAATCCAGTTCGAAACAAGCTTCGGGCTTTAAACGTAAGAAAAACTGGAAGAAAGGGAAAAAGAATAAGCAACCTAAGACCGGGAATCCTGCCAATGCTCCTGCTAACAATCCTGAGGGAAAGAAGAAGAAGAAAAAGCATGCTAAAAAGAAGAAGGATAAGAGTAAAATGCCTTGTTATAATTGTCATCAACTTGGCCACTTTGCTCGTGAATGCCCTGAGCCCAAGAGGGACAAGGTAATTCATATGAATTCTATTTTAAGCATGATAAATGTCCCTAGTACTGTGTTATTGACCGAATCTTATCCTTTGTGGATTATAGACTCAGGGGCAACAGACCACGTAACAAGGGACAGAGGAGCATATGTGGATTACCGTCGTGTTCCGAGGGGGACGAGATGGATATATGTGGGTAATAATGCTCGAGTTGAAGTCAAAGGAGTTGGGACTTGCAAACTTTGAGTTGGGCAATGGTCGTGCTTTTATCCTACATGATGTCTTATTTGCTCCCGAGATCACACAGAATCTCGTTTCTGTAACAGTTCTTCTTAATTTAGGATTTAATATATTATTTTCAAAAGACATGGTTATTATTAGTAAGGATGATGTTTGTTATGGTACTGGACACTTTGTTGATGGTTTTATGGTATTGAATTGTAATAGAACTACGTTAAGTTATTATGAAGATCGTTCATGTTTTCTAAATGTTTGTTCCTCTAGTGATGCTTGTGTAGATAATAACATTTGGCATGTTAGATTAGGTCATATTGGGCAAGATAGGATGAATCGACTTGTCAAGAAAGGACTCATAAGTTCGTCTTTGAAAGTCGAATTATCCAGATGTGAACATTGTCTTGCTGGTAAAATGACTAAAAAACCTTTTGGCAAAGCTGTTAGAGCTGATTTTCCATTGCAATTAATCCATTCTGATATATGTGGTCCTGTTAATTTGAGGGCACGACATGGAGCTTCTTATTTCATTACTTTCATAGATGATTATTCACGTTATGGATATGTCTATTTGATATCTCACAAATCTGAAGCATTAACTTGTTTCAAACGTTACCTAAATGAGGTTGAGAATCAAAAAGAGAGAACTGTAAAAGTTTTACAAACCGATAGAGGACGTGAATATCTTTCTGATCAATTCAAGGAATTGTGTAATGAAAAAGGAATAATCCGGCAATTAACTGTTCCTTACACTCCTCAACAAAATGGTGTTGCTGAGAGAAGGAACAGGACATTGTTGGAAATGGTAAGATCCATGATGGCACAAGCTAATTTACCTGTCTCTTTTTTGGGGGATGCGTTGCTTACTGCGGCTTATGTGTTGAATAGAGTGCCTTCAAAGTCAATTACTTCAACTCCATACGAACTCTGGACGGGTAGGAAACCCGATTTAAGTAACCTTAGATCTTGGGGATCTGCAGCTTTTGTACATGATTCTACGAGTCAGTATGGAAAGTTGGGTCCACGAGGAAAGAAATGTATCTTCATAAGATACTGTGATCACTCTAAGGGATACGTATTTCTTGGAGATCAAGGAGATGGGAATGTGATTGAAATAGAATCACGTAATACAATTTTTTTGGAAATCGAATTCCCTGATCGAGGGGGAGTTCGAAACATTGAACCAATTTTTGAGACTGACGAAAATCACTCCATATCAAATCCAAGTCGGAGTGGTTATAATGTGGATCTTGATAAGAGTTTTCCCGTTGAAGATCAGATGGATCTTGACGAAAATATTTTATCTGGAGAATATCTTACAACGCGTCAATCTAGGAAAAGTTCAAGAAAACATATGCCTAAGAGGCATTATGACATTGAAGGACACGTCTTCTTTGTTTCTCCAGAAAATGGGGAGGTAATCCCAGTAGATGAGGAGGAGCCTAGAAATATACAAGAGGCTTTATCCTGTCCGGCAAAAGATAAATGGAAAAAAGCAATGGAAGAGGAAATGGAGTCTATGAGATCAAATCAAGTTTGAGAACTTGTTGATCTTCCTAAAGGACGAAAAGCAATTGGGAATAAACAGATTCTCAAAATTAAAAGAAAGGCTGATGGATCTGTAGAAAGGTTTAAAGCTCGCTTGGTGGCAAAAGGTTATACTCAACAGGAGGGTATAGACTATGAAGAAACCTTTTCACCAGTAGTGAGATTTGCCTCAATTCGTCTACTTCTAGCCTTAGTTGCTAGTATGGATTTAGAATTACATCAAATGGACGTTAAAACTGTTTTTCTCAATGGAGAATTAGAAGAAGAAATCTACATGCAACAACCTGTAGGATTCATTCTTCAAGGTCAAGAAGAGAAGGTTTGTAAATTGAAAAGATCAATTTACGGACTTAAGCAGTCTTCAAGACAGTGGTATTTGAGATTTCACAAAACGATAATCTCATATAACTTTGTTATGATAAACGAAGACCACTGTGTGTATGTTAAACGGTCCATGAAAAATTTTGTGATTCTATCTTTATATGTGGACGATATTTTGTTGGCTGGAAACAACAAAGAGTATCTTGAGACCATTAAAAAATGGTTATCTTCAAACTTTGAAATGAAAGACATGGGTGAAGCAGAATACATACTTGGTGTAAAAATTCATAGGGATCGTTTAAGGAAACTACTTGGTTTGTCTAAAGAAACTTACATAAGAAAACTTCTAGAACGATTCAAAATGGATAAATGTTCACCTGTGGATACTCCTGTTGTTAAAGGCGAATCATTAAGCCGTGATATGTGTCCAAAGACTCCAGAGGATAAAGCTGAAATGTCCAAAGTACCATACGCTAATGCAATTGGAAGTCTAATGTACGCAATGTTGTGTACACGTCCAGACATCTGTTATGCCGTTGGCTTGGTCAGCAGGTATCAATCCAATCCGGGTAAAAAGCACTGGATTGCAGTGAAGAGGATTCTCAGATATCTAAAGGGAGGCTATGATTATTATCTTTGTTACCAAGGAAATAATGTGACACTAAATGGGTATACAGACGCAGATTGGAGTGGTGATTTAGATGAACGTAAATCGACCTCTGGTTATGTCTTCTTGCTCAACAATGGAGCGATCTCATAGTGTAGCAAGAAACAATCTTGCATTGCAGTGTCCACAATGGAAGCTGAATTTGTGGCATGTGCATCTGCAGTACAAGAATCGATTTGGCTTAGGAGATTTTTAAAACATTTGGGGGTTGTGAACTCTCCATTGGGAGCTGTCACAATGCATTGTGATAATCAAGCAGCAATTGCTTACACAAAAGATCCTAAATACCATGGAAAGACCAAGCATATCGATACTAAGTATAATTTTATTAGAGATATTATAGAGAAGAAGAAAGCGACTCTTAGATACATTTCTACGCGATTGATGTTAGCAGATCCTTTTACCAAAGCTATTCCTAGAGATGTTTTTCTGGGACATGTTAAGGCTTTTGGTTTACATAGGATATAATGTATGCGATGTGGATAATGTATCTTGTTAATGTTTTGTTGTTATGGAAATAACAATTTATGTATCACAAATATATGGAATTCATATATTAGTATGTCTACAAGTTATGATTGGTTCTTTCATACGAGCAATCACCTTTGACATTAGAGAATGTGCAAAGTTGAGATTATATTATTCAAAATAATCGTAATAGATTTTAACCACGAATCTATTTAACTTGTTTCAAAGCTAAATCATCAGATTTCCCGACCAAAAGTGGGAGGAAATCCAAGTTAAGTGTTGTAGATACGCTTGAATTGTGATTTATACAATGTCTAAAATTTTAAATGACATACGCTTCCACCATGAAAGTTAAGACATTGTAACATGTGTTCTTCATACTACATGTGCTAAGATGACCATAAGGACATGAGAAATATAATCCCAATTTTTCTCATAGTATGAGTCCTTGAGGTTCAAACTAACCTCATAGAAGTACCCTTTGGACTTTCTAATTTATTTCTAAGTCTTCACTATAGTGATGCTACTTTAGCATGTTATCAATAGCCATGACAATTCGGTGATACGATGCATGTCTAGGAAAGCAGCTATATTGGGAGTCTGTAGATATTTTATTCGAAAGGAAGAATATTTTTATTAACACGTTATATTGTGATTCATTGACCGGTCAATCGAGTTGAGAACTTGATTATGAATACATAGTGTTTTGACAAAAGTTGAATATGTTCTAGTAAATTAAAAGGGATTGTAAGAGATATGTCAACTTGTGTTAATTGAAAGAATTTTGGGGTACAACGAGTTTTTTTTATTTTCTTAATGTGAAACTGGTTGAGTTGTTATATATCCTTAACAAGTGTATAACATTGAAACTCATATTCTCGAGGGTCACACGATTTATTTGTCCGTATAAAGGTATATCGAATGGTGAACTGAAATGAAGAAAAAGAGATTAAGTCTTTAACTTCATGTGTGAGTGGGAGATGAAAGTAATTAAATAATTAAATGTTAATATATATTAATTATATATTTAATGTTTAATTTAATCCACCCATGAAGTGGATAATTACAAGGAGGAAGTTAAATAACTTCTCCTCTTTGGGATTATGCAGTTAATTCTTCTTGAACAATAAAAGGAATTGAAACTGCTGAAAGATGAAACGTTCTTTTCCCCATGAAAGAATACTCTCTGAAATCTTCCCACACAGAGTAACCAATATACTTAGACACTTAAATCGTGAATAATATAGAAACAATTCTAGTAATTGTGTTCTTGATCTACGGGGTCACGGTTTACTTACGTTCAGAATATCATTTCCGCTGGTAGGTATTCCTTAATTAATTTATCCAGAATTCAACAAAAACAAATACATACACAATTACATAGAACTTAAATTCTTACATGCAAACCCAGAAAAATAAATCCATAAGACCATGTTTTTTTTTTTTCGGCTTGAGTGAGATTTGATAAATTTGGATGAAGAAATAAAGTGGATTTGATAAATCCAATGAATAGTAACTGATGTTATAATTTGGGATGAAGGAGTATACGAGTGAATGAAACTTTATGTCAAATCAATACTTTTAAATGATGATAGAGTATTATTTTATTGTTGTTGATTAATGAAATAATGATCTGATGAAAAAAGTATGAGATGAGAATAAGTAAATATAAGTATGAGAGATAATGAGTAAAAGTAAAAAAAAGATAGAGAGAGAATAAGTTAATGTATCAAGAGTAGTGTAATGTGATAGTTTCAGATATATACGAGTATAATAGGGATGAAGAAAACTAAATCCTAAATTTCAACTTTGGAAGCTTAAAAAGAACATGACCTAAGGCTTGCTAGAAAATTTAAGCAAATGAGCGAGCAGAGGCAGGGAGAGCACCAATGACTTTCCCCTTCAATTTCTTACATTGCAAATCCAAGAATTGAAGAACTCGGAAATACTACCATTGAAATGCGACTAAAAATTTGAAAAACCCTAAGAACCTTGTATAGGCATATATTTCTCCAATTTGTAAAATTATGTTTAAACAATATATTTTAGAATTCAGTCGAAAATAAAACAAAACCCATAAATACACACTTCCTAGCACTCATAAATTGGGGAAATAAATATTTTGAAGCCAGAAAAAATATGAAAGAGAAAGGAAAGTCATCGAGCATGGAGCTTCGTCGCCGAAATTGAAGAGTCGATCGAGCTTCACGATTTGAGACTTGTGGCAGATTTGATTTCTCACGAATAATTAGGGCTCGATAGAGGTAGTAGCAATTAGAGTGTGTCTATTGTTAACCAAGTTTCACGATTTACCCTTTAATAAAAACTTGATCCACATAAAAAAAAAAAAAAAGATCTAGTTTACCCTTCAAATATCCTGATTAATTTCCCTTAGTGATATTGGTCATACCTTTCAGTCATCATGACTAATATCTTTTGTAATATTGTCATATTGTAATATATGTCATAAACTTCCGTTATCACGACTAATACTCTTTAGTAATATAGGTCATACCCTTCAGTTATCACGACTTGTACCTTTTTAAAAAATAGGACATACCCTTCAATTATCACGTTTATTATCCTTTAGTAATATAAATCATACCTTTCAATTATTAAAACTGATACCCTTTAGGAAATATATCAAGTTCTACTATGAACCCTTGTTCATAGTAGATTTTGCCTTTTAATTATGTTTTAAAACTATTTTAATATAAAAAATAAAATATTAATAAGAAAATATTTGTAATTTTATAGTTAAAAAGTTGTATTTCTTTTAAATTAAAATGATAATTTCATTATTTTATATTTTGAATTTAATTTATTAATATGACGATGCAATGCGATTACATATAATAACAATGTAAATGCATTAACACAAAATTATTTAAAATAAATTTTATATGTTAGACCAACAGTCTAATGATATATAGTACTCCCTCCGCCCCAAGTAAAGCTACCTATTTGCTTTTTGCACACTTTTTAAGGAAAAATAATATTTAAGTGCATTTGATATTGAGATGTGATGAGAAAGTAAAAATGTACATAGAGAAAGCTAAAAATGAGTATATTTTAATATTAATTGAGTGGCAAAAGGTATAATAAAATTAAAGATTAGGGATAGTTGTTAAAAAAGTTTTTGCCGTTTAAAAAAATTGATAGTTTGAGATAGGACGACGAAAATGACAAAATGAATAGTTTTCGGTGGGTGGGGTGGAGGGAGTACATTTTTAACATTAAGGAGGACAAATCCTTGTTCACCGAAGAAAATCTATAAAGACAAATCTGTTTTGTCAAGAACGTGATTAGAATCTCCAAAGGGATCTTTGTTGTGAATAACGTTATTTCTTTTCTTGTAAAATTATTGTCTTATATGCATTTTTTTAAACTAATAATAGTTGGTACATATTGTTGGACGACTACCAACAATGCATTCGCATCCCAGGACTGCAGGGCATATTTGATGACGCCATCCGTACAATTTATTAATTAGATACTCTCTCGGAGACCAAAATAATTGAGTGTTTAAAAACCCAACTCCATGAAAATAATTATTTTTATTATAAAAAAAAATTATTCATAAAATATTTGCAACCACTTTTTTAATTTCTTAGAATAAATTTTGACAAAATAAATTTTACTTGTTTTTGAATTCTCTAAAACAAATCTCAGTGGGAGAAGATAAAAATAATAATTATCCTCACATATAATTACTCTCACTATTAGTAAAAATAATTTTTTTTTTTGCAAATACTCAAGTTTTCAATTTGATTTTAATTTTTTTTCAAACACTCTTCATTTTAATTTTACTACAAAAATCAATTAATATAATTTTTTTTAAAGTGAATAAAGTTTCAAAACACACCCTAAGTATGCTAATAGATATGAATACATATTTTAAAAATATATATATATATATATATATATGGATAAAATGAGGGTTTAATAGGGTTAATGTGGGTTTATTTATGAATAATATTATTATTTGTGAGTGTAAAATTAATGATATTTTGAGTAATTAAGTGATAGATGAAGGATGATAGTAAATAATTTTTTCCATATATAAAGAGAACACTACAAAAAAATGGTGAAACACCGACAAATTTATCAACGAACTTATTTCCGTCACAATTACCGACGGATTACCAACGTTGATATTTGAATGATATTAATTCGTTTGTAATCCGTCAATTAAATAATTGATATTTAAATTCAACCACAATTTTTTATGACATTAAATGATGTACAATACGCCAAATAATCTTATACTTAAATTAATTAATATATTAAACATGTTCAAAATATAACTTAAAATATAATTACGTGGCAAAAGTAATAATAAAAAATTGTGAATACATAAAGAAATCATAAAATATCATTGATCAACAATAATAAATAAAAAACACATACATGCAAAGTTGAAATTTACATTTTTTTAAAATAAAATAAATATATATTACTCTCTCCATCCCTCTTTAAATTTAACATTTTGCCACTTTGAATGTTACTCATATATAAAACTTAACTTTTTATTGAAAAGTTGTGATCTCACATTTACGATAAAATACACTATATTTTTATTTTTCTTACATACTTTCACCACTTTTTACATTTCTTACACTTTTCACTAATAATTTTACAATAAAATATTATATTCATTAAATTTGTATCATCTATCAAATGATAAACTTGAAGAGGGACGGAGGAGAGGAGGGAGTATATGATTTTAATGTTAATATCCACTCCATCTTTTTTTAGGTTTAACGTTTTGTTATTTTGGGTGTCCCTATTAAAGTTAATATTTCCTATTTCAAAATCTTTTAACCCCACATTTACAATAAAATATTCTGTCTTTTTTTTTTTTTTTTATATTGTCCCTTTACCTTTTTGCTTTTCTTACACTTTTCACAAATAATTTTACAATAAAATAACATATTCACTAAAATTCTGTATCATCCATCAAATGTTATTTTGAAGAGGGATGGAGGGGGTATATTTTATGGTAATATTCTAATATTAGATATTTGAAATTAGACAAAGTTTTGTATGAACAATTAATCGTGATTTTTTTTAAGGGTATTAATTATTTCATAAAGTATATTAGTTATTTATAATATAAGATATTAGTTTTGAATGATGATAATTATTTCATTAAGGTTATTAGTTGTTTAATTAATTAAAGAGTATTTATAATTTTACTATAAAATATTATTGTAAATTAAACTACTTTCACAGTAAAATTGATTCATATAAGACCAACTCTTGAAAATTAATATCATGATATGAATATTACAAGATTTATGCACAAGAACTTGAATAAGATGTGTTTTATTTACAATATTTTAAGATTGCTTTTTAAATTTTTATTTTTTTAATAGAGTACAAAAATATGACACAGTCTCATACAAGACTTGATCGAAGCCCGATGGCTATTCATAAAGTAGTGCATGAGACAACCTTGGCAGGGGAATAGCTACCAAAGGTAGCCTTTTCTTCAACACTATCCCAAACTTTTCTTGAAGGTCTAATTTCTCCCCATGTGCCATTTTCCAATCAAAACTATGCAGTAGAGAGGCTAAAGAAAACATAACAAGCCTCTCAGCCATTGCAATTCCAGCACAAATTCTTCTACCAGAACCAAAAGGTATATAACTGAAGTCATTCCCACTATAATCCCCCTTACAATTCAAGAACCTCTCTGGCATGAACTCCGTCGCATTAGTCCAATGCACGGGGTCCCTATGTATGGCCCACACGTTCACGAACACACGAGCCCCTTTTGGTATTGTGTACCCTGCAACAACACAGGGCTTGCTCGGGCAGTGAGGCACCATCAGGGGGAGCACGGGGTGCAGGCGTAGGACTTCTTTCATTACCGCGTTTAAGTATGGTAATTCGTTGGTGTCGGATTCTTCCACGGGCCGATTTCTGCCCACCACTCTGTCGAGTTCTTGTTGTGCTTTGATCATTACTTGTGGCTTGTTTATCATCTCAGCTATGGCGAACTCAATCGTGTTGGAGCTCGTATCCGTGCCTCCCACAACCATATCCTATTGCATTCATGCATAGATCAATAATTACGAGACCAGACTTTTAGATGTGATGAAATTTTTGCATAACCCGTGTGCTGAAAAAGAAGGGGAAAATGGTTTTTAGCCCATAACTTAGGGTAGGTTGTGTTTTAAGGACAATAATTTTTACGGGCTTTGAATGTAGGGTATTATGTTTCAAAATCTATAAATATAGGACAATCGAGCCCGAATTAGCTCAAACAGGATCAATCGCGTGAGTCGCACAATTGTCCTACATTTATAAATTTATGGGCCTGAAAATATAAAATATTATGTTTTTAAAGTCTGTAAACTTAAGACAACCGTGCAAGTCACATGACATTTAGCACTATTTGGTTTATTCTGGCTCAATTATCCTACATTTAAAAATTTTAAAATATAATATCCTACATTTACAAGCTCGTAAAATTATTATCTTTAATACACAGTTGTTGCTAAGTTATGGACCTAAAAAAATACTATTCTAAAAAAAGAAGCAAGCTAAGATTTTAATACAGTGAAAGCTTGTTGAGAAATTAGACATATACCATGAGCAATGCTTTAATATGTAGCATTGTGAGAGGAGGTTGAGTGGCGGCGCCACCTTCTCTCAGCCGCAGCAATACTTGCAAAAAGTTGGTTGCTTTTCCAAGATTGCCTCCACTTCTTCCCTCCATTTCCATCTCGTGTTGGATCATCTTGTCGAATATCTGTTCAAGTTTTCCCTTCACCTCCTTCATCTGTTTCTTGATACCTTGCAAATCCATCCAAGCAAGCAGAGGAAAAAAATCCGACACGTTGGGCTTCCCAAGTAGCTCTGTGATCTCCCCGACTACTTGCCTAAACTCGCCTCCAATCCCATCACCCTGTCGTAGAAAATTAAAACGTTACACGCTCATAATTAGAAATAATCACCATGCCAATTTCGCTGATACACACCGATTTTACCTGTTGTTAAAAGTTTTAAAAAACCGTTGTTGTATATGACGATATTAAAAAAGACTCTGAAAGTTAGCAGCTAAGAACCACTTTCATTTTCACCTACAATAGCGATTTTTAACCGTTGTCGTAGATCACGTAAACCACGGTCATAAGTTATTAATGGTTAACCTAATAACACAAACCATAACAGTTTTGCACCACTTACTACAACGGTTAATAACCATTGCAGTGATTATGGAAATAGATCCTTTACATTTTGTTTGTGTACATTTCTTATAAATTTTGGGGAAAAATAGACACACAATAAAATAATAAGTAAAAATACTAAAGAGTAGGCCTATGAGTTGTGTCTATCTCTCTCCAAAATTTATAAGAAATTTACACAAAGAAATGGAGAATTCGTGTCCCAGTAATTATCTACCATAGCGGTTAATAACCGTTGTCTTTGAATTCAACTTCTTAATAGTGCAATGTTCAACAACGGTTTTGTAATCCCTTTTAACAGCGGTTTTTAACCGCTTTCGTACTATGTTTTTTAAAGTTTTGACAACGTTTTTGAAAATAACCGTGGTTAATCTGCCGTTATTAAAAATGAAATTAAGCATAATGTTTGATAAGGGAAATATGATCCATCTAATAAGCAAATATAACCAAACACACCTGTATGGTACCTCCCCACAGCATACTGGTGATCACATTAAGAACACTAGAAAACATCAGTTCGCCAACGTTCACTTCCGACCCCTTCAATCCGTATAAATACATAACACTATTCCGAACTTCCTTTCGCCTATAAGAGTAGAATGCGTCGAGAGTAGAATACCCGAGCATGTCGCGCACGCACACCTTCCTAAGCATCCTCCACTCTGCTCCGTAGGGCGTGAACACTATGTCACGCCCACCGTACTCCATTGCTGTCACCACAACCGGGACATCCCGGTTAGCAAAGGTGACATCATTCTCCTTTAACACTGCACGAGCCATAGCGGGTGAGCTTATCACCACGCTCGTCTTTCCGCCCAGCTTCAACGAAAAGATGGGCCCGTAGTCTCGTGCAAGGTCTGTGAAATGGGAGTGGAGTTGAGGCTGGAGAAATGGGAGGTAGCCTACAATGGGGAGGCCCCGAGGGCCTGGCGGTAGTGGATAACGACGTCGTTTGATTAAGAGGCATGTGTAGCAGAGGAGAGTGAGGATGAAGATTGTAAAGAATACAACCATGGTTTTGATATTCTCCTGCACAAGAAATTAACTTGTTAGGTAGGGCATACAAGGGAAGGGGGGTATCAAGCTTAAATATAAAATTTTAATTTAAGACAAAATGGCATCAACCTCTGCTGATATTACAATCCCCTGTTTTGTCTATAATGATCCTTGGACTAAAAATTAAAAAATTCATGATAAAAAAAAAAAGAAAAGAAAAAAGAAACAAAGTCTTGTGTGAACTTTAACCTTGAAACTGGTTCGAAGGATGTTAGCTGTTTCATTAAAAGGTATTATTATCTATACTATTAGGTATTGGTTTTGAATGATACGATATTAATTATTTTTTAAAATGTATTAGTTGAAGTATTATTTGTATTCTTGAAGGATATTAATTATTTTATTATAAATTATTAATTATAAATCAATTTTACGGTAAAACTAATTCACATCATATCAATTTAATTATAAAAAAAAGATCCGTGCATGTTTGCAATATTTCAAAAAAAAAAAATTAAAATCTTGTTTCTTAATGAACACAATGGATGACAACTTACAGAAATATGTGATTTTATTTTGTAGAACATTAAAAACTATTGAAGGACATAAATTAGAGAGTCTTGACCAATGACTGAAATTTCAGGCTGCGTGTGTTTCGAAACTCTATTAACTTTAAAAAAAATAATATTAATTGATTCTTATAATAAAATTAAAAGTGAGGAATGCTGCTTGAAAATAAAATGATTTTAAATCAAATAAAAGAAGTGATGTATTTGCAAAAGGTCACTTCCATTAATAGTTGGGGTAATTTGTGTGGAGATAATTATTATTTTTCTCCTCTCCCAATGATAATAACTTTTAAAGAATCTAAAAACAAGTAAAATTAATTTTACGAAAATAGATATAAGTGCTTAAAAAGTGATTGAAAATATTAAATAAGTTTTCAAAATAAAAGTGATTATTCACATGTAATTGAGAAAGTCTTCACCCTGTCTGATATAAGAAAATACTTTTGATATCATTGAATTGTTGATCCAACAAATGAAATTTATTCTAGATTATTGTACTTCGCATTTTTGCATTTGCAATGTGTTATATGCAATCACACTGTATCGTCCTACTAATAAAATAAGTTAATAAATATAAAATATCCTTTTAATTTAAATTAAATACAAATATTCAATTGTAAAGTACATTAAATATGTTTATAGAACCTTAAAATTAATTCAAATATCAAATATAACATTAAATTAAGATAAAAAACTGAACAACGTCGTCTTGCCTCCACCAAAGTTTCGTTTTGGACTACTTTGCACAATATGTCTAGTACTAATAGCCTCGTCTAAATCCTAGGACCATTTCGCCCGTACCAATTTCTCACTTGTATTTAAAGTCCATCAATTTTGATTTTGAAAATCGTGATTTTCGTTGCAAGATTCCACACCCACTCCTCGCCATATATATCATTCTTTTTTGAAAGGTAAAAAATTTCATTAAATAAAGAACTGAAAAATAGCCAGCACTGAAAGGTAGGAAGAAATCTGAAAGGGACGACCAATAAGCATTCCAAGAAGGTGTGAGTTTTGCATACAAAGTCAAATATATCATTCTAATTATATTGGTTGTCCCATTATTTTTCCAACCTTCATTGTTTTTTTTATAGGTAAATATTACTCCCTTCATCCCAAAGTTGTTTGCACAGTTAACTGGGCACGGAGGTTAAAAAAATACAATTTTTGGGGGTTGATTATGTGTAAGTGAAGTGTATAATTGAAAAACTATGTGTATGTAAAATAAAGGGTTAGTTAATTGAGTTGAAAAAGTAATGACATTGATGTAAATAAATGTGTATTGTGAGGGTGTTAAAAATGAAATAGATTTCCATTTATAGGTGTGCAAACACCTTTGAGACGAACTAATAAGGTAAATGTGCAAACACCTGTGGGACGGAAGGAGTAGTTGTTAGTAGTTAGTTCAACAAACGCCCAAAAAACTACTATATTTCTGCAAACCACATCTTATAACTCCATTAATTTGTTCCACCCTTAATTGTTAAATTTATCAACCATAACTCCTTAATTAATGTTTTTCAATTCGAATACGCCACTGTTCAAAATTTTCAAATTAGCATCAAATGAGAATGGTCTGTATTAGAACTCAATGTGGAGAGATGAGGTCGTGAAAGAGTGTAGAGCGTGAGGTCGGGGAGGAAAAAAGAGATAAATTGTGATTTTTTTAAGCTCTCTGAATTCGAACTACGTCTACAAATTTACTAAGCTCGATTCACTAAAGGCTTTCACTCAATGCATGCATTTTGATCCATCATAAAAAGTGCTAGATGTTATAACTAAAAAGTAACACTTACTATAAATCAAAAGTATCAATTGTAATAATAGAAGAGTGCTAGGTCTTAACATAAATGAAATGTGTCAACAAAATTAACTAAAAAGTGTCACAATAAAACCTGAATGCATATATACAGCTTACATATATAATAAGAGACCTTCACGAAAATTTACCGGGAATAAAAACTTGACAAATTAACATCAATTTATACTGTATTATTTTCAACTCTAAACTATATACTCCCTCTTCCTTGTTAAGTTTTCCTTTTGCACGAGCATTTCATGTTAAGCTTTTTCTTTCTCTAATTTGAAAATTATTTATCCCTATTTCTACCTTTATCTATCTCTCTATCTTTTCTATTTTCTATCATATATCATGTTACACACTTAATACTATAATTTTTAATTCTTGTGCATAAAAACAAAAAGGAAACTTAACAAGAGACAAAGGTAATATATAATTTTCCACGTTTCAGCTCCAACTTAATTAAATAGTATATACATTAATTTTGACCTATACATATATATATATAAGATTAAGACAAAGTCTCGTAACTGGTTTGAAGAGTATTAATTATTTTACTAAGAGATATTAATTATAAATCAGTTTTACAGTAAAAATGATTCACACAAGACTGAATCTTTAAAATTATACATCAACAACTTATAAATTGCCAATTAGTTTTGATAAGAAGGATAACAAGTCTTGAACATTAATTATCACTCTCTCAAGTACTAGAGATCATATATAAAGAGTAGGATTGGATAATCTTGGAGTTGGAATAGCAACAAGTGGTGCTTTCTTCTTCAAAACAATCCCAAATTTCTCAGACAAGTCCAACTTTTCTCCCACAGGCAAACTCCAATCAAATGAATGAAGCAAGGAAGCAAGTGAGTACATGAACATCCTCTCCCCCATAGCCGTCCCGGCGCAGATCCTTCGCCCCGACCCGAAAGGGAAATAACTGAAGTCATTCCCACTGTAGTCCCATTTGCCATCAGAAAACCTCTCTGGACAAAATTCCAGAGGGGTTTCCCATATGGCAGGGTCCCTGTGCACGGCCCATACGTTCACGAAAACACGAGCGCCTTGGGGGACAGTGTATCCAGCAACGTTGGTGGTGGCACTAGGGCAGTGAGGGACTAAAAGAGGAAGGGCCGGATGCAGGCGGAGAACCTCTTTCATTACTGAATACAAGTATGGGAGCTTGCTCGTGTCCGATTCTTCGACTATCCTGTCTCTGCCTATGACGCTTTCGAGTTCTTGCTGCGCTTTCTTAAGGATCTCGGGCTTGTTCATCATCTCCGCCAATGCGAACTCCACTGTGTTGGATGTCGTTTCGGTTCCTCCTACTACCATGTCCTGCATCATGATTAACTTATTTTGAATCTTATTATCGTATGAAGTACGATGATAGTGAATTTATCATCTTTTATTCTTGTTAACCAACACAAATATTCTATATTCTTTCCTGTTACAATTGAAGAATTTTGAATCAAACGCCGCTTGCAATCTATCACCCCAATTAATTTTTGTTATGCCAATCTAGTACAAAAATTACACTTTCTACCCCATTCTTGTTGTGATGATTTTTTCTCTTTGTTCTTCTTTGGGTTTAGGCAGGTGAAGAACATGACAACAAACCATTAACAATATGGACAAAGGTACGATCACATTTAAAATTGTACAAGCAAGTAAAAGGTGTGGTCATGTTCAACTATCTTAAACAATATAGACAAAGGTACCACCACATTTAAAATTGTACAATTCTGTAAAAAAAAAAAATATATATTTAAAATTGTACAATCAAGTAAAAGGTATTATCATGTAATACTTCTTCTGTCCTATATTAATATTTACATTTTTTATTTTGCTCTCTCCAATATCAATTTTCACACTAAAAAAATTTACTCACAAATTTTTATCCTCACAACACACTTATTTACCTTCTATCATGATCTTTTTTACACAATTAAATCACCCCCACTATATAAAAAGTAAAAAAAAAAAAAAACTAAAGCAAAAACTATATTTTTAAAAAATATTTTATGTTTAAGTCAATGTGAAAACTGATCTGAAACGAATTGCAATGCACCAAAACAAGAATCAATTCAAATAAGTAAATATTTTTGAATTGTAAAGCTTCATTTGTGTTTGAGAGAGAGAGATACCATGAGCATAGCTTTAAGATGTGTCATGGTGAAAGGAGTCTTGACATCTCCATCATCTTTCAACTGCAATAGCACCTGCAGAAAATCCTTGCTACTTTCTTTATCCCTTTCATTCATCTTCAATCTCTGCTCAATAATCCCCTCAAATATCCCATCAAACCTTTTGGCCAATCCTTTCATCTTCCTCTGAATCCCATGAACATCAAACCTCTCCATCGCCGGAAAAAAATCCGACAAATTCGGCATCCCCAGCAGCGCCGTCATCTCCCCCACCACCTGCCTGAACTCCGCCCCGACTGCTGCCCTCTCCTCCCCCTTCACGGTGCCTCCCCACAACATTCCGGTGATCACATTCATCACTGTCAAGAACATCTGCTCCCCTATGTTCACCGGAGAACCCGCCTTGCCGTACAAGTAACCCACCGTCTGACGGATCTCACTCCGTCGCAGGCCGTACACTGAGTCCAAAGTACTGCTACTCAGCATTTCTCGAACGCATACTTTCCTCAGCATTCGCCACTCGGGCCCGTACGGAGTCCAGACTATGTCTGCGCCTCCGTACGCCGCCTCTTTTCCCGCCACCGGCATGTCCCGATTGGCGAATGTTGTGTCCTGATCTTTCAGCACTTCCCTTGCTAAAGCAGGTGAGCTGATGACGATCCCGATCTTTTTTCCGAGTTTGAGCTTGTAGATTGGGCCGTATGTTTGTGCAAGTTTCGCGAAGTAGGTGTGGAGCTCGGGGTCGAGGGCGAGAAGGTTCCCGAGCAGCGGCAAGCCCCTGGGGCCTGGCGGCAGGGGTGGATTTTTGTTACTCGATTTTTTTATGATCAGTAACAGAATCCACGCCACCGCCAGAAAGCCGATGATGGAACTGAACACGAGTCCAGCTCCATCATCGGAAGGGTTGGCGGAGAAGAAGAAGGTGTTCATGGTTTTTGGAAAAATTAGTTATTGGTGAAATTAAATATGTGAGCTGACTACTTAATGGCACCGAGGTGCCTCTATTGATGACAATCCCTCTTTCCTAAATAAGTTTAATTTAAATGAGTTTTCACATGTTCTCATTTTAATTTATTTTATACCATTGATTATACATCTATAAACGAAAATACTTTTCATTTTTAACATTTTCACATTATATATTTATTTAACTATTTAACTCAATTAACTATTTTTTTACCTTACAACATAATTTATCTATAATACCCTTCATTTAAATTGGTCAATACACCAAAAATAATATTTTCTTAACCTCCTTGCCCAATCAACTTTGCAAATAGTTATTGCACGGAGGGAATATTAATATTCACAATGAAAATGGAAATTTAGTCAGAATTATTATCCTCACAAGATACACTTATTTACTCTCTATATTATTTCTTCTTCATTGCACAATTAATTTACATCCACTATTGATGAAGTGGTAAAATTCAAGTGGTTAAAGCTCCACTACCTATTGTCCAAAGGTCATAGGTTCGAGTCACTCTTTGCCCGATCAAAAAAAAAAAAATTACATCCACTATTAAAAAATAAAATAAATCTTATATGTCCTTAATTTATTACTTTAATATTTTTTTTAATAATATCTATGTGTGAACTTTAAATTGAAAACAGAATGGAAGTAATAGTGTGTGGATTGTGACGGATTTAGCGGGGCGCAGGGGGCGGTCACCCCCCTTGGATTTAATTTTTTTTCACTATATGTATAAAATATTTTTTTATTTATACCTTAAATTAGTAATATTTTATTATTTCGCCGCCCTTAAATTTTTAAATTTTCATCTCCTTTATTGTATAGTGTAATTCACCCTCCTTTCCACTATTAAAAAAATTAAAAAAATCTTATATGTCCTTAATTTATTACTTTAATAATTTTTTTAATAATATCTATTTGTAAACTTTAAATCGAAAACAGAATGGAAGTAATAGTGTGTGGATTGGGACGGATTTAGGGGGGCGCAGGGAGTAGTCGCCCCCCTTGGATTTAATTTTTTTTCACTATATGTATAAAATATTTTTTTATTTATACCTTAAATTAGTAATATTTTATCATTTCGCCCCCCTTAAATTTTTAAATTTGCATCCCCTTTATTGTATAGTGTAATTCACCCTCCTTTGGGACAAAATCCTGGATCGTCTCCATGTGCGGATGAAGACAAATCGTCTCCATGTGCGGATGAAGACAAATCTTATTTTGAAAACGTAGTTGGAATCGCCAACGGAATCTTGGGGCCTGCTTTTGGCATTGTTTATGAACAACCTTCTTTTATGCTTGAATACATTAATATATATGCATTTTTTTTTTTATTAATAGTTTGTATATCGGTTGACAAAAAGGGCATCTTTTATGACTAAGTCCAGGTAATACCTTTCCATCTCATTTTATATTGCTCAAAATTACTTTTGTTCGTACTCTTTCATAGAGTCCAAATATTCGTCGATCTCTGTCTTCTTTCTTGGCGCGCTAGCCATTCCCGTAGAGACCCCCTCCCTTGCACTTTCTTGTTGATACCATACATAATAACCTGACGCAATCTTAAAATGAATGTCCCTCTTTTTTTTTTTCACATATTCAAAATGACATAAAAACAATTTTATTCTCTCGAACTAAACTATTCCAAATTTTTTAATCTACATCTCATGTCACTCAATTCTCAAACTAAGCAACCCCTCTAATAAAGTAGAAATGACTCATTAACACTCAATTTTACACCTTTGATACTAATAAACAATTTTCTTATTAAAATTATGTCATTTTGGTTGCAATAAAAAATGAGACGGAGAGTGTAATAAATATGCTAGGTTGGCCTCCTATTAATTTGTCCAGTGAACCAGTTTTATCGTGAAATTAATTTACTACTAATACCTTAAAGTAAATCAACTAACACCCTTTTATAAAATAACTAATACCCTCCAACTACTATTCTTTATTTAAATAACTAATATAATTCGAAACTATCTTATAATATAAACAACTAATATCTTTAATAAAACAACTAATACTTTCAAACCAGTTTACCGTTAAACTTGTTCAAGACTTTGTCTTAATTAAATGCGTATCGACATTTTAATTGTTTGGCCCACATAACTTTATCCTCCAATTTTACTTTTTACGCTTACGATATTTACTTTTTCTCTCGAGTCACTTCTTCAATTGATTTTAATAAATAATAAACTCGTGTTTGTTTTCAATAATTCTTATTTTCCTACAAAATAAATAAAATACAACCTTTATAGGTAATTAAGCATAATTAGTCAATTTAGTATAATAAATCAGGTGGTTTAGTCCACCTGGCCACCGGGTTCCTCATGGCTTGGAGAAATTT
Organism: Paraleonurus japonicus; assembly: GCA_030762865.1. NCBI lineage: Eukaryota > Viridiplantae > Streptophyta > Magnoliopsida > Lamiales > Lamiaceae > Paraleonurus > Paraleonurus japonicus. Next base: position 23,849,568 of record CM061057.1, on the reverse strand, counting down.
TTGGAGTTTTTGGATGCTTAGTGATCTAACTATTAACAACTAACAAAAACTAATATTTATCGATAAAAAAAAAAGTCAACTTAGTATAATAAATACATGAAATACTATCAATTACGAGTTGTAACTCTTCACAAAACATAACACCCCACTCTCCCCTGTTTTGTATTATTACACTTCTCAATAATATCCAAGGTAATAAAATTTTGTACCCATTTGCCCTTCTTCTTCCTCCTCCTTCCCTTCCTCCACCTAACTCATCGTCTTCACAGCACCGACATTGTCTCAAATTAGTTTTCACACCAAATATAAAAATTCCTTTATAAATTTCACTCTCACAATATTAGCATATTTATATAAATTGTCGTTATTTTTACAGTCAATCCAATAAATTTATTTACTTTAACAATCAAAATATACAAAATTGCCCTTCAACTCTCCATTCATCACGCTTTTTTTTTTTTTTTTTAAATCAGTGTGAAAACTGGTTTGAAACTGGGGAATTATTTTGGTAGCTCCATAGACAAGAGTTTTAGGATTAGTAATCATGATTCTGCTAATTTCTCTTGCAAATTTGATTTCTTTTTGAATGGAGATGATGGTGGCGGGTGGGCAAGCGAGTGCATAGTTAGGTGGGGCTAAATTTGATTTATCATGAAATAAGCATAATCATTTTTTTTTTAAAAAATACGAATAGTTTTAAGAAAAAAATTCCCCTTTAGGAACGAATTATGAAGTTATAAGGTGACTTGGATAAATTTTTGGAGTGTTTGGATGTTTGGTGATCTAACTATTAACAACTAATAAAAAACTAACATTTACCCAAAAAAAAAAAAGTTAATTTAGTATAATAAATACATGAAATACTATAAAAAAAAAGTTAATTTAGTATAATAAATACATGAAATACTATCAATTAGAGTTGTAACTCTTCACAAAACATAACACCCCACTCTCCCCTGTTTTGTATTATTACACTTCTCAATAATATCCAAGGTAATAAAATTTTGTACCCATTTGCCCCTTTTCATCCTCCTTGTTCCCTTCCTCCACCTAACTCATCGTCTTTACAGCACCGACATTGTCTCAAATTAGTTTTCACACCAAATTTAAAAATTCCTTTATAAATTTCACTCTCACAATATTAGCATATTTATACAAATTGTCGTTACTTTTACAGTCAAGCCTATAAATTTATTTACTTTAACAATCAAAATATACAAAATTGTCCTTCAACTCTCCATTCATCACGCTTTTTTTTTTTTTTTTTTAAATCAGTGTGAAAACTGGTTTGAAACTGAGGAATTATTTTGGTAGCTCCATAGACAAGAATTTTAGGATTAGTAATCATGATTCTGCTAATTTCTCTTGCAAATTTGATTTCTTTTTGAATGGAGATGATGGTGGCGGGTGGGCAAGCGAGTGCACAGTTTGGTGGGGCTAAATTTGATTTATCATGAAATAAGCATAATCATTTAAAAAAAATACGAATAGTTTTAAGAAAAAAATTCAAAATTACAAATAGATTTATGTTTAAATATTTTTATGCGTCTGTTCAAATATTTTTTATGCTATTTTTCAAATTTATTTATAATTAACTTGTTTTTTTTAAATGACCCTTTAATATAGCTATAAAAAGGGTGTATTAACATAATAAAATGCAATAATAACTGCACAATTATCCAATCATTACAATTACATACACTCAACAGTTCTTTATTATACAACATCACATACATTTACATATCATTTTGACACAAAATTAAAATCATCCTACTTAAATTTCAAAGCAAGAACACACTATTAAAATTTAGGAGTACTTTCAAACCCCATGGAATAGTACAGAAGCACATTTTTTTTCAAAATTGCCTCTCACAATTATTGAAAAAAAGTGTTTCTAAAAGCCGCTTTTAGTGTTTAAACTAAAAGGTAATGTTTTAGACATTACTTGAATTACAGAATCACTTTTTTTTTTTTTTTTTTTTTAAAGGGTTCTAAAATACCTCATAAGTTACTCATAAAGAGTAGGATTAGATAATCTTGGTGTAGGAATAGCAACTAGTGGTGTTTTCTTTTTCATAACAAGCCCACCAAACATTTCAGACAAGTCTAAAGTCTCTCCAACAGGCAAATTCCAATCAAAAGAATGAAGCAAGGAAGCAAGTGAATACATGAACATCCTCTCTGCCATAGCTATGCCAGCACACATTCTTCTCCCAGATCCAAAAGGCAAATAGTTGAAATCATTACCACTGAAATCCCATTTTCCATTAGCAAACCTGTCTGGGCGGAATTCCAGAGGATTTTCCCATACGGTAGGATCCCTGTGCATCGCCCAGACGTTGATGAATACACAGGCACCTTTCGGGACTGTGTATCCAGCAACATTGGTCGTGGCACTGGGGGAGTGAGGGACTGAGAGAGGAAGAGGCGAATGGAGACGCAAAACCTCTTTCATTACCATTTGCAAGTATGGCAGCTTGCTCAGGTCGGATTCTTCTACTATCTTGTCTTTGCCTACTACTGTTTCGAGCTCTTGCTGCGCTTTCTTTAGCATTTCGGGATTGCTCATCAGCTCGGCCAAAGCGTACTCCACTGTGTTGGATGTCGTTTCGGTTCCTGCTACCACCATGTTCTGCATGCAAAAGTCGAATTAATTTGAAAGAATTTCATTTCATCTAAAAGTTTGAAGTTATAGAGATGTGAAATTAATTCATTTTTTTATCAGTAGAAAAGTTTATTAAAACTGGTTCTGGATTCGAGAAATACCCATCCCAATTGAAACATTACCGAGGATAAGTTGCAACAGAGTAGTAGAAAGGGTCATTTACATATAGGCTAAAAAAAAGACAGCCTAATTACAAATAGGTTTAAACAATTTGAACAGAAGCATAAAAAATATTTGAAAACATCCAAAAATATTTAAACATGAACCTATTCGTAATTTTGGTTTTTTTTTTATTTGAACCTATTTGAAATTTTTCAGCAGAAATTACATGCCTAGGATTGTTATAGGATTCATCACCCAGTCATTAGACGAAAAGTTTCTACAAGAATTATATTTTATGACAAACCAACACCAAAATATTGTCTTGAGTTCATCCATAAATTTTAATTCCGAAAACACGATATTTTCTAATAAGATTGCATTCCTCGATTTTCATAAAAGCCACACCACGTCGAGCCAAATACACACAAAATTCTTCTGAAAGCTTGCAACTTTGGAATTCATGTACTTGTATATATGTATTTCCATCGGTGATTATAGCCAATAAAGATCCTCTATTCTAATATCTGCATTAATTTATTTAATTTTCTAACATTTCACTTCATCCGTGACCCGTGACCAAATTCTTAAGTCTCCCCTGTGAAAAAAACCTCAATGAGTAGAAGAGTTTCATGTCATCTAAAGGTCCGAAATTGTAAAGAGATATGAAACTAATTCATTTATATTAAGGGGGTGCTTGGTTGAAATTTTTCAATGGGAATAGGAATGAGGATAATGAGAACAAAAAATTATCAATATTACAATTTTCTCTTCTAAATAGGGTAATTATTACACAATTTTGATTAACTTTTTCCCTTCTACGATAGTTTCTCCTCAATCAATCTCCTCCACCATCACTACAACTTTCTTTTGTTCCATGTTTTTCTAAATTAGAGCACAACACCTGTGATATAATCATCTTTGAAACAATACTACCTCCAATATTCTAGAGGTATAGAAAAAAATATATTTCATTCTCATTCTCATTCAAGAATTTACAAACAAGCGCCTCTAATTCTGTGACGAAAGAAACTTGTTAATTGAAAGAGAGAGAAGGAATATACCATACCAAGAGCAGAGCTTTAAGATGGGTCATGGTGAAAGGAGTCTTGGCATCTCTATCATCAACCAAGCCCAACAGAATCTGCAAAAAGTCATTGCTGTCCTTCATTTTCAATCTCTGCTCAATAATGCCCTCAAATATCCCATCAAACACCTTCATCAACTCTTCCATCTCCCTCACAATGCCCTGAAAATCAAACCTCTCCACCACCGGAAAAAAATCCGACACATTAGGCTTCCCTAGCAGGGCCGTAATCCCGTCTACCACCTGTCGAAACTCTGCCCCGAGCGCCGCCCTCTCGTCCCCCGTCACCGTGCCGCCCCATATCATGCCGGTGATCACATTCAACACAGTCAGGAACATCTGCTCCCCCACGTTCACCGGCGACCCCGCCTTGCCGTGCAAGTAATGCACTGTCTGCCGGAACTCCCTCCGCCGGAGACCGTACACTGAATCCAAATTCTTCATACTAAGCATTTCCCGAACACACACTTTTCTCAACATCCGCCAGACGGGCCCGTACGGGTTGCAGACTATGTCGGAGCCGCCATAGGTTCCGACTAGTCCGGCAACCGGGACGTCCCGGTTGGCGAAGGTGATGTCTTGATCTTTAAGTACCTCCTTTACTAAAGCAGGGGAGCTGATGACAATTCCTGTCCTTTTGCCCAGTTTGATTTTGAAAATGGGACCATATTTTTTTGCAAGTTTTGTGAAGTAGGTGTGGAGGTCGGGGTCGAGGCCGAGGAGGTTTCCGACTAGAGGCAAGCCTCTGGGACCTGGCGGCATCTTGTTATTCGATTTTTTTTTAAACAATAACAGAATGCACACCACGGCAAGAAAGCCGATGATGGAGCTCGATACGAGCCGAGCTCCATTACCGGTGGGGTTGCTATTGAAGAAGCTGAGGGTGTTCATTGTTTTGGTAATAAGCAATTGAAAAGGGATAAATTATATAAGAACTACTAGATATGTGTTTTGAGAAAACCAAAAAGGGGTGGTTGAATGGTGGTATTAGCTTTAGATTTAAGAGTATGTTTATCTTTAAATTTTCAAATTCGAAATTTTCAGGTGCTATTCTCATACATGGAGAGTAGGATTGGTTCCTCAAATTAGTCGATCATTTGGATCGAATATTGAGTAATCTAAAAAAATTTGTGTTTTTCAGAAACTTCAGAGGTTGACTTGGTGGTGGTGTAATAGATATTGGGTTCGAAACTCTCAAATACTATCTCCACTAATATATGGTAGGATTGATTCTCAAATTAATCAATTATTGGGTGGAATATCGAATTATTAAAAAAATCAATGTTTTGAGAAATTACATCTTCTTGTAAACGAATCTTGCAGGTGGTAAATGGTAATTCCTATTATTTTAATTGAATAAAAACAAGTAATAATGAGACAAAAAGGATTTTCAAGAGTGTGGTTAAACTTGCCAAACGCATCTTGGAGCCTGCTGTCCTGTTGTTGCTTAGAACGTCCCTTTTCGCTTGAATAAATTATTATTTATACATATTTTTAATTAACAAGTTGACTAACAATGCTTATAAACTATGAAACAAAATATAAAATACAAAATTATAATAATAACAAATTCTTATCCCTAAACTCGAATAACACATACATAATATTATATTATATAATTATAGTAACAAATATTTATTCTTATAATAACACAATCTCACAGTGATTTTTTTATACTCTGCTTCTGTGCGTTTTTTTTTTTGGAAAGATCCGATTGACCTGAATACGACTCAATTATGATCCACAAATTCTTCTATTTGGGCTATATTACGGACTCTTGATTCGTGAATATTTTATATTAGTAGTTGTCTTAAATATATATATATATATATATATATTTTTTTTTCTAATATTATAATATATTACCTTTGTCAAATAATAGATTGTTCACTCTTATCAAAAGCACCCCGTCTCACAACAGATTGTTCACTTACCAAAAATATTTGTCTCACAATAAACTACTCATGCCATAAAACAAAATAACTATCACCTTTTTTACATCTTTTATTTACCACAATACCACTTTTTTTTTTTTACAGACACAATACCACTAAAAAATAACCTTATTCCCCCTTTATATTTTTTAGTTACCACAATATCATTATAAAGTAATTTTATTATATATAATACTAATATATAACTCACATATTAATACTCGTGCTAAGTTAAATGAGTAGTCAATTATAAAATGGAGGGAATATATCTTTTAAGTGCGACCCCCGCTAGTGGACGATGGAATTGGTCCCCCAAATTAGTCGGTCTTTGGGTCGGATACTGAGTTATAAAAAAAATGGAGGGAATATATCTTTTAACTAAACAAATTTGATTATTGAACCGATCTCTTAATTATTTACTTTATTAATTTAGTTATATATATATATATATATATATATATATATATATATATATATTTAAATTTCACCAATTCAGTCTCATATGATCGAAAAACGTACAAAACAAAGTTGTTTGGATCATGTGCCGATCACGTGCATATAATTTCTGGCAGAATATGAGGTTTTTTTTTTTTTTTTTTTTGAAACGGTAGAATATGAGGTACTAGTACATAACCCGCGTGTTACGCAGAATTTCAAATTGATTTTTCAATTATTAACACCATAATATTTTATTATTTGTATATTTACTTAATTTTATATTTTTTAGGGACGGTTACTGTAGGGTACAATTTAATTCTTGATTTTGCAGTCTACTACGCGAAAAAAAAAAAGAACTGCAAGTCACTACAATTCAGCTGTGCAAAGTACGCAAATGCCCCTGCATAGCTCTGCAACGGTACTATTGCTTGAGTGAACATCAAGGAAGACAGCCAACACAACGCCTTAATGAGCAATCACGAATTCCGAGGCGGTTGAGGAGATTCTTACTATTCATCAACTGAAAAACACAAAAAAACACATTCTGATTAACAGAACACAATGCGATACAATCTTCAACACTAAAATTCAAAAGAAGAGGAAACGAAGAGATCACAACTCACAGCGTGTGGATATCAAACAGAAAATCACCAAAAAAATGTACGACAGATGAAACCCTTAAATTACTATATCGGGTCTGTTTAAACCAGCATTTCGATATATATTTTTTTTGTAAACCTATGTAGTTTACATTCTCAAAATTTCACAAAAGACCCAGTGGATAATATGTGGAATCCTTTATTTGGTAAAGAAATTTGCGATTTTACTGTATTTTGAACAAAAAATTGAAATTTCATGGATTGCGATTAATGTCGAGCAATATATTTGATTAATACAACTCATATAAAATCGAATAAGGAAACAATTATTCAAATACGGTATGTGAGATCAATGAAGAAAATCGAGTTCCAATCGTGTGACTAAGAGCATAAATGTACATACTTTTGTAGATTTTAGAAATATGGGCAAAACAAGGTCGAAGAAATTATAGAACAGCGATGAAGACGGGAGTGGGAGAAGGAGAAAAATTTCAAGAAAAAAAACTAAAAAAATGTATTTTGAATTATTACGTATATAACCTGTTGATTCTGCAATTGTGTTGGAAGTAATGAAATGTACTTTCTATTGTTGTTATAAAGAAATGAGCTCAAAAAAGGGGCAAGGGACCACAAGGAGCAGTTCACATGAAGGTATCCAAAAAAAAAAAAAAAAAGGGTTGGTTACTATTAGGTACAATTGTTACACCATTATTACTACTAGATACAACCCAAACTATAATTACTATTAGATACAATAATATAGGACTTTCTACCCAAATTACCCTTCTTCCAACCAAGGACCAAAATTGTTGCAGCTTCATTCTTGGCACGATTCTCAAGGTGTTATCTGATTCAAATTTTTTCCAAATTGGGGTCCAAATAATTCACTTATTTTTTTTAAATTTCTTCATAATTCGTATATGATGTTGTAGGAAATAATTGTTAAAAAATTCTAGAAAATGTGCAGATTCAACAATCGATTATCGGTAACAATAATTCATATGTACAATCTAAACAATATCCAAATAATTTAATTTTTTTTTCAAATTACAGTCCAAACGATTTTTTATGCACATTTGAAAAAAATTGTTGCTGCACATGTGCAGAAAAAAAAAAGGATCTGCACATTATTTGTTCCACTGTATATAAACAAATTTCAAAACAAAAAATCAAGATTACAGAAAATAAATCATCAGAACCAGAACAAATAATCAAAACAAAAAACCTCTCTTCAAGGCTTCCATAGTAATTACAATAGCGTCGTTGTTCTCAAGATATCCAACAAAATCTTCAGCATTAAACTAATCTTTCCTTCCTTTCTGTACCAAAAATCCATCCTCTTCAGAAATTGATTCCCTATCTTCTGATTCCGAGGCAAATCACCCCATATTGGCCCCAATTCTTCATCATATAATCAGCGTGAATATTGCCCCCAATTCTTCATCTTAAAATGGCTTAGACCTTGGAATATATAAGGCAATATTACAGAATCAAATTGGGGTTTTTACTTTTCAGCCGATTTTCTGTCCATCGGCGTCATCGCCTGGGTGTGCCGCCGCCTGGGTGCTCCCTTCGTCGGGCGTCGCGACTTCGTCCTCTTCGTCTTTGTCGGTTGAAAAAGAGAGAGAAGACGTCGCCGCCTTAATCTTCTTCGTCTTCGTTGGTTGAGAGAGATAGGGCATCGCCGCCTTCGTCTTCGTCAGTTGAGACCTGAGAGAGAGAGAGAGAGTCGTCGCCTTTGTCTTCTTCATCAGTGGGATAAGAAATGGATTACTTTTGGTTTGGGGCCTTTTTGCAGTGGAACGATCTCATATCTCAAATCTATTTTACACCGTAAAAAAATAATTGCAGGCGGTTTTGAGGAGGAGAGAGAGAGAGAGAGGTTTGTACAAATATAGGCTGATAGTCACGTGTAGCTTTTACTAATTTTCTATTTTTTAATCTAAAAAGTAAAAAGGAGGGGTATAATGGAAAGACATTGTAGCTGATAGTAATTTCTTAAATCCCTTGTATCCAAGTGTAATTTTTGGCTACATATACCCTATAGTAATTTTTCCAAAAAAAAAAAAAATACAGATAATGTGCATTGATATCTATGTGAATCGGGCTTTGTTAGAATTTTTTTTTTTACTATTTTTTTCTTTTTAAACTTGATCCTGTTTTATGTTTAGTTTTTTTTCTCCTCCCATTGTTTGTTAATCTGAGCAGGATCAAAAAGGTGGACATTGCAAAGTAATACAAAAATACAGCTAGAGCAAAAAAGAAAATACGACTCAAACACATCATTAGAAGGTGCCATATATACAAATAACATTACAACTACTTGTGGGATAAACAGATTTATATTATATATATACCAAAAAATATATGATAATTCATATGTGTCTACAGATGAAACGTCCCATGAACGAAGAGTGAAAAGAAGACATATTAGAATGGGGAAGAGAAAATTGTTTGAAGATCATATGTCTTCAGAAGGTAAGAAAAATAAGACAAAAAAATGTATCAATCATCTTTGGATATATATATATATATATATATATATATATATATATATATTCTGTTATATCACAGTTGTTACATTATTCCCCTCCCAGCAGATTCATCAGATAAGCATGATCACCAAGTTGAAAGAATGACAACGAAAAAAAAGTGAAAAAAATGGACAAGGTATCTTCCTCATTGTAACATGTAGTATTTTGAAAAGTATTTACGTAAAATATTTTTCACTAATAGCAACAGGGTTGATCAATGAGATGTTAGAGGAAACAACATCTGATGATAGTGATGCTGAAATAAGGCCGCGAAACAGTTTCAGTAAGCAATTCAAATTGTTTATAATATCAGCCCCAATGATGTAGTGGTAGTGATGATTGTTGATCTATTTTCATTGAACAAACATACAACGGTGAAAGAGAAAATAATTGGATGTTTCTTCAAAATACGTGTTCACACAGTGGAAGTACAAATCAAAGACAGAATCACTTATTATCGTAGCAACCTAGTATCAGCTGTGAAGGATTTGCAAGAGATAAGTTTCCGAAATGAGCATAAATAAGAAATTAAAAAGACACCATTTTGGATACTTTTTAAAACCATAATGAATGCTGACATTGAGGTGTGTAAGACAAGAAGACAAAAATACGAGGAAGATATTCGGAACATCCTACTGACATTCGATAAGCCAACGAAGACATTCATAATAGCTGGTGAACAGTTCGTGATAACAAATAGAGATGTGCATTTGTTGTTCGGAGTTTCCGGTGGTAGTCTGCCGATTGAATTAAAATTGAATGATTACAAGTTACCAGAATGGATCAAGCGATGCTTTGGGAGAGATGTCAAAACTGGCGGGGGATATTTTAAATAAGAAATATGTGTATGACAAACTGGTAGATGTTGCTGCAAGCAATGATAATCGCAACGTGAGTGATGTTGCACGACTGACACATCTATATCTGCTGGTAACTTTACTCACCCCAGGAATGAATGGTAGAGTGTCTTTGCATTATACCATCTATTTGAGTAAGATAGAAGATATCTGAAAGTATGATTGGTGTAAGATGATCGTTGATCTGTTAGTATCTCAGATTCTACGAAGCAAGAACACAAGCATAGGAGGTTGCGCAATACTACTCCCGGTAAGAAATTTGTTTATACTACATTTTACATATTATACACGCATGCCACGGAAAAATATAAACATGTGCTCAATGAGTGAATATTACTAATCGTAACATATATAATTGCAGTTTTGGATATGTGAGCATACAACGATGGTCAATAAAGCAGGTAGGGGACGAATACCAAGAATACTCAAGTGGGATCTCAGTACGTTGAACAAAGTCCTCAAAAGATTGGACCTGAAGAATATGTACGTATTAAGCCTAAGTTGAACAGGAACAAAAAAATATTTAAATTTGTGAATGATCTTTAAATTTATCGTAACCAAAGATTTAAAATAAAAAGAGAGAAATGTTTATAAAACTAGAATCAATCATAACCAAATATTTAAATTTGTGAATTATCTTTAAATTTCAGCTAGGCCAAACATTACTAAAACCAACAAGTCAAGAGAAGAAAGCACTGAAGAGAATGGTTGATTATTGGACTACATTAGAAAGTGACAGGCATGAAACAGAAGACAGCAAAAGTGATGTTGTAGAATCAGAGGAAACGGATGAAGGGAATGAGGAAGAAGTCTGTCCATACGTGAATACAGTTGCTGAACACAACAAATTAAAATGCAGTGAACTGAGCATGAAACAAGGAACGCAGCCTTATCAAGTCAGCGAGGGAGCTGATCCTGACATAGTGGGGGTAAAACTGAGACCAGATAAAACAAGCACGTCAGAAGTTTTGATTCTGCATACCACTAATTTGAAAGATAAAACAACTGCACAGTCAGAAGAAGGTAGGAATGCTGACTTTAGGACAGATGAGAATACTGTTACTGAGAAGAATATTGAAAATAACGGTATTGATCCTTCGACTTTTAGCATAAACATGACGTGGGAATTAGATTTTGGTGACAGGACAACTGATACAGTGGTGAAAATCGTGAGGAACCTCAACGGTGATAGTGAGCAGAAAAAAATGTTGCAACTGCGATAATGAAATACAAAGCATAAAGAATGAAAATACAACGCTGAATGCCTTAGTGAGTGTATTGGAGGAAAGGAATGAAAAACTTACAAGCATGTTGACGATGCACAACGAGGAGAAGAAGTCACTGAAAATGGACTGTGAGGATGTGGTGTCAAGAAAGAACAGCGAGATTGTTGAACTGAAAGGAAAGTTGTTGTTAGAAGATAAGATGAGTTCAATGATGGTAGTGAACACATCAGAAGCATTTGACAACGAGGAGACCATGACCCACTTAGACAAAATAGCAGAACTCTCAATAACGCAGAAAGAGATTGATGATTTGAAGATTGAGAATAACATTCTTCTGGAAAAACTGTCATTATTCCAACAACATGGCAAACATACAGATGGAGTGAATATCATCACAACACCACCACCACAAGGGAACAAGAACAGCAAGATGATACCAAGCCCAAGCACAATGACACGAAGGGTGAAGGCCAGGACTGCTGAGTGTACAAGAAAAATAAAAGAAATCTTGCCACAACTTGGTACAGATGATTTGGAGAAGGTACATGAGGAAAGAAAACAATTAAAAAAACTGAGATGGGATAAATCATGCCCTGAAGTACACCAAACGGACGCTGCAGTAAAAGAAGCTATAGAGATGGCATGGGGTGAATCCATGGACGAGTAAGAATTATATGAAATCTTTAATAATAACTTAAACAAACAATCGTTCATTATTTTTTAAAAATAGTGTCAATAACCAATGCCAACATGTATATTGCTTGGAGTTCACCGAAAGGGCTCGCGATAGTATACATGACAGATATCTTGGCAATACTATATCATGAAAGGTTATCAATCGGGGGTACGTAAAATAGGAAAAAAAATACATACTTTATGAACATTTTATAAAAAATGCAAACTGTTTGTATAACAAAACTGAGACTGAATCATAAACAGGTTGTTGATTTATGGAGCGAGATTCTAGTCGAAAGATACAGAGAATCAGTGTCATTCTGTAACAAAGTGCATATCTTCTTATCCTCATGTCTAGTATGAAAATCTATGCAAATATCACCATCGTCTGACTAGATATGTCATGTTGTTCAATATAAAACATATGTGTTCATACTCTTACATAGGATTTAATAAACGCAAATAAAGGAGGTGAAAACATAAACTTAAAGAAGATGGTTAATGAAACACTTGATGCTGTGGGGCCAAGTGATGTGTTGTTATTTTTCCTACTAAGCAAGAGCAGTTCGAGAAATCAGCAGATTGCAGGTGACCATTGGACCTTATTGAAACTAGATATAAATGTAGGTCAATGGAGTTTCCACAACTCAATGCGTCCTCGGACGAACTACACAAAAGACGTCCATTTGAAAAAAAAGTATTGTACTGGCAAGCTATGAAATAATTGTTTTGAAAAGACCCATAATCAAATGATTACTATGTCTTTTATAACATAACGTAAAAATCTGCATCACTATACAACATGTTGAATACGTAATGGACCATTTAAGAGGCGTGTTTACAAGCTCAACCACCTCACCCATAATAAAAACAAAGGGGGTTTCGAGACCATTGTCGGTGCCTTGTATGGAGCAAAGTCCGGGATCATTGGATTGTAGTGTGATAGTTTGCAACAATATTGAGAATGAGATACTACAGAAATATAGCCATCCAAAAGTATTCACTCAACAAGCAGCAACAAGATATAAAAAAAAAATGGTTGAGTGGTTCATGAATCATAATGGCGTTGACCTGTAATTGGTAATATGATAAGAACATAACCTGTGTGGCGTAATGTTATGACTATTAGGTATTTTTAATGTTTTTCATGAAGTGAGGACAAATATTTTAAATTTATAACCCATCAAGAGAGTGTAACCGAACATTACTTAGTATGTAGGGGTTTAACATTTTTTCCAGTGTTACGACAACTTGTTGAACAGCTTATTTGACTAATTCGACTATTATCTGTGGGAGAATGGATGCAATTGCACACAACGATATACAGGAACCAAGTTCAAAGACGAATGTTTGTTTCAAAATACTAGAATATAGATGGTGCTTGTTGAATGATTAAAATATTCATAATCCTTGAATATTACAAAAAAGTTAGCAAAAATAATAAACAGGTACAATCAAATCTTTACATAAACATACTTAAAAAAAATGAAAATTAAAAAACACATATCACCACTTAATTACCAAAAAAATAAATGTCCCATCACCAAACGGATAGTGTATCACTAGCAATCAAAAAATATACAACACATATCAAACAATAAAAAGTGAAAAAATAAATTAATTGCAATTCTTAAAATACATGGTCAAATCATAGATTAAAATAATCTAATCACACTAGACAATAAAAAAATACAAAGTGAAGTAAAATGCAATTGGACACATTGAAATAAGTTGATTAGACAGGATGTGTCATTCAGGAGGACTTTCTCACATGCTATATGACATTGAAAAAATAAATGTATACACATATCGAAAAAGTGAAAAAAAAAAAATTAAAAACTGAATGACGGAAGTCAATATATGAAAATAATATATATAAGAAAAACGACGACTTACACAAATAAAAAAGTGAAACAAAAAATACAGAGGAATAAATGAAAGAAAAAAACACAATCTTATGAATGATATACATAAAAATCTATGTATTCAATACAATGTATTGTTGTTCATAAAAAAATCTGAAGACATGAAAAAAAAAAAAAAAAAAAAAACCAGACAAAAAATTGAAAAAACTCAATATATGCTTAGTTGGAAAAATTAAATCAAATCTATAAAAAAATGATTTATAACTGTTAGATACCATATTTAGAAATTAATTGCTGATAGATACTAGGTCAAAAAGTTAATACTAATAGGTACAAGTCTTTTTTTTGTTTTCCCATTTTAACCTTGAAAAGACAACCACACGTACGTAAACGTATTTCTCTTTCATTTTCATTCTGCCTCGCATTCTCTCTCTCTCCAACCTCTCCACTTCTCTCTCTAGGGTTTTCTCTCTCTCAGCCGCCCCAGATGGCCAACAACGAGGACCACCGCACCATCACCACACCCTGCGGCCAACCACCGCGGTACTCGCTGTCGGCGCCCATCCTGACCACCGAGAGACGTGACCCTCCCTTAATGCCAGATCGCCGATGCGACGACGACGACGACCAGACCACCGCGCTGAGATGACCACCGCGACGACGACGACGACCACCGCGCTGAGACGACCCCCGCGACAACGATTTGGAAGAGCGACGGGCCACTGTGTTGTCGGTTTGACGGTTTGACGAGATTTGGAAGAGCAGAAATCGACGACTGGGGGAACAACAGATCGACGGCGACGAGGGGAAGAGGGCAGATCGACGGCGACGAGGGGGAAGAGCAGATCTACTGGGGAAGCAGATCGACGGCAACGAGGGGAAGAGATTGCCGGAGTTGAGTTTGGTGATTTTATATATTTATCTTTATTTTTTTTATGAAATTTGAGTTTGGTGATTCTGCACATGTGCAATGAATGGAGCTGCACATGTGCAGCAACTATAGAAATAGAAATGGTGATTCTGAAATGAGGTGATTATGCCTATGGAAATGGTGATTTTGATTTGTGTATTGCGAATTTTAATTTTGAAATTTGAATGAGGTAATACTGCACATTTTTTTGTTTGTGTATTGAGTCAACTTGGAAATGGTGATTCTGCACATTTTTTGCACATTTTTTTATATTTGCGTATTATAATTTTTTGAATGGAAAGGAAAAATGGAAATCTGCAATGAAAAAATAATGTGTTGAAAAAAATGATAATTTTGAATGGAAAGGGAAAATGGAAAACTGCAATGAAAAAATAATGTGCAGAAAAAAATGATAATTTTGAATGGAAAGAGAAAATGGAAAGCTGCAATGAGAAAATAATGTGCAGAGAAAAATGAGAAAAAAAGTTGTATTAGAATATTTTAGCAAAAGCAGTGTAAAAGAAATGTGCAGAAAAAGCTTTAAGGAGAGAGTAATGGAAGAAATGGGTTGAGTGTGCACTGTGCAGAAGGTCTGATTTTGTGCTTTGGGAAAAGGAAAAATTTCGTACAATAACAGCAGGCAAGTGGACAAATTGTGCTGATTAGATATAAGGGTAATGTGGGAACAAAACACCAAATAATTGTATCTACAAGCAATTTAGTAAAAAGTTGTATCTTATAGTGTTAGGACTTGTAAAATTGTACCTTATAGTCATTGGCCCATAAAAAAATTATAAACATCAGAGACAAATTACAAAATGATATAAATTGAAGCAACAAAATAATTTTTAAAAAATAAATAACAATATATAAATAAATGTAAATATATATATGTATATATGTGTGTGTGCATGTGTGTGTGACAATGAATATCAGGAAACAAAAAAAATGTAATAACAAACAACAAATTACCGAAAGTGAAAACTTGGATGTAAAGCAACAAGGGTTATACAACCAAAAACAAAAAAGAAAAAAAATAGGGAAATATATGTAACTACGAAGAGAAAAATATACAACAAAGAGTCATTCAAATTAACCTAACGTACAAAATCATATAATTAAACCATAAAATATAAGGATATTGATAGAATACGTGACAAAGATTACATGAAAACTAACAGATAAAAAAATGTATATATATTTATATACATTAAAATTGATAAAGATCAAACAACATATTGAAAAAAAATATATAATAATACACTTACCCCAAAAAAACAGAAGCTTGAAGGTAAAGCAACAATGGCTATACAACATATACAACAAAGTAGTCTATTAAAAGATGATTTGACAGTCAACTTGTGCATACAAAAAATATCACCAAAATCATCTGCAGCAGTAATCACTATTTTACGTGTTTCAAAACTTATAAGATCATCTCACCTATAAATATAGCACAATAACTATGAAGAAAATTGTGAGAGAATACATAAATTAACAAGAAAAATAATGGGTCATTTACAATAAGTTAGAAAGAGGTAAGCCTTATTACAACTAGGTGTAAAAAATTTGCACAGAAGCACAAATTTTTTTTGCACAGAAGCACAAAAATTTGCACTTTTACACCTGTTTGTAATTTTGCTAATTTTTTACACCTATTTGTAATTTTCCCAAAAATAAAAAGGGATAGATGCTGCTGTGAACCAAACTGGAAGAGTGAACATGAAAAGATGAAGAGAGTATCAGTTCCTCCATCAACAGAAGTGGGTGGGACAACCTTTGGGCTAGATATCATGATGAAAATACTTTCAAGATTGCTAGCGAAATCACTGATGCGATTCAAGTGCGTGAACAGGTCATGGGAAAAGCTGGTATCAGATAAATATTTTGTTTCAAAACTCCATTTACCAAGAATGAAGGAACAAAATATGGTTGGGTATCTTCTGCAAACTCAATATGGTTTCTATCCCTTGGGTTACATCCCTAACGAGACTGATACTTATACCAATAGTCGAATCGTATCTCAATATGAGCCATTTTTGTATGTCATCGCAAGCTGCAATGGCCTGATCCTGGAATGCAACACATATGACGAGTTCATGCTGAAGAATCCACTCACAGGTGTGTTAACAGATATATTCCAACACCAAAGATCATTTTCCTTGAAGGCTGCACGTATGGAGCCGCATTTTTTGGAATGGGGTACGACAATGAAGCTGACAATTACAAGGTGGTATGAGTGATCGGTTTCAAAGATCAATTCAAGTCTTCAACTGTACATGTAATGTCAACGAACACAATGGCCTGGGAAGACTTCGGTGCATTCCCATATGAAAATCCCGTTGGAACCCCGGGAGTTTTTGTTGGAGGAAAAATCAACTGGCAAATACTAGATGAAAACCAGACGATAGGCATCGCAACATTCTGCTATAAAACAAACACATTCAGCACCATCGACATGCCAAACAGAATGGACAGTGTGCAAGTCTATAGTGAAATTGCATCAATCGATGATGAGAGACTGGTGTTATATTCAAGTGTTTGCCTTTCTTTTGCAGGTTACGAAATATGGATACTAGAACGGTACCATGATGCGAGTTCATGGAGGAGAATCAAGTTTCCGAATGGAGGGGTAAGAAATGATGCAGAGCGGGCACTAGGGATCCAACCACTGCGACTGATGAAACCAGAAAATAGGGAGATTTTGTTCCGGGTTGAACCACTTGATGAGTTTGTGGCATACGATATGCAGTAAAAAACATACAGGGAAATAGAAGCACCGGAGTTGGAGGAGACATGCTGCACAATATTTCCTTTCGTGCAGAGCACAATTTGTCCGCGAAAATTAATAGAGTAATTGTTGAAGATGGGATGAACCCTAAATGTATAATTTTGGTGATTATGAATGATAATTGTTGAATGGGTTCTAAAATATATATATATATATATATATATATATATATATATATATATATATGTGTGTGTGTGTGTGTGTGTGTGTGTGTGTTGGAATCTTATGTATAAAATTTAATTTATTTGACATGTTACATGAATGCAATTGTGTGTTGAACAAAGGAATAAACAAAATATATACTAACAAATAATGTTACAAGTAATGAAAAGCAGGAATTAAAAAAAAAAGTCATGCATAAACTGAATAACACTTACTAAAAATCGTCGCAAAATGTAGAATGGATATAGGGTAAACTAAACCATAATTTAAAATTGACTAACCATGAAGAAAAGATAAGTTTACTTACCCATGCACAATGGAACACCTAGAAAAATCAGACATCCTATAGGATGTGTGGTCAAATGACATATATATATTTGAATAACTAATATAAAAATTGAATATAAAAAATCTACATAACTTAAAATGTAATGCAATCTAACTGATACTAAAATACAAGAAAAAAGATAACAACAGAACAAAAATGATCAAAACACACATAAAAAGATATGCAAAAAAAAAAAATACACTGAAAAATTGAAGAGACTCGAGCACAAAACACTGGAAAATTGAAGAGACTCAAACACACCTATGTAGTTGAATATATAAAATAATGATTGAATGATAACATACAGGCAAAAAAAAAAAAATCAAATATAATATGAGATTGTGGCAAAAGATATGGAGTTAAAAAATATACAGGTCAATATAAGCACAAAAGGTTGTAGGAAAATGAATCTAAATATAAATAGTTTAATTTAATATGCATAATTTAACTACCATTTCATAACGGATTCCCTCTATTTTGAACCGTATGTATATGATTTTGGTCTTTATGAATGATAACTGTTAGATGCTTTATAAATATAAATATGTTAAAATCTTATGTAAAAAATTTAATTTCTTGGGAATGTTTCATGAATGCTATTATATCTTGTGAAATAAAAAACTTGGAACCGAAAAAAAAAAAAAGAAATGAAAATATACTAACGAATATTGTTACAAATACTGAACAATGCACAAACGAAACAGAAACCAGCATTTTACTAATACACTACTAATGACCACAAAATAGGAAACAACCCCTAGCATAATTATATTACTGTTATATTTCAACTACTATAATATATTTTAAATATTTATCCAAGTGTATTATACATTGAATATATCAAACTATATATGCACTTGTTGCAAACGGAATAGAGGGGTAGCTAAAAAGAAAACCAAAATATATATTGGATTAACCATGTGGAAAAGGTATGATAATTATTTTTATCTCGTATGATTACTTACCCTTGCACAGTGAGAACCACTAGAAGATTCAAGCAACCTATTAGTTGTTTGGACAAAATTTTATACATATTTGAATAACTAATATAAATATTGAATATAAAAAATATACATAAAATAAAATATAATGTAGCCTAACTGATACATGTACAAGAAAAAGATGGCAGCAACACAAAAGGAAAAAAAAAAAGAAAAAATAAGGAGAAAAAACACTGGAAAAATGAAGGGATTTGGGCACACCTCTACCATCCCCCTCAACATGTAGTTGAATATATAATATAATAATTGAATATCATCATTGGACTAATGTAGAATGTAATGTATTATCCTAACTGACACATGTACAAGACATTAAACAACTAAATATTGAATAACTAATGTAAATATTGAATATAAAAAATATACATAAAAACAATTGTAATGTAGCCCAACTGATAAATGTACAAGAAAAAGAAAACAACAGCACAAAAAGAAAAAAAACGCAGAAAAAAATAAGGAGAAAAAACACTGGAAAAATAAAGAGATTTGGGCACACCTCTCCTATCCCAACAAACTATGTAG
The DNA here is from genome assembly GCA_030762865.1 of Paraleonurus japonicus. Classification (NCBI taxonomy): domain Eukaryota; kingdom Viridiplantae; phylum Streptophyta; class Magnoliopsida; order Lamiales; family Lamiaceae; genus Paraleonurus; species Paraleonurus japonicus. Next base: position 23,829,875 of record CM061057.1, on the reverse strand, counting down.
TTGAATATCTAATATAATTATTGAATATGAGCATTCAACTTAACGTAGAGTGTAATGTATTATCCTAACTGACACATGTACAAGAAAAAAGAAGCCCCCACCCCAAGGCCCCCACAGTTGAACAAAATTGAAAACATAATATAAAAACAAAACAGACTAGACATCAAAACACAACACGCACTTAACAACTAAAAATTGACTAACTAATGTAAATATTGAATAGAAAAAATATACATAAAATAAAATGTAATGTAGCCTAACTGATACATGTACAAGAAAAAGATGACAGCAGCACAAAAAGAAAAAAAAAACACTGAAAAAAGTGAAGAGATTTGGGCACAACTCTTCCCCCGACTACATTGTTGAATATCTAATATAATGATTGAATATCACCATTCAACCTAACGTAGAGTGTAATGTATTATCATAACTAACACATGTACAAGAAAAAAGAAATCCCCCCCCCCCCCCCAGTTGAGCAAATTGAAAACATCATATAAAAAAAAGGCAGACTGGGCGTTAAAATACAATACACACCTAACAAACTAAAAAAAAAAAAGATAACACACATTCATAAAAACAACGTATACAACACCCCATATGAAAGAAAGAAACAGAAGGAAAATTACACGAGTGAATCAGTTGAATAACTATCTATTCGTGGTGAGTAAATATCATAAAACCTAACCCTATCATAATGTAAATTAAAAATTTAAATGGTGTATACATAAAAACCCGCACCATTAGAACAAAAATAAAACCGCATCATAAAACATCAAATGCAACGGAAAACAAAAAAATAAAAACAAACAAACATACATATAACAACACAGTAAACATGAAATTGCGATAATATATATATAAAACGGTAGATGATGTTTATAATAACGCGAAATAAAAAAAAAAGGAGAGAAGGAACAAAAACAAGTTTAGTACATAAAACAAGAAACAAACATTATAAAAACTATCTAGATGAATGAAATTTTTTTAACTGTGCGATGAATTCAGCCTTTGCCTCATCAGCCTCCTCCTCAGCCTTTCGGAGTTCAGCAACAGTTTTCTCGAACACCTCCTTCGAGATCCACTCCAACCCGGCCAGTTCCTTCAGCCAATACACATTTTTCTTCAGGAAACACATCTTGTCCAACTGGTTATCCAACTTCTGCTTATCAAGTAAGTGAAACATTTTGGACATCTATAACAACATATAAAAAAAAAAAAAAAAAGAAGAAAACATCGATCAGAAACACACATTATTATCAACAGACAATCAAGAGGTCAAAAAAATCAAAGACTGCAAATGTGGAGAATACCTTTACTTTGTCGTTGATATCCATGGTATCCATGTACTTCTTAAACCGCGACATGAAATCCACATGTTCCCTGTTCCTCCGTTCATGATATTCACTCCAATTGTTCATCTCCTCGTCCATTTTCTCGAAAACTCGAAATATATTGAAAAGAAAGTTGCAGAGAGAATATCAATGACTTTTGCAGAAAGGAAAGATATAACATAAATTACTTGAATCACATCAATAAATAGGCACATTGTAGACCAACGCGGTGTTTCGTAATTCGAGAAAAATGCAATTACAAAATTCACTGATTGATTTGATAACTATTAAATGGAGGGAAGAGTAACCGTCAGATACATCTCACATTCCACCAAAACAAATATTTTTTTAAATATATTCTCCAAAATAAAAGGCGGTAAAATTGTTAATTACACATCTGTCTATGTAAAAAAAAAACATTTGAAAAAAAAGGAAAAAATAAATAATTAGACAAAGTGTGAACAAAGAACAAATTTTCACAACTGACATTCGTCCATATTTAAAAATTATTAAAGGATAATTTCAAATTAACCGATTAATACATTCAGTGATATAGATAAAACTCTTACATTATCATGATAAGTAAATCTTTAATAAACAGATAATACTCTTCACTCATCCAACAAAAAATCTTTAGCAATATACAACATAATTTACGATTAACATGACAGAAAATAATAAGAAATTCAATATAGAACACTATAATAAGCATATATAAAACAAGTAGACCATAGTTTAAAAATATACAAAAATTACTAAAATATAATCAGTAATCATTTATATCTAAATCTACGTAAAACGACATCTACAAAAAAATAAGAATAAATTCTATATAAATTTTTATACGTCAAATCTATTGAATACAAAAAAAATACTTTTTCAACACAATATATATTGAATAACATCAAAATATTAAGGAAAAAAGGAAATACATTATGCGTGCAGACTCCCAATGTGACAAAACTTTACATTAAATGCGAAATGAACATTTTTCTATACAAATTTGCACGATATCAGAATAGAAAGACATGTATTCAATTTTCTTAATGATTACTACCATTTCAAAATAAATCAGATTTGACCTTTTAGGATATAATTACAAAAATTGAGAATTATTAATAGTATACATAGGAAAATATTATCTACCGGAAAAAATATTAAATCTTCATGCACTATAACAATTCTTTTAACAAATATTTATTTATTTATTCTTATTATTACTATGTTCTTTAAATGACATAGAAAAAAACTATAAAAAAAAAAAACTAATCTGTTCATTATTAAGACGGACCTTAATCTTCAATTTAGAAAAATATAAGAAACACCCCAAACAACTTTGATGTATTAAAATATGAATTACGGTTGTACACTATTGTAACAGATACATAAAAAATAAAAAAAATAATAATAAGAAAAGAGTAATACATATGTATAACAACTTAACGCTTACCAAAAAAAGACAGAAATGACATGTAATTACGATATTCATACGGATGTGAACAACTTTTTCTGATTAAAAAAAAAGAAAAAAAAGAGTTAATAACATGTCATGATTAAGACTGATACATTTAGGTATAGACAAATCCTTATAACGATCATATATAATGCACACATATTCCTGAAAAATAACAAAATGTATGCACAAGACATAGTTATCCAAGACAGGATAAAAAAAATTAAAAAAATAAAATTATTATAACACTATGAGAATATATATATATATATATATATATATATATATATATATATATATATATATATATATAAAACAATATCATTTTATTGAAAACTCCACCAAAAAAAAAAAAGAAAAAAAGAAAAAGATTGACCTAACTAAAAAAATCAATATTCGATTGCCCGATAAAAAAAATATAAGAAAATAAAGACATGTGTACAATAATCAATAGGTAACAAAAATATGTAGAACAAACTCAACATAACTATAAAGGTTCTAAATAAAGAGTTTACTCGCTAAACCAATGAAATAATATAAAATCATAAAGATAATAACATTTTCCATAAAAAAAATGATAATCTACGTGTTCAAAATAATTTGACCAAAAATGATAACCACATAAAAAAAAAAAAAAGACGTACATTAGACACACGAACACACTGTGTTGATAAAAAGAAAGGAATACATGAAGATTAATAAAAATATACAATTGGAATAGTAATTGTAGGTACTAGTTTTTTCCAATAATTATATTAATATTAATAAGATAACAAAATCTCCACAAAACATATCATCTGACAATACGAACGTTGGAAAAATATATCCGTTAGAGCACAAAAAGATTACAATAAAAACCCATATTCTAACTAGAAAAGTTGGCTATAAATACAATTGCCATAAGCCACTGATTAAATCAAAATGACTGGAGCATAGGCGAGAAAGGAAAGAAGCAGTGAGACATGCATGTCTTCTTCAAACAGAAACTCGAACACGTCAAATGTGCAACTATATGTTGGATATGGCTGAGCGAAACAAACAACCACCTTGGAAGATTGTACTACCACTGCCAAGAACATGGTTGGTCCCACTGGTGTATGTCATACAACCGGAACAACTCAACAAACAATGAAGAAGACATCACAAGTCCATCGCAGAGATAAAACAGCCAAGAAATATATCATGCAGTAGACAACAAAAATCGATACGAGATAAAACTACATACATTGGTTATAGGTAATATAATATCCATATGCGTGGTGATGATAATTGGACTAACTATAATAATGCAAGTTAATTCTTAGTTCGCAGACATAATCTACTATATGTGGTTCAGTTGTATCTTTTATCCCATCTTATTGAATACTAATCTGTCTTTTTCTATATTACCTGTTATTCAATGCGTATATAATTGTTTATTCAGATACATATACTAGTAGAAGATTTTAAAAACGTATTATTGTCTCATTTTGTTTTAACATAATGACATGCACCAAAAAAAAAAAAAAAGAAACAATAAACTTCAATATAAATCTTACAACTTAATGAGGCGATGATACAAGTAAAATGTTTTGCATGCAACCAAACAAAAAAATGACGTCGCTGAACATCAATAGCACAAAAAAATGTCTCACGTAATACTATGATAATGAAATCAAATATCAAATGACATGTCATACCTCAAATATTCAAAGTGTTACCAGCAGACACAACATAATAACAGATCTGAATACAAAAAATACAATAAAAAAGACCTAATAATGTGTCACGTTAAGTAAACATAAACCAACAGATCAATGTCTAATATTTTTAAGAACTCATCAAATGACTTGTTCCTACTGTTCTTCGGCCGGCCAGGGCGTCGTTTCACATCAGGTGGGAGGATCTTCTGAGAAGAATATGCCTTGTAGTTAAATTTATCAATACCAAAAATATGATAAATATCAAACATGTATGACTGGCGATATGTTGCTGAAAGGAAACATTTCTCAACAAAATCAAGAATATCCAGTCCAAGATGCTGTATGACACCAATAGCATGCAGGCAGGGGAATCCAGTAATCTATCATTGTGAACACGTGCATGTTTTATCATCAATGCGAACACAAACGGATGGAGAAGCTTTCACTCCAAACTTAGAAATACTGAATTGATTAATTTTCATGCATCTAAACATATCAGCACTGTATGACAATTCAACATCTTTTACGGGGCACAAGGTGGATTTCTAGATGTTGCTGTCAGTCCTTCTTTTAAAATGGAGAAGACTTATCTCTAAACAAGAAAAAAAAAGAGATAACACCAGTACACTTATTAAGTTCTGATCAAAACAGTTATTTGGAGAATATATATATATATATATATATATATATATATATAAAGATTGTTGAATACTCATATTATAATATGAACTAAAAAAATTTAAAGAAAACCTGTACGAATGTAGTTAATCATGTGTGTAATTGGTAGTCCCCTGCCATCTTTTATCCAATTATTAAACGATTCTGCAGCATTGGATGTCATTTCACCATACCGTTTAACATCAGGAGAAAAAGCAACCGCCCATTTTTCAAAATGAAGTTCAGACAGTCATTTATCAGCCTTATTACCACCAAACTCTCTGAATATGCTTAACTTCTCCTGGAAAATACGAATGTTGGGGGCATATGCATAGTCTCTAAATAGATCCATAATTTGGAGCCTTTGGGTGTTCTTTCGAACACCTGCAAATCGACCTTTCAAGTTCAGCAATCAATGAAATAGATAAAAAAAATGAACTGGTCGATCATACACAATAGGGAATGCAGCCATAAGGCCAGAGTTTCTATCAAAGAGGAAAATTATTCCTTCATCGTGGATGCATCCATCACGTATCTTAGTCAAGAACCATGTCCAATTCTTGGTATTTTCTGTAGAAACAACATCAATTGCAACTGGGAACAACCCTAATAAATTCAAAAAAATATGTTTGACAAAAAATTGCAACAAGAAAACATAGCAAGAAAAAAAAAAAAATCACGCTGATCAATATAGTTATCAAACCAGTTAAAAATTACTTCCAAAATGACACATAATGTTATACAATAAAACCTGGATTCGTTCGTTGCACCGCATCACAATACCACTATAATTTGTCATAGGAAAATGCATAACATCCATATAACCGATCTCTGGCACGTTCTATAGCACGCCATGCTTTGTAATATGGAATACAATTCCATAATGAATACGCATATGTTCAACAACATCCTTCCCCGTATCTTATTGTTACCCTTAACTTCTTTCGATACAAAATTAGAAATTAACCTAGGACATAATCTTCTATTACTATTACAATACACCTTCCCAATACATTTGTGGGTAAGATTTAACTTATAAATCTCAAAGGAGAGAGATGACAATGATCTCCTAGCCTTTACAAACCAGTCACACCCACAATTTGATTTTTCAGCACAAACAACATGAATGTAATCACCATCATTTCGAAAATACTTGAAAGAAAATTTTTGATAAGCAACATATTTGATAAGTTGACACCTAAACTGATCTGCCCCACCAGAGAAAACAACGCCCACACCTCCTTCAAATATATCTCCCCACCAATCAGAAAGCAACGGAGATTTATCCACTATAGGACAAATATCATATGTTGAACAATTTAATCTCGACATACAATCTATATCATCGTAACATAGAATTGAATTATTGTACTGAACAGATTTCGATTGAACAGATGAAACATAAGACACGGGATGAACAAAGGTATTACAATCTATAACGCCCAATAACGATAAATCACTACTACAATTTTTTTTTGTTTTAGAAACCAATACTGCGTCAACTAATTCACCGAACTTATCAAGTGATAAAACATCAACAACTACGAGTCTTTGGTCTATGTGAGAGCATACCTTAATCAAATTCAACATATCAAAATCGCTTCCTAACATGCAATTAGAAATAGACCCAACCGAGTATTGAAAAAAATTTGATCAACCTTGAGTGTTGGCCACATCCCCATAACTTGGTTTAAAAACTCGGCGAACGTTGTCCGAAAGTCGACCAACATAACCTTACATTCTTGGTTGTATTGAACCTTCAATATGATCTCAAAACACCAATCCATTCTGCAGAACAAACAAAAAAGAGTACACCTACACAAATTATCGGACAAGGTGTTGACACAAAACAAAAAAAAAAAAAAAAATATAAATATGATTTAAACCATGACCCAAAGTAGCAACTTGCAAGAAACGACTAATTCGAAAACCAAACTTCCAAAGATTCGTGGACACAAACATCTACCCATCTAATCAATAAACAGTATGTTGGAATCAAAAGAAAAATTTTAACAAGAAAAATTACGTCAACGAAGCTTGCTGAAGAAGGATAGTCACATAAGTCAATATAATTTGACTAATATGTATTGTATTTTTTAAAGTTGTTTAAAATGAGAAAAAATGATAGAATTAACCTTTCATCAATGATATTGTATCCATTTAAAAATTTGATAAAATATTACCACATTTTTAAGTAAGTGAAATGATACATAAACTTATCTAATCTAATATGTAGTAGATTGTAATACAATTCATCATATACTATATATGCCTTTTTAAATTCAGTTATTCCATCATCACTGGACGGACGTAAATTTATCAGAACTATTAGGACTTGAGAAAACGGAAATACAATTGAGAGAAATGATAGTTTATGTTCCAAAATTGACATTGACCAATATGCATATAAGTAAAAACCCGACACATGAAAAAACTAAAGAGCTTATTCCAAAATCCCATAATAATTAGCCAAACAACTTGCAAAAAAAGTATCACAAATTTAAAATAGCAGTAACCAAATAACTTATAAAAAAGGTCTCAGTTGATTGAAAGACCACTCGTTGTCTTTCTCAATCTTGATCTTCTTGAACACTTTTGTAGAAGACATCATTGTGTTAGCCCCTTCATGTTCTCCATCTTCATTATCAATGACAACTGTAGTTGTTTCCTTCCTCTTTTTATTTGGAGTTTTGTCTTCAGTTTCACATCCCTTAGTAAAAAATAAAAGAAAAATATAACTATTATACCGTACCAAAAAAAATAACATTAAAATTTTGTCTTCTGGGGTAAGACTTTGATATGTTGTTTAAAAAAAAGTTCATGCATACCTTGTTGATATCCAAAAATGGTATTTTTGTTATGTTTTTTTCATTCGCTCCATTACTTGTTGAAGCTGATTCAAAGCTATTATTCTTTGTTCCAGGTGTGTCGACCAAAGGTTCGTACATTTGATTGTCACAAACAGAAGATGAAGCTTGTTTTGCCTATTATGTCCATAAACAAAGAAAATATTGAAAATTTCATTTCACTTTAAAATAATTAAAGAAAGAAATATTATGTAACCTTTCCAATATTTATTGAAAATTTCAATACTACACTTTCACTTTGACATGTGTAATCAAGCTTTGATTCCTGAGTATTGCAAAATTGATAGTAAAATATGCATATATTTGTATATATACATCATTATCAAATATAATTATACTATATAATTTGTATCCACTAACAATTTAAATATTATGTTTTAATAATGTTAATATCTATTTTTTTAATACCTTTGATGAACAGCTTTTATCTTCAATTATTTTGATCAAATGTTCATCGGAAGACACCTTTTTGACAGTATAAACATTCCAAGATTGTGAAAGGTTATAGCTCGACACATGGAACCTAAATATAACCTTTCTTCCCACAAGCCAGTCAAGCTCCTCAGAAAAAGTCTCATTCAGCCCCTTCTACAATAATTAAAAACAATAACAAATTGTTAATATTTTGTCATAAAATCATCCATAAAATTAAGAAATAAAGTATCACTACCTCATCCAAATCTTTTAACAGATCAAAAACAGTTTTACTTATCAGAGAATAGACATCCCTATCAAACAAAACCAAAGATGTACAACCAGTCTCATCCATAACCCTAATATACACCTTGAATTTGCATTGGTTTATATTTTATAAGATGATTATTTCTTTAAAAAAAGGCTGGATAAAATCTTGAAGGACAAATAATGTTTCAACATACCTAGGTTCAACTTTGACTGCATCCAAACTGCAGTTTTTACAATGAAAATTTTCATCATGCTCCTTAACCTTCCTGTTACACCTCTTGCAAGCATAATAAAACCAATTATAATTGGTTATTAGCTTGTGAACTGTCGCAATGACAACACAATGTGTTTCCTTTATTACATTAGTGTTAAAAATAATGATATGTAAGTAAATTTTGAAAAACAAATAGAAAAATAATAATAGGATTAAGTTTATATAAATTACCTCATCAATTTCATGCATATCTGCAAGACAATTAATTTCAGTTTGTGGGGTGAACTCATCATATTCCAAAGAACGGCTTCGATGTGTCACACTCGATTGTGTAGGTATAGGAATTTTAATATGCGTATGTTCCATCCTATATAGGTCATATTATAAGAAATAGTTATTGGACACATGTTGAAAATTTAAAAATTAATTGTAAATAAGTAAAATTACCTCTCTATAAACTCAGTAACTTCAGGAATATCAGCATTAACCGTGAGGCATCTTGCAAACAACGTATTTGACATCTTTTTTACTGATTTTGTTTTTTTGATTTTGACATCACTAAAATAACACAAATTAGTTGACAATGAATGTTTACTAAAAATACAAATATGTTCATAAAATTTGATGATTGATGTATAATAAAAATAATAACCTGTTGATCGATTCGAGATCTTAGCACATTGAAGAACAATAACCATTGGTTTAGATGGATAGTCTTTCTTGTAGTTCAGTATTTGTTCACAAAATTCTTCCCAAAGTGTGCAAATCATTCTAGCACGACTATAAAAAAAAATAAGTTTTGGATTTAATTGTAATACTATCAATGAAATAGCCTACATACCATTTTTTTCCTATTAATTTATAATTTTATCAATGATAAATTAGTTGTTCATATTGCACAATAATATCATTTGGAATTATAAACTGAAAAATATTTTTTCAAATTTGGACCTATACAACTTAAAAGATGCAAGAAAAACTTAAAACTATTACTTTAGTAGGAAAATAGGAATTTAACTATATGCTGCATGGTTAGAACTTTTTTTTAAACAATTCCCAAGAAGTGTGTTGTAATATACTCCCTCTGTCCCAAGACTAGCTTCACCTGTGAAAGGGCACGATTATTAAGAAAAGGAGAACTAAGAAGACTTTTTAATTTTTAAAGAGGGGTATTGTAGTCCTTTTATGTGATAAAGGGAGGTGAGATTACTTTTTGGGTTAACATTAAGCACAAAACCTGGAGAGAAATTCAAAAAACAAAAGTCACTTAATTAAGCTAAAAATGTACAGTGTTCACACTGTTCGTTAGTATTGTTCAAGTGTTACTATTCACATTTCACAAAATTCTGAGAATAGAAATTGCAGAATCGAGCATAAAAGATTCGACACAAGAATCAACCACAAAATATTCGACACAAGAATCGGGCACAAAAGATTCGACACAAGAATCAGCCACAAAGGGCTCGAAAATATAATCAAACAGATTATTAGCCTTACCAGAGAAAGTGTCAAATGAATAGTTACCAGAATTGACGAAAATAGGCTTGTAACCGGAGTCGGTAAAAAATACCTCATATGGATCCTCCGATGCCGACTTTAACCGTAGATTAGAGGGTATCATATCGAAATCCCCAGACATCAAATATTGAAGGATCGAATGTTGTGTGAGAGAGAAATCGACTGGATATTGAGGAATATCCAGGATCGAATATTGTAAGAGAGAGAGAGAGAGAGAGAGAGAGAGAGAGAGAGAGAGAGAGAGAGAGAGAGAGAGAGAGAGAGAGAGAGAGAAATCAAGATATCAAACGTAAGATCTAGGATCGAATGTGTGAGAGAAAAAAATCGAGATATTAAACATAAATTCTAGGATATTGTGAGAGATGAATCAGAGATTGAATATTGAAGAACTAGGGTTTTTTAAGAGAGAGAGCAGAGATGAGGTGAAGCGGCGATGATAGAAGAGAGAGAGAGAGAGAGAGAGAGATAATGTGAATCAGACGTAGGTTTAATTATGTTAGGGTTATGTGTAGTTAGGTTAGTGTAATTGGGCTGAGTTAATGTTAGATTTAATTTTAATTGGTCTGAAATGAAAAATAAGTATGGGCCCATATTAGTGGCATTTTTTTAAATAAATTCATATTGTGAGGGTATTGATATTGAGTATTATTTCCAAATTTGGGGTGTGAAGATAGTTTTGGGATGGACCAAAATAGAAAGTGTAAAGATAGTTCCGGGACGGAGGAAGTGTGATTTTTACATTATTTAATGTATATCCATGAAATTATTTATGTAAATCATATTATAGCACGACCTTAAAATAATATATGGATTTTATAAGCAAAACACAATAAATTAAATGTAAAATTACTATTCTAACCTAACCGATTACCTTTCATCCTCCAGCTCGACGTCAGTGTAGAAGATCAGTAGTTGAACAATTCTAGAGTGCATAGTTCAAACTTCAGTGGACATCAATATGTGCCCCCTGCAAATTCAAAGAGAAATCATTTTAATATTTATAAGATCATTTGAAAAATAGAACATAAAAGTTGTAGAAGTTTAGCTCTTTATTTAGTTGCATCCATCACATATCTGGCATTCTTCTTTGGTCATTGGACAAATTTGCACCCATTTGATTGATAAAAGAACCTTGTTACGATTGCAAAAGATAGCAATGTTCACTGCCGGTGGCAGTGAGAGAATGCTTTAAGCACACAAACACATAATGATAAAACAACCATGGTGGACCATGCTCAGTAATTAATATGCAGATCAGAACCTACACACTATATATTCTTTTGCCTGGTAATATCATCTTGCGGACATCTACAAATTCAATACTAAGTCATAGTTATTACAATTCACTGATGATCCTTAAAACAATGAAAAGCAAAGCCATTGTATTTCTAAAAATGTTTATAAATCAAATGACATTCACTACTACACAAAAATGTCTAACTGGCAAATACAATTGGCAGATTAATCAGTCTATGTTAACTCAAGGTACATTTTGGTAGCTAAAGTAAACATGCACCTCATTGTCGGCCTCCACAGCCAGACGAAGTATACGTATCTGGGAGTTAAGGGTAGAAGTTAGGCCCTCATCATCCTCAAAGTCCTTAAAAGATTTTAAAATAGGGAGCTTCTTAATGATGTCAAGTGGTCGAGGCCTAAATGAGAGCCTGCTCATAGCATCAAATCATTCCCAACTTCACTAAGCTAACCTTCCCTCTACCTACCACAATACCATGTGGCCACTTTCTTATCCCTGCAGTCAATAATACAAGTTCATGACTTCAAAAAAATCAAGATAATAAAATTAATCGTCATTGACGTTTTATTATCATATTACCTTATTGCATATCACCTATTGTCCCTTCTTGTCAAATCCTCAATCAAAGCAGCACTAAATCAACATTCACAAAAACACAAAAAAAACAGAAAACTCCATTAACCCCTAAATCAAGAAAATAAAAAAATACTTTGTGAAATAATTCAATTATAAATATATACCTTTTCAAAGCAGACTGCATATCAACTGTTTTCGTAACAGACACGATCTTCTATGCCCTGACAAAATTGGTGTTGGGGTTGTTGTCTTGGTGGTGGTTGTTCACTGATCGGCAAGAGGAAAAAAGAAGCGGCAGGAGGATTCAAAAGTCTAAGAGGGGCAGATTAAAGATGAAAGCGGCGAGGGACGGTGAGGGTTGGGTGAAAGAGAGAATGCCAAAAACCCTAGTTTTGTCTGAATCATTTTCTTCAAATGAAATTCAAAAGGAAACAAATGACACGTACATTTCTTCAAGGAAAAATACTAAAAAAAATTTGACATGTATTTTGCAACTTAATAATATAATGACACATATGTCAAACTCTTGTATGAGTGACACATAAGATTAGACCAACTCCCTATTAGTAATATAGGGATTTAATTTAACCAATTCAGTCACATAACTTTTTCACATTTATTGAAATAGTCCTATAATTATTTATTTATTGATTTAATCTCATATACATTCGATATCAACAATTCAGTTTCAAATGGCCAAAAAATGCACGAAATGACATTGTTCTGATCATGTGTTAGTCATGTGCGTATTTTTATCCGGCGAAAGCTTAAGACATGAGATTTTTCGTACATGTGGCACGCTGATTGGGTATTTTTATTCATTTAAAAAATAATAAATTTCAAAATAAAATCCAACGAATTAAAAAAAAATCCAACGAATTAAATCAATAAAATTAATGATAAAAGTAAAATCAATAAAATTAAATCTCTCGTTATATTTGAGAACACAAAATGCATTCTCTGAATTGAAAAATTCCAAACTCTTTTCCAACTAGGAACCCTAAAAAAAAACTCCAAATTGATTTTCCCCAAATGCACATGAATTTTGGTTTGAGTTAGCGCAGAAAATTGGGTTTGAAAATGAATCCTATTCAATTTATTGCAACATCGTCTTCTTCTATTCTTTTCCTCATCGCCGGTGGAAATTGAATCTTTCGGCATGTTTCCCCCTTAAACTGGTATTTTTCAGTCCATTCGGCTTGCAACCATTGAGGATTAATTAAGATGAACTAGGATTAATAATAAATGTGATTTGCCTTAAAAAAAAATACTCCCTCCCTCCTACACTCATTTGCATACTTTCCTTTTTCGTCCGTCTCACATTCATTTGCACACTCTAAATAAGGAAATATCGCACAATATTAATAACCTCACAACATCATTTTAATTTAAAAAATGTCACTCATCTTTTACTCTACTTTATTCTCTCTTTTACACTTTATCTCATTCCACCACCCAAAATACCCTTACACTTTATTATTTCTCCTACTTTTTACTCCAAAAAGTAAATTTTCTTAATTTTTGTGCAAAAAAAAAAAAAAAAACTATGCAAATGTCTTTGGGACGGAGGGAGTATATTTTAATGATAGTGAGGCTTTGTGGATTCGGGTTATCAACTCTTTGTATAAGAGGGTATCTTCGGGGTTCTTAGAGGTAAGTCTAAGAGGGAGTGAGGGTAGATGATCTGGTTGACAGGCCCGGTCCTGGGCATAGGCTCGGGGTGCGACGGCCCAAGGCCCAAGTTGGAAGGGGGCCCATATTTTTTTTTAAATTCTTTTATATATATACACACAATATATATGTATATATATATATATATTACTGCCTAAAAAATAAGATACAGAAATTGTTCATATGATCATATCTTCCGCCAAATATTTGAAATACACGTGAACTTTTCATCTGGCCGCTCTCAACGTTCTTCTCTTAATTATTGTTCAGTCTCTTCGGTTCCCAAACAATAATAGGAGATTGTTCTCTTAATTATTCTTCGATCTCTTGTTCCCAGAAAAAATATAAATCTTATTCACATGAGGTATAAGGAGGCTTGGAGAATTTGGAATTGTAAGAAAACTTGGTGAACTAATTTCTAACCACTAACAACTAACATTTACCGATCAAAAAATCATCGGCTAAGAAGTCAAGAGCATTGTTTGGAGTTGTCTTATTTTAGAAGATTGTTTGGAGTTGCATTTGACAAAGGTATGTGTTATTTCTGATTTCATTTCTATTAACCTTTTCTCTTTTATTTTTTTATTTTTATTTTGAAAATTGTTTAAATTAATTTCTCACTACCTTATAATGTTTACTCTTTGATTACTATTTCGTTCTTTTTTTACAGAACAATTGTTGAGGGAGAAAAGTTTGTTCAAATTGAGAAAATTGGCGTTGGATAGTTTGGATTGTCCGTAAGTTCTATATATTAATTTTTTTATTTTACTTATTTTGATTTTATTTATTTTACAAATTGTTTATTGTAGCTGTTCTTTTTTTTACAGAATAATTGTAGGGAGAAAAGTTTATTTTTTTGGACAGAAACAAGAAACATTGGTGGAGAAAAGGTTTATTTTTCTGGACAGAACAAATGTTATTGTTCTCTTTTTGGCATGTTTTTACATCTGTTACATCTGATTTATTACTATGTTGCCTAAAAAACATTTATCCGGTAGTGAAAAATGAAAAAAAAAAAACGAACTGAAGAGCTAATAAAATCACAACAAGGGGTTTGGATAAATTTATTTTTAAAGAAAAAATACCCAAGAAAATTTGGATCAGTTGAATGAAAATTTAGATAGTAATGAAAACGAAAATATAGATATATCAACTGAAAATTAGATAACAATGAAAATGTAGTTAATGATTCTATTGTAGTTTGTGATGTGCCTAATACATTCCATATTTATAATCTTGGAATTGATGATGAACAAAAAAATTGTGGTTTTGATATTTATGATCCAAGGAATTGGGAAAATCTTGATAATACCACCAAGAATATTCTAATTGAAAAGGGGCCTATTAGAGAAATGAATTTTGAGTTTCCCTTGGACAAAAATTTTAGGCATTTTTCATATGCATATTATTCGATAAAATTGAGTAATGGTGAGATTAGTGATTGAAAATGGTTGGTTTATTGTAAATTTGTTGACAAAGTATATTATTTTTATTGCAAGTTATTTAAATCTTCTAGTAACTCATGTTTGCTAGCAAATAAGGGCTTAAGTGATTGGAAATATATTAGTCAAATTAAAACTCAAACAACATGAAAATAGTGCCGAAAATATGATTAATATGAATGCTTGGAATGAATTGAGAATAAGATTAGACAAAAATCAAACAATTGATAAACATTTGCAAGAAAAAATAATGAAAGAAAAAGAGCGCTGGAAACAAGTTTTACAAAGAATATTTTCGGTTGTGAAATCTCTTGTTAATAATAATCTTGTCTTTCGAGGATCCAATGAAAAATTATATCAAGATAGCAATGACAATTTTCTTGGATTGATTGAAATGATTGCAGAATTTGATTTGATAATGCAAGATCATGTGAGACGGATTCAGGATCGTGAAATTCATTATCATTATCTTGGACATAAAATTCAAAATGAGTTTATTTCTCTTGTGTCCCAAAGTGTTAGAAGGTCAATCATTAAAATTATTAAAAAGACAAAATATTTCTCTATAATTCTTGATTGTACCCTTGATGTGAGCAATTAAGAACAAATGACTTTTATAATTCGTTGTGTTAATATGTCAAATAATAAAATAAAAATTGAGGAGTTCTTTCTAGAATTTTTAAAAGTTGATGATACTTCTGGTTTATGATTGTTTAATGAATTACTAGATGTTTTAAAGGCTCTTGATCTTAATGTTGATAATGTGAGGGGTCAAGGTTTTGATAATGGTTCCAATATGAAAGGAAAGCACTAAGGTGTTCAAACAAGATTTCTTGAAATAAATCCTAGAGCATTATACATGACATGTGTTTGTCATAGTCTTAATCTTATTCTTGGTGATATGACACATTCTTGTGTTAAGGCTATTTCATTTTTTGGAGTTATTCAACATTTATATTCATTGTTTTGGGATCTACAAAAAGATGGAAAATTTTGCTTGATAATGTTCCTAGTTTGACTATGAAATATTTGTCTAATACTCGTTGGGAAAGTCGAATTAAAAGTGTTAAAGCTATTAGATTTCAATGTCCTCAAATAAGACGTGCTTTGTTATAATTATATAAATCTTGTGATAATGATGCAAAAACAAAGAGTGAAGCAGAGAGTTTGATCAGTGCACTTGAAAATTTTGAGTTTTTGCTTGGTATGGTTATTTGGTATGATATTTTGTTTACTATTAATATGGTTAACAAAAAATTACAGTCTAAGTCTATGTGCATTGGAAGATGTATGTTCATATTTTGAGAATTATAGAGTGGAAGGCTTTTAAAAAAGTTTGAATGCTGCAAAAGAGGTTGCACTTAAAATGGATGTTGAGCCTATCTTTCCAATAAAATGTCGTGTGATTAGAAAAAAAAACTTTTGGGGAGAATAATGAGGATGACGAAAATCATTCACTAGAAGAATCATTTAGGGTAAATTATTTTCTTATTGTTGTTGATATGACAATTCTTTCTTTGAAAAATAGATTTGGGGAATTGAAGACATTTGAAAGTATTTTTGGATTTTTATATAATTCTCAAAAGTTAAAGTCATTTGATGATAATGAATTGAAAAAATGTTATATTAAATTTCACAATGTAGCAATTGCTTATAGAATTTTATTGACGGTGCCCGTGACTGTAGCATCAGCCGAAAGAAGTTTTTCAAAGTTGAAGTTGATAAAGACTTACTTAAGATCATCAATGTCACGAGAGAGGTTGAATGATTTTGCACCATTTTGATATTGATGTAATCATAAATGATTTTGCATCTCAAAACGCTCGAACAAATCGATTTTTGTAGTTTTCTAAGAATAACTAGTTTTTTTTTTTATCTTTCATCTGGTCTATTGGTGTAGTTTTGAGGAAGTGTTTATAGTTTTCTTTGTATTTTGAGTAATACATTTTCAATAAAATCTTCCTTTCCTGATTAAAAAAAATCTATATAAATATAATTCAATGCAAGGGGCTCATTTCTAATATTTTGCCTAGGGCCCCGATGGAGAGAAATTGTTGAAAATGGGTCAGTGACGAGGGAATTGGTTTTTGGGATTGATGGAAAAACAACTTGGGGAGATTTATGGATAGGGGAGCAGCCTCTTAGGTATAGATTTTCAAGATTGTATCATCTTTGTCTTAATAAATCGGGTAGTATGAGTGAGAGAAGGATCAATGGGTTGAGGGAGTATGGGATGTGAGTGGAATTGGCAGAGAGTGTTTTTTTTAGTGTGAAGAAGAAATTTTTACCCCTTCCGTCCCACGAGTGTTTTTTTTAGTGTGAGGAAGAAATTTTTACCCCTTCCCACAAAGATAGACTTACTTTCTATTTTCTTCGGTCCCATAAAAATAGGCTGGTTTCTATATTTAATATATCATTAATATTTTATTTCCAGCAAAGCCCCTAATTATTACTCCATCTAGTTATTCTCCAAATTAATATGAATGAGTAGGTATTAAAAGCATTCAGTAACTATTTATTGAAATCAACAGGGTAAAATTAAAAAATAAAATAAAAATTTAATGTTATATCTTATAACTAGAATAACTTCAATTTTTTAATATTTTTTAAAATACCTATATGTGTGGGACGGAGGGAGTAATAGTTTACTATCTTTACTTGACATGATTTCTTTGAACCAAGATAAATGGACATGAAAGGGGTCGAGAAATGGGCCATTCAATTCGAGGGATGCATAGATTCATGTACGATCAGTTTCTACGGAAGACTTGTCGGCAGAAGAGATGGACATGAAAGCAGCGACGACAGCGTGGAGAGCTCTTCGAGATCGTCTTCCCACAAAACTCAAGTGCAAAGGTACTAATTTAATTTGGTATAAATATTTCCAATGGCTCAATCTTCACATTGGCAATCAACAATAATATCAAGACACTTATTATCTTCCATGTTGGGCTTAATCAGAAGTAAAAATGGTAAAAAAAAATTGATTAGTGATTTATGGGTATGTGTGATTTGGTAAATTTGGAAAGGGAGGAACGAGATGATTTTTTATGGCAAGAATTTTATATTAGAAAGATTGTTTGAAAATGTCAAAGCTCGTCTATGGAGCTGGGTTTTCATTGTGTTTCCTGATGCAATCATATGTATGTTGATTGGTTGTCTTGTCCTATGATGTGCTTAGTATGCTAAAAACTCTCTGTATTTATTTTTAGGTATACCTTGTTCCCAATGTACATATTAAAATTTATTTTTCCTGATATATAAAAAAAAATCATTTTTATTCCGTAGAATCGAAAGACTCCCATAAATTTTAGGAAAATAATAATAATTGTGATTTGTCTTCAAAAACGAAAAAGGACTACACGATAAATGTGACTTCAGTCCATCTTTTGGAAAATTATACTCCCTACGTCCCACAAAGATAGACTTATAGTTATTTTCACTCAGATAAAAAAACTTAAGTTATTATATATAGTTAATATATTAAATAATATTATTTTCCAATTTTGCCCTTAGACCACATTTATTGGTGGTCGTTCACGACCTAACTCCACTAACTGCCAAAAAAAACTGTGAATTGAAGGACGACCTGGCCGCTCCACAATCGGTT
This sequence comes from Paraleonurus japonicus, assembly GCA_030762865.1. Taxonomy (NCBI): domain Eukaryota; kingdom Viridiplantae; phylum Streptophyta; class Magnoliopsida; order Lamiales; family Lamiaceae; genus Paraleonurus; species Paraleonurus japonicus. Next base: position 23,810,912 of record CM061057.1, on the reverse strand, counting down.
GGTTGCGGAGATTGTATCTTTTAAATCATGTCATGTGTCCATTTGTGATTGGATGTCTTGATTTGTCTAGATGAAACTTAGATTTCGATTAGGTATATTATCTGTAAAAATATATATATATATATATATATATATATATATATATATATAAATTCGGAATTTTTTTTCTTTACAAATAGAGATCAATATTGGGATATTTTGAAACACAAACTTATTTTCATTCTTATTTGTTCTAGCTTTTTTCCCCTAATATTTCTCTTATTTGTTCTAGTTTTTTTTCCTTAATATTTCTCTCTTATCATGGATCCAAATTATCCAGATTTTCAATCTTTTCTGAACTCCAAAATTATCCAAACTCTCAAAACTCTCAAAATTATCCAAACTCTCAAGATTATCTAAACTCTCAAAGCTATCCAAACTCTCAACATTATTCAAACTATCAATTTTCTCCGAATCCTAACTACGTTCCCATTTCTGAACAAGTTCAACATCTGAAATTGTCTCACGTAGTTTATTCCGAGAGACAAATCAAACGATAGGAAAAGCCGTTTGGCATGTGAAAGAAGATCCTTAATGTCATCTTGGATCTTGATAAATGAAGATGAAATACAAGCTAAAAATCAAAGGGCTATCTCGTTGTGGTCACGAGTGCATAAAATGTACGAAAAAACTCAAGTAGAAAATCCAGGGGAGATAAACGAAATAAATTTTGATTCACTGAAAGGTCGTTTTAAACAACTTAATGAAAATATTAACAAGTGGGTTGCTGCTTACAAGGAAGCACATGGTCGAAAAAGAAGCGGAATGAGCCAACAAGATGTTGAGAACGAAGCTCATACAATTTATGCTGCTGGTAGATCCAAATTTCATGATCAACATGTATTTAATTAACTTATAAGTAAAATTTCCAAGTGTAACTAAACCTAGAAAATTATTTAGCACGTTATCATGTTGATCAAGAACCAGTGGAGATGGGTCGTATTTCATCTCCACTAATCCAGAAACTTCAGATAGTGGCGGTTCAACTATTTCACATCCTATAGATAGAGATAAAACAAAAAAAATAAAATAAGAAAAGGGTAAGACAACACAATCTTCATCGAGTTCCAAAGAAGTTGAAGAACTTCATTTATTGAGACTTGCTAGAGAGAATATTGTTGTAGTGACATGAGAGAAAATTGAAATGGAGACTCAGAAACTTGGACTTGAGACTCTCAAGATGAAACACGCTCTTTTGATGTCGTTGTTGGTGAAAGATCGCTTATCCCCAGCAGAAGAAAAGAAAAAACAAAAATTATAGCCATTGTTTATGGAGTGAATGTCGTTTAGTCGGAGTTCCCTCCGCCGGAGACCATACACAGAATCCAGATTGTTAAGCATTCCTCGAGCACATACTTTTCTCAACATCCGCCATACGAGTTACAGACAATGTCAGAGCCGCCATATGTCCCTACCATTCCGGCCACAGGGACATCTCAATTGGCGAAGGTGATACCTGATCTTTAAGCACTTTCTTTGCTAAAGCAGGGGAGTTGATGACAATGCCGATCCTTTCACTGAGTTTGAGCGTGTAGATGGGGCCATATGTTTTTGCGAGTTCTGTGAAGTGAGTGTGGAGACCAAGGGAGAGGAGGTTTCCCACCACAGGCAACCCTTTGGGACCTGGTGGCAATGGAAGATTCTTGTCATTCGATTTCGTGATGACAATAGAAAAGGCCATACCACGGCAAGAAAGCCGATAATGGAGATGAACACAAGTCGAGCTCCATCACCGGTAGGTCACCAAGCATTAGAGAAGGTGTTCATGGTTTTGGTAATAACCTGAAATATGGGAAGCCAACACCAATGACAATGTGTTTTTGAGAAATTTCATCTTCTTACAAGTAAAGAATCTTGGTGGCAGTCCCTGTTTCTTGAATAATAAAGAGAAGTAATAACGTGCAGATGATACAAAATTATGGACGTGGTTAAACTTGCAGCTCGGAATTTATATAGCAATGTTTTTGCATCAAACAAAACCAAAATATTAGCTTCGATTGAGTCAATTCATACAACACATGTACATATACGGTTATAAGCTTGTACGCAATCAATGAAACCAGAAACTAGGAATAGTACATACAAAATGTAAATTATCTGAGGCAGTGGGCAAAGATGGTCACTCAAACCAATAAAAATTTCCAAATTTCAAAAAGGGAAACATAGAAACAGGAGCAAAGATATCTGAGTCCATTGGCGCATAGGGAAAGGGACACCCAGCTACAGTCTACACAAGAGAAAGAGGAACAGCAAGAAAGCAAGCAAAATAAATGACACACGCAGCGAGAGCGTATAATATTGAAGATAAAACTCTCGTTTTTCATTAGTCAAATCAAATCCCTTGATAACAATGTAGAACCTATCTATTTATAATATAAATTAAACTTGGAGTATAAGAAACGTACAAATACTAAATGAAAGTAAATAAAAAATTAAATATTATTTATTTAAATAATCCACATATGAAAGTGGGTATGGACGATGGAAGTTAGCGAAATAACTTCCATACCCTATTTAAGAAAAACACATACGTATTTTTCAGGTGAGAGATTAATCTCCCCACGTATTTTTCCCAAAGGAGAAAGACGTAGAAATACGTTCAACCCTTCTTCATACGTATCACATATACTCAAATCAAAGGGGCACTTAAATTGTGAACAGTGAAAACATTTTGTACGTAAATGTGTTTCAAACTCTGAAGATCACGGTGTACGTAGAATTCAACCGGCTCAATTTATTCCGCTGCGTTAAAGGTTAGTGATTCTAACCAATTATTTTCCAACACTAAATATAATGAAATCTAAACAAATCTCCTAAACATAAATATCTAAATCAAATATTTATATTGATTTCCATCAATAAATATTCGAGCCTAAAATAAGAGCAGCAACAAAACAAGCAAAGAAACATGATAGCCTCAATGCGCATAATAAGAGAGCAGTTATTCTAATAGATAGCAATTGTAATTCATAAATTAGAAGCTATGACTTGGAAAAAGAAATCCACACTCAACAGCAGCAAGCCAAATGTTACCCTAAGTCATCAGTGTTAAAATAACAATTTAATACCACTGATGACAAATATTAGATGTGCCAGAAGCTAGTACAAAAATTAGGGTGAAACGGAGGGAGGTTGGGAGCAACAGATACATCTTTCAAGGCCACAATCGACAGAGACAATAGATTCTCGGGGCAAACCACACCAAAACATAAATCCTAACCATTAGAATCAAACCAAAACCCTAGCACACAATTCCGAACAAAATCTAGGCTTAAAATAATATCAAAACCTATAATCAATCAAAATTATAACAGGCAGAGCTTAAATGCTTACCAAAACAAGAGTCAAAGAGCGTGGCCGGGTCAACGTTGACAAAATTGGAGTCAAAACTCTTGAGGTCCTCATAAGAGACAGCGGAGACGGGTTTGTCGTCTGCATTGGTGGCGGAAGCAGCAGCAACGACGTGAAAATTGCAGTACTCAACTACTTTAGCGAGGATTTTTCTCGTGACATTGGTGAGGGGGATAGTGTTGTCAGCACAATCACTCTCGGTCATGATTTCGGAGAAGAACGGGTTAATTTCATGAATTTGGAGAAGAACAGGAAACACTTTTCTATGTCCCTCTTTTATACTTATATTGTTTAAAATTATTGAAAAAATAGGTGGCACTGACAGACATCGGTTGTACAACATCAGTTAGCTAAAGCCGATGTCTTCCAGCGCCATTTAAAAATTATAACATCGGGTTGAGATACGACAGCGGTTTTGCGAGCTATTACACTGGCTTTGCTAAAAACCAATGTCATTCCAGCGATGTTAAAGCCTGAATTTGGCATAGTGAAATGATCCAGTTTAAAAGGTGAACCAAAATATGCTATATATGGTAAACTGTTTGGCTTAGAGGATACTTGTCAATCATCTACTCTGAACCATGTATCCGCCTAATATACACTTGTTGTGACTTACTCCCTATGTCATTAGTTTTCATACTAATCTGGGCACACATTTTAAGAAAAAAATGTAATGAGTGGAGTATTGAAGGGCAATTTTATAAACTTTTATTATTAAAGTAAGGGACGTGGTTGGATTGAGTATAAAAAGTAATGGCATTTTGTGTAAATATATGAATATTGTGAGGGTGGAGTTTAAGAAAGGGTTTCCTTTTTTGGAATGTGAAAACTAATATGAGACAAACCAAAAAGGAAAGTGTGAAAACTGATGTGGGACAGAGGGAGTACGACTTTTCACGCTTATAGAATACACTTGTGTCAGTTACAGTGAAGCACATAAATCAAGCAAACAAGTTTTTGTGCTTACAAAAACCTATATGACTATGAGGCCTGGGATCAGCTGTCAAAGAAAGAACTCATAAGAAAATTCTACCTTAAGTTGGTACAGTTTTCCTACGCAGAATCATCCAAGAAAGGATATAAAATTTCTGATTCGGAAGGCCAATCCAGACCAACATCAATTTCATCAAATACGACTGGCTTATATTGTCTATCTCGGTTTCGACTAATTTCTTGTAACCAAAGATTGCAACGTATAAAAACGAGATCACTCAACTTATCTAGTTCTGCGCTGTTCCGTCTCTTACAGTGTAAGTTTTCGAAAGTGCTCCAGTTCCATCTACACCACTGGGAACTACAAGGCTGATTTAGTATCCGTATTGCAAATCTCTGCAATACTGGAATTTCATAACCATATCCAGCCCACCAATCACCTAAGTATGCAAAAATCCAGGTAAGCTATGCTTTTTTGATGGACCGAAGTACAAGATTATAGAATACAAAAAGACTAGGGGTGGCAATTCATGTAATTATGTCATGTTTCATGTCGACACTATAGTGACACAACACGATAAAAATTCGTGTTAGCATGACACGAACACGAAAAATTTGTGTCGACACGATAAGAAAAATAAATAAATTTTATAATAGAATTTGTGTTATAATATTTAAAATGACACCATATGACACGACACTAAAATGCACGTTACACAATAACACACGATAAAAAGTACAAAATCTCAAATAAAATTACAAATTATAAATCATATATTTACATCGAAACTTTTTTCAAATTTAATGGGTTGACACGAACACGAAACGAAAATTTTGTGTCCTTATCGTGTCGATACGATAATGACACGAACACGATAAGCCTAAGCACTAATCCGCAATTTTCGTATCGTTATCGTGTCGTATCAAAAATTGCCGCCCCTACAAAAGACTCCTCATATACTAATTTGATCTATGCTTTGAAAACTGCTAATGATGTTGCAAGAACAAAGAGCAAAACTATATACTGCTAACAGAAGAGAACACTCTTTTCAAAAAAAAAAAAAAACGGAAGAGAACACTTGTTACGATTTTGTATGTTATATTAGGGAGAATTCCACAGTAAGGTTCAAGCCAATTGCATAATGGACATTGTATATCTTACGAAGTAAAATAAACAAAATATATGGACAGTTTTATCAGGGATGATTATGCATAACCAACTTTTCAAAAAGTTACACGACGTGACAAAACTAGTAGTCTAGTAGACGATTTCGTTAAAAAACATATACCTGGAGGATTTAATGTTCGCCCCCTTCGCGCAAATTCAGTTCCCAGAGCACCATGAGCATTTATGTAAACTGGGTGTTCTTTTGTTATCTCAATTTTATCTGTATCCTTATATGCCAATTTCATCATAGCCTCTTGAAAACCATTCCTCATTCCAGAGTCAAGCTTAAATTTAAGGCTGTAGAAAATGGAAGGGTTAAGAAATGCAGCCGCTGCATGGAGTGGGGAGTAAAGATGCATGTTCCATCTCCTTTCGATTATATCCCATATCGGCGAGTACCTCTCAACGATACCATTATAATAAGCCTTAATACTAATTTTTGCCCTCTCAATTCCTTCATACAGGTAGCCCATAGCAGGCATGTCTCCATCTATTATCCTCAGGATTTTCATTAGTGGTTCCGACACGCTGACAGTTTCACGTGCAGAGGTCCAGAACTGTTTCGCATTCATCGTTGACTTGATGAGTTGGGCATCGGGGTGCCTACTGGCACTGGAAGCCAACCACTCTGTATGGGAAAACATGTTCTTCAGGTTCTCTTCTTGCAAAACAAAAAATCTTAAAGACAGAAACTTGGAAACATATCTCGAAATTTTTGGCCTAAGCAACTCTGTTCCACTGGTAAATTTCCGCACAAGATTAAGAATCCACTCATTGTTACATATGTATTCTCGGATAGTTGTTGCCTCCTCCAGGACAGTGCTAACCCATTCCAGTTTGCTGAAATCCTCCAACATCTTCGTAATACAATGTGAAGCACATGGAGACCAGAATATTGAAGGATACTTATCCATAAGAAGCTTTCCGACAGAAGCGTAACTATCAGCATCATCTGTTAACACTTGAACAACACTTTCCACACCAACTTCTAACACAACTGACTCCAGCAGTGAAAATAGATAGTGAGTGTCATCAACATGATCAGATACGTCAACAGATCGAAGAAATATTGTTCCTTTAGGACATGTTACAGAAAAAACTACAAGAGACCTGGTCCTGCTATCAGACCACCAATTGCACAAAATCGTGCACCCTGTTTCTTGCCATTCCTCTCTTAATTTTTCGTACATTGCATTTACATCATCTTTAACTTTTTCCAAAAGGTTGTATCTCAACTTATCAGAGCTGGGTGCTTTATAATCTACTCCGCATTCTGCAATTGAATGAACCATCTCCTGAAAATACATGGATGTAGCAGCACCAAAAGGGACAGCATTGTAGAAGAAAAATAAAGCAATTTTCTTATCTGCATCATCCTGCTTCTCCTTTTGAACATCATATGCCGTAGGCCCAGGTTGCATACTAGGAGAAGCATGTGGGACCAACAAAGATGGGCAAACACTACCATTTTGCTCACTAGAACCACGATTGGGAAGGGCAGCACCACTAGCAGAGGAGCTATTTTCTTGGCCATTTGCCACCTGCTCTACCTTCTGTCTTTTAGATGCTTTGTTCTTTGTGGGGACGTTCAATATACCTTGTATAACGTCGCGAACAGTATCTGGGACTTCAGTGCAAAGAACTATATCCTTGTTTTTTATCTGAGCTAGATGAAACTTCATCCTATAAACACCTCCACTGAACTCTCGATGACAATAATTACATCTGACCTTCTGTCTAGCTGCATCAATAAGGACACAGTGCTCCCAGCAAGCATCCTTCCCACGCACCATTTTTGTAAATATTGGGTTTTAATTTAGAATTCTGCATATGGATGTACAAGCACTATAATAAAGTATTTGACGTGCCAATCAATAAACTAAACACAGAAAAGTGCTTAGGGAAAAAACCATGAAACTAAATATCCTAATAAGATGGCATGAAAATGCTAGATCCATATCGTACACATTATGGGGAAGAAGGCATTATTATACCTTTCTCAATCAAGAAATGGCTCACAAGTCACAAAAGAAGAGGAAAGTATTCAGCTATCACACAAATGATTCAAAAATTCTTACATGTGGCTCAAAAAATTAAGGCTTAATTGCAGATAAAATCACATTCTTATCATAAATTGAAATACAATCTAAACTTTTGAATCTTGTTAAACAAAACCCCAATTGAATATTTTTGGCAATTAGAACCAACATACATATTTTCTCCTACCCACAAATGACGATTAGGTATTCGTGTCATTTGAACAAATCTATACATGTTAATACGGTTAATTATTTGTTGTTAGGTAGATAGCATGTCATTTCTGAGTAGAAGAAAATGTGTCAGGTTGGTTCTAATTGCCAAAAAAAATTAGGGTTTTCTTTAACAATATTCAAAAGTTTAGATTAGATTGCAATTTGCGATAAGTTGTGATTTATCTATAACTAAGCCAAAAATTAAAGTATTCTAAGTTTCTAACTATCAAAGAAAATATTAAAACGTCATATATACATGATGTAGGACAAATCTGAGCATGGACTAACTTACCTAAGGAGCATAAAGCAAGTTCACCTTCTTAGAACTCTAGCACTCTCCCCAACCAATGTGAAACATTGTCAATATAACGTAATTTAAGTCAGCAGCAAACATTATCGCCCCAAAACAAAGTTGAAATTAATCGGGGATGTGCCCGTGCGGTTCCACAAATTGGGCGCACCCAATATATGAAGGAGACTAGCCACACCGCTAGTGAGGTTCCATCTTAAAACCAATCGGTTATAAGAGAAGTGTAGCTCACTAGACTTATAAATTAGTCTCACTTCTTTCAATAATTATGTGGGACAAGTACTCCCTCCGTCCCATAAAAGATTTTCACACTTTCCTTTTTCGTCTGTCCAATTATAAATTTCACACCCTTAAAATGGAAAACCCTTTATAAATTCCATCCTCACAATTTTCACTAATTTACACAAATGTCATTACTTTTTACTCTCACATACACATGACCAATAAAGTTTTTTTACTTTATACATAAAAGTTTACAAAATTACACTTCAGAACCTCAATCATTACTCTTTTTTCTTAAAGTTTGCGCCCTCGTACATATGAAAGTTTTTTCGGGACGGAGTGAGTATAATTTTCCACATTTTCAACAAAAGTTCCATAAATAATTTGGTCGAGCTATATATGATCCAACCCTGTCTGTAGAGAAATATGCGTCTTTCCTGATTATGCTGTTCAAAGCTATTATTATATTTGAAGAATTGTAACTAAATCCAACAGTAGGACAGTTTGTTCTGGACAAAGGTAATTCTAATTCCTAACTAAATTTACTTGAATAGATAAAAGATCATACAACAAATCTTCTTCAAGCAGTAGAACTTCATACGTCATTCTAATTAAGCACAAATTATTCAGCAAGCAGTTCGACGAAATATAAAGAAAAGAGAATAATTGAAAAGCATAAATTATTGCACTAACTTACGGAATTTCTTCAAATTAATCCATAGGCATTCATCTTTACGGAAACAAACAGACGCTGGACAGAGAGGTGCTGCCTTTGATTAGAGAAAACTAAGAAAGAATAATGGAATTGCGGGGAGTGCGGTGAAGATGGAGTGGCGGTGGAGGGAAAAGACTGCCAAAAGTAATTCTTAAATCCAATGGGCTGTTATAGTTGGAACCACTAGACCGCGTTCATTTTGGGACTTACACATATGGAATTAGGATTTTCTGGTACGTCTCATATGAATTTGGGATTTTCACATTAAAATTTATTATTATTCTTTCAAATACAATTTATTTTATACATTCAAAAAATACATATAAATTTATTATTATTTTTTTCAATACAAATCACTTTACTTAATCATTACTCACATCATCACTTTTTTCTCACTTATTCATTATCTTTCTTACTTTATTCTTACACAATATAATAAAATAATACAACATCAAACTATTTATTTGACATAAAACAAAATCTTATCCTAATAAAATCCCAAAATGAACACATACTTTTACTATTCATCAAAGATTTTACATCACATGAATTCAAAGTCATGACTTTCCCCACACACCTAAATCCCGAAATAAACATAGCCTTAAAGACTATCGCACAGTCTAGTTGTCTGCACAGTTAATTGGGCACGGAAATTGAAAAAATATTTTTTTATTTACCAATTTAAATAAAGAATATTATAAGTAAAATGTGTGTATGTAATCTAAGATATTAGCTAATTGAGTTGAAAAATAATAACATTGGTGTAAATAAATATGTATTGTAAAGGTATTAAAAATAAAAAATATTTGCATTTATAAGGGTGCAAATAGCTATATAATGGATGAATAAGGCAAGTGTGTTTACAGCTATGTGATGGACGAATAAAGCAAGTGTGTAAACAGATGTGGCCGGAGAAAGTATTATATATATTTTTTTAACACATTACATTTCCTTTTTAAATACCACTTTGTTTTTTATTTTAATATCCTATATATGTTTTTCTTAAGTTGGTCTCTTATAAGGTGAGTGTATGGATGCACTCGGATTATTTTGATCCATTAAAAAAAATGGGTAAGAAATTATATATATATATATATATATATATATATATATATATATATATATATTTATATATATTGATACGGATAAAAATGTCGGGCCCCGCTACATGTAGGGCCCAAATATGACCAGCCCAATAGGGCCCAATGATGTCATTAAATACCCTAGATAGAGGGAGGAAAACCTGAGATGGGCCCGTGCCCAGATCAGCCGAAAATCAGGCTACGGAGTCCTAAACCTACCTACAGGTGGGCCTCGAGGCCCAAGCCTGTATGAAGAGGGGCCACAAGGCCCAAGCCCAGATACAAATTGGCCACGAGGCCTAAAACCAGATACGGGGCACGAGGCCCTAAACCCGACTGCAGGTGGGCCTCGAGGCCCAAACCGAGCTGCAGGTGGGCCGAGAGGCCCAAGCGAGATTTAGAGAGGGCGCGAGCATTTGACCAAGCCCATAGCGGTTAACTAGCTGATAAGATCGAGAAATAACGAGTAGTTGAGATAATTGAGGCCCAAGCCAAGGAATATTCCCTATATTCCATGTTGACTGGGTCCAACCTCCGTTCAGGGGGGGAATTAATAGATATAATGCAGATTTCTTGAGGAATAAGTTATCCACGCACGACATCATGGCAGAACGTGCGGGATAGTGCCGGGAGACCATGATGACGGTTATTGCTCTTAACTTACGTATAAGTAACACACCCAGCAGGGAGGTAACGGTATCGAATCACTATCACTCTCACTTAGCTACCTTATGCGTACTTTCTTGAGTGTTTTCCGGTAATCTGACTTGAGCGTCGGAGTGCCTACGCCGGAGAACCCTCCGGCGTGTTTTGCAGGTACGTATGTTCGAGGGAAGCTAAGGATCTTAAGTGCGTAAAGGCTTTACCCCCGTGAACCCAGGTGGGAAAACAGGCCCAGATCAGTTTTTACGCATCAATTGGCGCCGTCTGTGGGAAAGAAGAGCTGAGACGTGAGTTTCGAACTTCTTTTCTTTTCTGATCGTCCGAAAGGAGGACATTATGACTAGTGAACGTACACCTATGAGACCGATTGCACTAGTACCGGCTGGGGGAAGGACCACCCCCGCAAACCCAACACAGGGTGAGGTTGCACCCCACCCCGTGCCTCCGGTGGCTATACCGAGCACTGGGGGGCCTCCACTGGTTACAGTGGCGCAAGGCGAGAGCTCGACTCCAAGTCAACGCCATCCAGGGGTAGGATCTGCTGTTAGAGAGGGAGGGGGGAACATTCCTTCCCCTTCTTCTATAATCCCGGAAGGAATACCTATGGTAGGAATCCCCAGAGCGGCTAGTGCTCCAGCCAGGGGGATACCTCAGAGAATTCCAGAATCAGCTACCTCCATCGCTCTAACCCGGGGGCAGCTGGAGGATATGATAGCTCAAGCCGTGGCTAGGGCAATGGCTGAAGGGGGAGGACCCCCACCAGCAGGAGGGACTGGAGAGCCAGGACCGGGGAATCCGCCTGCTCGATCCCAACCAGGGGGGAGTAGGCAGGACGAGTATCAAGAAGAACGGAGAAGAGAGGTGGAGTCCAGGAGAGAAGATCAGCAGTCCCTCGACCGAGGGAGGCTGGTCCAGAGGAAGCTGCACGAGGGAAGGAGACAGCCCCTCTACAGCGAGGAAGTAAGATTGAGGACCAAGAAGAGGGAACAGGAGACACTCAATCTGAGGCCATGAAGGACCAAATCAGATCCTTGAGGAAACAAATGGACAACATGAAGCATCAGATGGAAAATCGGGTTAGTATGCCTCGACCCGTTACAGGTTGCCAATTTACTGAGAATATCTTACAAGATGAATTGTCTAGCAATTTTAAGCCTCTTAACTATGAACATGATGGTACAACTGACCCCTATGATCATTTGGTGAGATTTGAAAATTCGGCCCTCCTCCATCGATATGGGGAGGGTGTGAAGTGCAGGGTCTTTCTCACCACTCTATCCAAGGCAGCCCAGCAGTGGTTGAGCCAGCTGGAACCCAATTCCATTAACTCCTTTGAGCAGTTTGGGGAGCTCTTCTTGCATCAATTTGCTAGTGCAAGGAGGCAACCCAAAGCTACACTAACATTGTTTAACATGAAGCAAGGGGAGAATGAAAGCCTACGGGCCTTCATGAAGAGATTCAATCAGGCGGCACTAGAGGTTCCAACCGCCACCCCGGAGGTAAAAATTAATGCTTTTACTAGTAACCTCCGAGATGGAGACTTGTTTTCCTCCCTGGCTAAGAAGCCAGTCCAGACGTTCGATAAACTGCTAAGGAGGGCGGAGAAGTACGTCACACTGGAGGAGGTGAGAAAGGCAAAGAGAGCCGAGGTCAAACCAAGTGGACCTGAAAAGAAGAAGGAGTTACCGAAGAAAAGCTCAGCAGCAGAACCTGAGAAAGCTGCAAAATCGGGACCTCGCTCCAGATTTGACAAGTATAAACCCCTGAAGCTTGAACCAGCAGAGCTGCTGGAAGTGGCATCCGACCATCCTGAAATGAAGTTTCCTTGGACACGGTCCAGGGGGCCTCAAAAGCCTAAGTCAGATAAGTTTTGTCGTTTCCACAATGAATACGGGCATGACACTAACAATTGTTTTCACTTACGTGATGAGATTGAAAGGATGATCCAAGCTGGACATCTTAAAGAGTTTGTTTACAGAGATCGAGTTAGCTCCAGGGGGCAAAAAAGAAAAGAAGCCGATGATAAAACTGAGGAGAAAGGAAGGATGGTCGAAGGGAGGCAGGAGGAGAGACCCTCCCAGAAGAGAGGACATATCCAGATGATAGTCGGAGGACCGGCAGAGGGAGACTCCTTCCGTGCTAGAAAAGCTGGAGAGAGGACCCTCAGAAGAGAAGTAGGAGAAATGTCCAGAGAGGTGGATCACAGGGAAGCTGTCCATACACCTCGAATTCACTTTGGCCCGGAGGATGGAAGCCTAAGGAAGGAGGACCACAGTGATGCACTAGTCATCACAACAGATGTGGCAGGATATACGGTAGCACGGATCTTCGTGGACACGGGGAGCTCTGCGGACATCATCTTCTTGGAATGCTTCAAGAAGATGAATTTGAACATAGAAATGCAACCAGTGGATACGGCGTTGTACGGATTCACAGGAGGGGCAGTACACCCTCTGGGCCAGGTAACCCTCCAGGTGGGGCTAGGCGAAGCTCCACGAAGGAGGGTAGTTATGGCAAATTTTTTGATTGTTGATGTACCCTCATCCTACAACATGATTTTTGGTAGGCCAGTGTTGAACTTATTTCAGGTGGTTATATCAACTTATCACATGAAACTCAAGTTTCCAGTGAATGATGAGGTGGGTGAAGTAGCTGGAGATCAGCTGCAATCTAGAAAATGCTACGTGGAGGCAGTAAAGATAGCCGACAAAGAGCTGCATCGTAGCTTGAAAAGAGACAAGGAGGTGGACCGAGAATCCAAGAGGTGCAAGATTTCCGAAGAAATCGATCCTCCAAGGATGGAAGCGGATGAAGAGCTGATGATGGTGGAATTGTATCCCGAAAAGAAAGGATACACAACAAAGATTGGAGCCCAGCTGGAGCCAGAGTTAGAAAAGGACCTGGTAGCAGCTCTACGAAGAAATGCAGATGTTTTTGCTTTTTCTTCTTCGGACATGACAGGTATTCCCGAGGAGGTGGCGAGGCATCACCTGAATGTGGATCCTAAGGTTAAACCAGTAAAGCAGAAGCTAAGGGTCTTTGGACCAGAGAAAGATTCCATTACGAAGGTGGAAGCAGAGAAACTGCTGGAGGCAGGACACGTCAAGCGAATCCAATTTCCCACCTGGCTATCCAATGCTGTGTTGGTGGCAAAACCAGGGGGGAAATGGAGAATGTGCATAGATTTTCGAGATCTGAACAAAGCTTGCCCTAAGGATCATTATCCCTTGCCCAGGATTGATCAGATGGTCGACTCTACATCTGGATTTGAGCTACTAAGTGTGATGGACGCCAATCAGGGCTACCATAAAATACAAATTTTCCCTCCAGACATTCCAAAGGTTAGTTTCATTATTGATAGTGGAACTTTTTGCTATATTAGAATGCCCTTTGATTGAAGAATGCAGGAGCAACCTATCAGAGAATGGTGGATAAAATGTTCCGAGACCAGCTAGGGAGGAACATGGAAGTCTACGTTGATGATATGCTTGTGAAAAGCATAGAAGCTGGAAAACATGTGGCAGACCTGGAGGAAGCTTTTTCGGTGCTCAGGAAGAATGGCATGAAGCTGAATCCAGCAAAGTGCTCTTTTGGAGTAAGATCCGGGAAGTTCCTCGGATATATGGTGACCCAGCGGGGAATCGAGGTTAACCCTGCTAAGGTGAAAGCTGTCCTTGATATGCAGCCCCCCACCAATATCAAGGAGCTGCAGAGACTGAATGGGAGAATTACAGCACTAAGCAGATTCATAGCCAGATCTGCAGAGAGGAGCCATCCCTTCTTTAAAATCTTGAGGAAGGGATCCAAGTTCGAGTGGAATGAGCAATGCCAACAGGCGTTTGAGGAGCTCAAACAGCACCTGGCTCAGTTACCTACGTTAACGAAGCCTATTCCAGGGGAGACACTCTACCTCTACCTCTCTGTAGGTGGGGTCTCACTTAGTTCCGTGCTGGTGAGGGAGGAAGGATCGACCCAGAAACCTGTTTACTACATTAGCAAGCTCATACAAGGAGCTGAAGTGAGATACTCGGAGATAGAGAAGGCAGCCTTGACTATAATGGTCACGGCACGAAGGTTACGACCTTATTTTTTGTCACATAAGGTCATTGTTCGGACTAACTACCTTTTGAAACAGGTGATAGGTAGAGCTGATCTTTCAGGGAGGATGGTCAAGTGGGCCATCGAACTGGGAGAATATGATGTGGATTTCGAGCCACGGAGGACCATTAAAGCACAGGCCCTCTCTGACTTCATCCAGGAGGGTACACGTGCGCTGGAGGAAGGAGAGTGGAAAGTATATGTTGACGGCTCTGTGTCTATGCAGGGTTGTGGAGCTGGGATCGTGATTATTGATCCAGAGGGCCAGGAAATGCAGGTGGCAGTGAGGTTTGAATTTATCACCTCCAACAATGGAGCTGAGTACGAGGCCCTGATTCGAGGAATGGAGATGGCCGCAGAACAAGGAGCAGGTCGGGTGGTCATTTATTCAGATTCACAACTTGTAACCCAGCAGGTTACAGGGGGGTATGAGGCCAAAGATGAGAAGATGGTAGCCTACCTTCAGCGAGTGGCAGAGCTGCAGGGAAGGTTCAGTTCCTTTGAGGTCAGACAAATACCTCGAGAGGAAAACTCCAGAGCGGATAGCCTTTCAAAGATGGCGAGTTCCGCAACACTGCAGTGAGGGGGGAAGATCACTCTCGTGACTGCAGAAACCGAAGCCACGGTTCCATCGGTAGGGGTCATCGGAGCTGAAGATGATTGGAGAACCAACATATACCGAGTGTTGCAGAACCCGGAGAGCTGCCCAGATAAAAGGAAAGCTCAGAATTGGAGAATCCAATACACGATAATCGGGGACAGGATGTACCGGCGGTCCTTCACGCAGCCTTACTTGAGGTGTTTATCCCCTCAAGAAGGGAGGTACGTAATTAAAGACATACACGAAGGTTGTTGTGCTGACCATGCAGGAGCTCGGGCAATAGTCCGGAAGGCTTTGAGGGCCGGATACTTCTGGCCTACCATGACTCAGGATGCCAAAGACTGGGTGAAGAGATACGAGAAATGTCAAAAGCATGGTCGCCTCATCCACCTCCCTGCAGAGGAGATGGGGACCATGCACTCCCCATGTCCCTTCGCGAAGTGGGGGATGGACTTAGTGGGCCCATTCCCGATTGCAGTGGGCCAGCGGAAGTTTCTATTGGTGGCAGTGGACTACTTCAGCAAATGGGTTGAAGCTGTACCTCTAGCGAGGATAGAAGAAGGTAACATAATCAAATTCTTATAGAGATATATTTGCTGCAGGTTTGGTATACCTAGAATCCTGGTATCAGATAATGGGACCCAGTTTATGGGAAACATGGTACGGGAATGGTGTGATAACTCGAAGATTGTCAGAGGTTCACATCGGTGGCACACCCGTGCCAACGGTCAAGTGGAGGTCACCAATGAGAACTATTATGAACGGAATACGTGCCCGACTTGACAAAGCTGGAGGGAGGTGGGTCGATGAGTGGAGTCGATTTTATGGGCTTATCGGACCACCCTGTGGAGCCAACGGAGGAATCCCCTTCTTCCACCGGTGTGCAGGGCAGCCGCATTATACCTTCGAGAGGTGGGGATGGAGACACATCGTTTAGCCCACTTCCAGGAAAGAAGAAATGAAGAACTGATGAGGGAGAACCTAGACATGCTAGAGGAGGAGCGCGAGATCGCCCACCTAAAAAATAAGAAGTATAAAAGCCGCATAAAGGCTGTTTATGACCAGAAAGTCGTAAGCCGGAGATTTGAAGAAGGAGATCTAGTCTTAAGGCAAGCGGACGCATTGAAAAACATTGAAAAGCTCGATCCCAAGTGGGAGGGACCGTACAAGGTGACCAAGGTCCTCCGAGGAGGAGCTTATGAGCTACAAGACATGGAAGGGAATCAACTGGCCAGACCTTGGAATGTCTGCCACTTGAAGAGGTTCTATATCTGAAGAAAGTACCCGCCTCCCTGCAAGTAGGTGGTTCTTTTTATGCGAGAATTGTTTTATTCATGTTATTTGATTCTTGAATAAAGTGTAATTTCGCTCCACTGGTACTCTTTTTTCCCCTCCCTGCGGGTTTCCCACTGGGTTTTACCGCAGGGAGGTTTTTTAAAGAGACCGGCCAAGTTTATCCTTAACTTGCGTTGATTGATTATGGTCAATGGGGCAGATTTATTTATTAATTAATGAAAGCGATTTTTCATTGCTTATGAGTTTATGAGTTCATTCTTTCGCTAAACACGATTGAAATAATTTGATCGCATACAATTGCATCACAATACACGCTTGATTACATGAGAATTAATAACTTGCGAAAAAGTTAAACAACAGATAAAATGCACGCGAAGCATTCCATGAGAAATACGATGAGCATTCACGAAACAAATTCACATCAAACAAAAAGAAGCTAAGAGATAGCTTCGAAACACTAAAGTTAAACCTACAGAGAGGGTTTAACCTACCTAAACCCAGAGAGGGGTCACGAGAAAGAAGCTAAGAGATAGCTTCGAAACACTAAAGTTAAACCTACAGAGAGGGTTTAACCTACATAAACCCAGAGAGGGGTTACGAGAAAGAAGCTAAGAGATAGCTTCGAAACACTAAAGTTAAACCTACAGAGAGGGTTTAACCCGCCTAAACCCAGAGAGGGATTACGAGAAAGAAGCTAAGAGATAGCTTCGAAACACTAAAGTTAAACCTACAGAGAGGGTTTAACCTACATAAACCTAGAGAGGGGTTACGAGAAAGAAGCTAAGAGATAGCTTCGAAATACTAAAGTTAAACCTACAGAGAGGGTTTAACCCACCTAAACCCAGAGAGGGGTTACGAGAAAGAAGCTAAGAGATAGCTTCGAAACACTAAAGTTAAACCTACAGAGAGGGTTTAACCCGCCCAAACCCAGAGAGGGGTTGCAAGAAAGAAGCTAAGAGATAGCTTCGAAACATTAAAGTTAAACCTACAGAGAGGGTTTAACCCACCTAAACCCAGAGAGAGGTTACAAAAAAGAAGCTAAGAGACAGCTTCGAAACAAACCTACAGAGATGGTTTTACTTACCTAAGTTCATAAAAAGGTCGTGAAAGAAGTTAAAAGACAACTTCTAAAGACCGAATTTAAACCCGCAGAAAGGGGTAACCTATCTAGACCCAAGGAAGGGTGTAAGAGTTGAAGCTGAAAGATGGCTTTGAAGAACCCAGCTAAACCTACAGTAAGGATTTAGCTAATTAAGTGTTAAACATGAGATAGGGCTCTTAGGAAAGCCTTGAGTAAGCCTACGAGAAGGGCTCAACTAAACCCCACGTCTAGGAGGGGTTTCGAGATCTAAAACTGCGAAGTTTCGAAGATATTAGGTTAAACTTATAAAGTTTAGCCTAAACCGTGTCCAGTAATGACTGTTAGACTTAAGGCTATGAAACGTCTTAAAGATAGCAAGTTGGACTTGTAAGTGTCTAACTAAGGTAGTCCCAAGAGAGGGATTACGAGGCAGAAAACTAAAGCATGATTGGCTATGGGTAAAACTGGAGCTATGGCAAAGGTTTAACCCGCACAAGCCTAAGAAAATCTGAGAGCAGAAACTAGGAAATAGTTTCGAAACACCCCGCTAAACCTAAGGAAAGGGTTTTTAGGGGAAGAAACCTGAGCCCAGGGAGGGCATATAGCTTATTTACTCCTCAGAAGGAGTGGCAAAAAGTGAGAACCGACAATTGGCTTCACGCCAGCTAAGTTGAGCATGCACAGGGGATTCAGCCAGCTTGAACCCCAGAATGTTTAAGAAAACAGGAACTTATAGAAAGTTTTCTAGAGCCAACTCGACTCTATCGCAAGAGCCCAATTGACTAAGGGAGAAGTCTAAGATATAATGGCAAGCCTACAAAAAGGGCTTAGCTAGACACGCACCTAAGAGGGGTGACAAGGATCGAAGCTGCAAAAAGTCTTGAAATGATTGAGAATAAACATGCAAGGGTGGATTATGCATATATCCAGGAAGGAGTATGTGAAATAGGTAGGCCAAATCTAACTAATCTACACCTGGAAGGCAGTATATGAAGCAAAACTAAGAGATAGCCTGGGGGATTTCAGGCTGAGCAAGTTGAGAAAGGGTTTGGTTACACTAAACCTAGAGGGAAGCTTCAAGAACAAGAGGCTGGAAAAGCCTTTTGAAATACTAAGTTTTACCTACCAAGCAGGGTTCTAACTTACGCAAGCATGAGAAAAACTATCTAAAGAAAATCCCAGACTATGAAGTCAAGGGAAAATCTGAAAGCCTAAAGCATAAAACCCTAGAGATGGAAGAGGGGGGTTTTTAAGCGGATGAGTTATCAGCCTATAAGGTAAAGGATACGTACACGCTACTAGCTAGTGTTATGTTCCCAATGATTAAGTCATGCATACAAGCTAACGGTTTAGAGGCTAGACAGTTTATAAACATGCAATGAAAATTGAGTATGAGAAACACAAATAAACAGCATACAACTCCCAGCAAGGGAGGACACAGGTATTCATGCAATAACAAGCTCCCGGCAAGGGAGGATAAACACCAGAAATGAAAACTAGTTCCCGGCAAGGGAAGGGGCACGAGATAAACGAGAATTAACTCCCGGTGAGGGAGGATCGCATATAACCATATCAAAAAAAACCCCAGCAAGGGGGGCAACAGAGTCTTAAAACAAAATATAAACTCCCAGCAGAGGGGAGAGCAGAGTTTGAAATGCCCGACCGGCATGAAGAGAGAGCAGAATTCAAGTGCTAAACCAGCACATAAAACAACAAAAGATAAAAATTATCTGTTACATCAACAAAGAGTGTTTTTTAAAAAGGGTTACTGGGGGGAGTGATGGGGTCCTTCTGTTGCGGCAGTAGCTTCCTCCTGGTTTGCTTCCATCTCCATAGCCTGCTTTAAGCAAGCCTCCTCCCGAGTAAGAGGGGCATCTAGAGTGAGGGGACACAAAGGCTGCTGCATAGAGGCAGGAGTGGCAGAGGTCACCTCGGTCTTCAGGAATTGAGAGACAGCCTGACTCATTACAGGAAGCCACCATTCCTCCTCGATAAGGCGGGTGGCGTCACCCTTGAAGTGGGGAGGGGTAGGCATAGCCTGGAGGGGGCTGGTTCTGTCGAATTCGCCAGCAAAGGAAGGGTCGGTTTGCTGCCGCACTGCCGCATCAAAGCCGTACTCATAGAAGAATCTGATGTAGGGACCCATGTCCCCCAAGAAACTAGAATGCTGCAGATAGGCATCCTTGAGATTGACCCACAGAGAAAGCAAAAATTACTGACCTGATTCAGAAGTAAAGAGGTGATCGCGAAAGGACCTCGCTCCTTCCACCAGGGCCCTCTCGTGCACCTGGGATTCTTGAAAAGCATGATGGACGGCTAAATCATTAGTCTCCTTCTCCGCGGCCTCCCGGGCTGCCTCAGCTTTCGCCAGCTCGGCCTCAACCTTCTTCACACGAAGGGAAGCGAGAGTAACCTTCTTCTTCTCCGCAAGGAGGGAATCCTCTAATTCTTTCAGTTGCGGCGAGGGGAGGAGATTAGAAGGACTCCACAAGCTGGACAAAAGAATGCCTAACTGAAGCATGAACACACGAGTTATGTTAATAACTAACTAAAGAATGGGGTACTGATAATTGCCATGAAGCACAAAGTACCTGGGCAAAGTGGCCCGCTGCCTGGTGTTGTTGGTGGTCGGGAGGGAGGGAGACTGACTAGCCTTTCGCAATCTTGGGCAGAGATCAATTCACTGAAGAATTTGCTGGCAGAAGTACCTGAGGAATATGAATCAACGTCAATCGGGGCGGAGGAAAGGCCCTGGCTGCGTCTAGTTGGATACTTGCGCCTAAAAGTATCCTTCGAGTGTAATGAGCCCTGGCTAGCTGTAGCTTTGCCTTTGGCAGCCTTTGACTTCTTCGGAGGAGGGGCATCAGCTTCGGGATCTTCTGAGGGAGTGTGAAGGGGAGATAACGGGGGTGCATCAGGAGCCTCAGTCTGGAGGGCTGGAGGAGGTAACGCCGAATCAGAGGAATCAGCAGGGTCCTCCAGTACCTTGGAAAGCCACAACATATCTGAAAAAAAGAAAAAAAAAAGAAAATGGAAATTAGAGGCAATCCCCCTACATGTGAGACATAATGCATGTAAAGGAAAGCCATTACCATCACTTGGCTCGAGAGGGATTCTCTCGGAGCTAAATTTGAAATGAGAAAGGAGGCGAGGGTTGGAGCACAACTCGGGTAAATTAAAATACCCATGAGCGTTTACGTGAGCATTCAACGCCCGAATGATCCGGCGATTAGTGGAAGAAAAAATCTGAGTATAAGGTGCAGGAGGGGAGGGGTTCTTATAAATCCATTTTTGGGTTTTAAAGGGCCAAGGATGATCGGGGGTGACAAAAAGATAGTGATCACTCCATTCCTTGTTGATATTTGGGACTTTCCCGAGGAACAGACATTTTCCCTTCACTCTACTACTAACGTAGTAGAAGGGACCAGAGGTTTTGCAGTTATATTGGGAGAAAAATAGCTTCGCTGATGGTTTCCCCCCATTCCCCTTAAGGAGAACGTAGAAGGAAATCATCATACGGAGGGCGTTTGGGGTAAATTGATTGAGCGGAACCCCGTAAAGGTCGGAGATTTGGCAAAGAAACTTGGGAGGAGGAAGTCTCAATCCCGCTTCAAACTGGGCGTGCCAGAAAGCGAGGGTCGGGGGTGTAGTCAGATTAGGACGATCACCGGGATCGGACATTGATAAATGGAAGCCTGAAGAAACAAAGTCATCTGCGAAATAGGTACCTAGGGCTTTTTTGAGTTTGGAAGAGCCCGCAAAAGAATCCCAAAAACGACTCCTATCCACCTCCGGGGAGGAAGAAGATACCGGAGAAGTATCCCCTCGGGCAAGGGGGATAGGAGAATGATGGGAACTTTGCGAGGAGTTCCGAGTGGGAGATGGAGTTCTTGACGAACTAGAAGAAGGCATGAGTCAAAACCCTATTCTACACGAAATAAACTAGAAAAGGAGAGGAAGAGTTTACCTGGAGACGAAGGGGAAAGCGGAGTGTGGAGGAAAGGGTTTTTTTACGAGAAATTTGTAGCAAGGCAGAACAGTGTGAACGGACTTATGAGAGGGAAGAGGAACAGTGATGCGAGTGATTCAAAATAAGAGAAGAGTTGATGGAAGCGTGCGTCAGTAACTAATGAGGAAGGTCAGATGCATGCTCGACAGCTGTCTATAGCAGAAGCTGAAAAGTCGCAAAACGCCAACAGACTGGCGAGAGGGGATGTATCGGGGGAGCCGAAGCTGCAGGAAGGACATCCTAAAGCTAAAGCTGCAGGGAGGATGTCCCAAAGCCGAAGCTGCAGGGAGGATGTCCCGAAGTTAGATCTGCAGGGAGGACTGTGTAAACCTTTCTTACTCCAGTAAGCTCCAAGATCGCTCACCGGAGTAGGGGGGAGTGGTTGATACGGATAAAAATATCGGGCCCCGCTACACGTAGGGCCCAAATATGACCAGCCCAATATGGCCCAATGATGTCATTAAATACCCTAGATAGAGGGAGGAAAACCTGAGATGGGCCCGTGCCCAGATCAGCCGAAATCAGGCTACGGAGTCCTAAACCTACCTACAGGTGGGCCTCGAGGCCCAAGTCTGTATGAAGAGGGGCCACAAGGCCCAAGCCCAGATACAGATTGGCCACGAGGCCTAAAACCAGATACGGGGCACGAGGCCCTAAACCCGACTGCAGGTGGGCCTCGAGGCCCAAACCGAGCTGCAGGTGGGCCGAGAGGCCCAAGCGAGATTTAGAGAGGGCGCGAGCATTTGACCAAGCCCATAGCGGTTAACTAGCTGATAAGATCAAGAAATAACGAGTAGTTGAGATAATTGAGGCCCAAGCCAAGGAATATTCCCTATATTCCATATTGACTGGGTCCAACCTCCGTTCAAGGGGGGAATTCGTAGATATAATGCAGATTTCTTGAGGAATAAGTTATCCACGCACGACATCATGGCAGAACGTGCGGGATAGTGCCGGGAGACCATGATGACGGTTATTGCTCTTAACTTACGTATAAGTAACACACCCAGCAGGGAGGTAACGGTATCGAATCACTATCACTCTCACTTAGCTACCTTATGCGTACTTTCTTGAGTGTTTTCCGGTAATCTGACTTGAGCGTCGGAGTGCCTACGCCGGAGAACCCTCCGGCGTGTTTTGCAGGTACGTCTGTTCGAGGGAAGCTAAGGATCTTAAGTGCGTAAAGGCTTTACCCCCGTGAACCCAGGTGGTAAAACAGGCCCAGGTCAATTTTTACGCATCATATATATATAACCAAAAATAATATACAATTGTTGATTAGTCTAGTGGTTTGAGGTGAGAAGTTTAAAGCAAGGGTCATAGGTTTAACTTTTTTGTGATACATTTTTGCTAGTTATTTTATTTTCATATTCATTGACACTTTTTAATTACTTTTGACTTTTTTTGATATATTTTCGCTAGTTGTTTTTTTTTTTCAATTTTTCTGTGATACGTATTCGCTAGTTTTTTTTTCATGTTCTCTTACACGTTTTAATTATTTTTTTTTTTTTTGCGAAAATATCGCTAGTTATTTCTTTTCATATTCACTGGCACTTTTTAATTTTTTACTTTTTGTGATACATTTTCGCTAGTTATTTTATTTCATGTTCACTGGGACTTTTTAATTATTTGTTTGCCACTTTTCAATTATTTTCGCTAGCATATTTCCATTATATTGAATAACATTTTTCTATTAGTTTGAATATCTACGCTAAAAAAATTTATTTTCGGTTTTTTTTTTTTTATATTTTTTAGTTATTTTCTCTAGCACATTTAGTTATACTATGTATTTTTTCTATATTTTTTTCTTATATCCACTAGCACCTTTTGGTATTCTCGTTGGCACTTTTCAGTTATTTCTTTGATATTTTTTAGTTATTTGCTAAGATGCTTTCAATTATATTGAGCAGCACTTTTCCATTGGCTCTTATGTTCACTGGGACTTCTCAATTATTTTTCAAACACTTTTTAGTTATTTTCTATGACATTTTTCACTTATACTGAATTACAGTTTTTTATTTGTTTTCAGTTATTTTCTTTGACACTTTTTAGTTATTTTCTCTTGTACATTTCAATTATACTATGTAATTTTGCTAATTTATTTTCTAATATGCATTGGCACTTTCATTATTTTTTTTATTTTTTTGCACTTTTCAGTTATTTTTTCTAGCACATTTCAGTTATACTGAGTGATGCGTAAAAACTGAACTGGACCCGTTTCCCACCTGGGTTCCACGTGGGTAAAGCCTTTACGCAGCAGAATTCCTAGCTCTTCTCGAACGTACCTGTAAAAAACACGCCGGAGGGTTCTCCGGCGTAGGCACTCCGACGCTCAAGTCAGGTCACCGGAAAAACTCAAAAAGTACGTAAGAAATAGCTAAGTAAGAGTGATAGTTAATCGATACCGTTACCTCCCTTCTGAGAGTCTTATTTATATGTACGTTAAGAGTGATAACCGTCATCACGGTTTCAGGGCATTATCCCGCACGTTTTCTCATGATGTCGTGCGTGGATACCTTTTCTCTCAAGAAATCTGATTGTGCCTACGTTTTTCCTCCCTAGACGGAGGTTGGACATAGTCAATGAAGGAATATAGGAGATATTCCTTGACTTGGGCCTTAATTATCTCAACTGATCGTTACTTCTCACGTTTTTCGGTCTTATCAGATAAGTAACCGACATGGGCCTGGTCAAATACCCGCGTGCTCTTCAAATCTCGCCTGGGCCTCGCCGGCCCACCTGCAGCTAGGTTTGGGCCTCGCGGCCTGTAGTTAGGTTTAGGCCTCGGGACTTATCTGTATTTAGGTTTGGGCCTCGTGGCCCATCCTCATATAGGCCTGAGCCTCGTGGCCCACCTGTAGGTGGGTTTAGGGCTTTACAGCCTTGTTACAGTCGATCTGGGCTCGGGCCCATCTCGGGTTTTCCTCCCTCTATCGAGGGTATTCGGTTACGTCATTGGGCCCTATCGGGCTGGGCACATTTGGGCCCTATGTGTAGTTGGGCCTAACATTTTTATCCACATCAACCACTCCCCCTGCTCTGGTGAGCAATCTCGGAGCTCACTAGAGTAAGAAAGATCAAGCAGTCCTCCCTGCAGTTTCGATCTTGGGGACATCCTCCCTGCAGCTTTGGTTCCCGAGGGTACATCCTCTCTCGCTGACTGTTGGAGTCTAGCGACTCCTCGGCTTCTGTGCTAGCCAGCTGTCAATCATGCATCCGTCTTTCAGTTTGGGTACTGATACACGTTTCCATTAATTATTTCCTTTATTTCAAATCGATCATTTCAGTTTCTTCCCCTTTCAAAATTTCTTCATCTTCAACCCTTCCTCACCGTGGGTTTTTCTCCGCCAGCGTGTCCTTTCCTTGCTTCCGCTCCATTCAACGAGTCCAGGTAAATACCCCTTTCTCTTCTTTATTTTTCACAAAGTATATTCGGATATATCTCAGCCCAACTCCTCAAGAACTGTTTCCAATTAACCGAACTCTTCTCAAAGCTCTCATCATTCCCCTCTTCCTAACCTCCCTCGGAACCCTTCACCAGTTTCCTCTTCATCTCCAGAAATAGATAGGGCTCGATTTTGGGATTCTTTCTCAGGATCTTCGAAGTTAAGAGAGAAAACCCTATATAGTTTTTTCGACGATGATCTTATAGCGTCAGGCTATCATCTTTCTCTTCCCGGTCAGGGAGAACGTCCAAACCTAACCACTCCTCCCACGCTGGCTTTCTGGCAAGCCCAGTTTGAAGCCGGGCTCAGACTTCCTCCTCCAAGATTCCTCTGTAAGATTTCAGACCTCTATGGAATCCCTCTTAACCATTTCGTCTCCAATGCCATAAGGATGATGATCTCATTTTACATCCTCCTTAAGGGAAATGGGGGAAAACCTTCCGCAGAACTCTTCTTTTCTCAATATAATTGCAAGACCGCTGGCCCCTTCTACTATGTGAGTAGTAGAGTAAAGGGTAAATGCTTGTTTCTTGGGAAAGCCCCAAATATCAACAAAGAGTGGAATGACCACTATTTTTTCGTGACTCCCCCTCGTTCTTGGCCCTTCAAGAATCAACACTGGGTTTATAAAAACCATTGTCCTCCTGTCCTCTCTACTCGCATTTCCTCTTCCACCAATCGTAGGGTTATTCGCATGTTGAATACCCACGTTGATGCTCATGGCTATTTTTATCTTCCCGATCTATGCTCGAATTCCTGCCTTCTTTCTCACTTCAAATTTAGCTCAGTAAGAACTCCTCTTGAGCCAGCGACGGTAATTATTTTTTTTCCTGATGCATTGTTATAACCCAAATACAACAGGATCACCTCTAATCTCTAGTTGTTTTCTTTTCTCTCAGATACATTGTGGCTGTCCAAGGTGCTAGAAGACCCTGCGGACTCCTCTGATTCAGCACCTCCTCCGGCCATCTCTCAGGGTGATGTTCCTACAGTTTCACCCCCTCTCCTACTCACAATCCGACTGAAGATCCAGAGGTCGAGGCCCCAGCTTCTAAGAAGGCCAAGACCGAGAAAGGGAAAGCCCCCGCTAGCCAGAGCTCCCTTCCTTCTCGAGGGACTGTTCGCCGCAAATACCCGACCAGACATAGTCAAGGCATATCCTCCGCCCCTATTGACGTTGACTCCTACTCTTCTGGTGCTTCTGCAAGTAAGTTTTTCAGCGAATTGGTATCCGCTCAAGATTGCGAAAGGCTGTTAAGCCTCCCTCCTGACCAGCAACAACGCTAGGTCGCGGGCCATTTTGCTCAAGTAATATTTCTCGTATTACTATGGTCTTTATGTTTTTTCTTTCTGAAAATTCTCATACCATCCTTAATTCCACCTTGCAGCTTGGTGTCCTACTCTCCGGCCTTTGGGGCCCCTCCAACGCACTCCCTTCTTCTCAATTGAAGGACTTGGAGGACTCCCTATTGGCCGAGAAAAAGAAAGCCTCCCTCGCCTCTCTCCGAGTTAAAAAGCTGGAAATCGATCTATCCTCCCTCCAGGGAGAGTTGACAAAAGCTCAGGCGGCGCGAGAAGCCTCCGAAAGAGAGACCAATGATTTGGTTGTTCATTACGCCCTACAGGAGTCAGAGGTCCACCAGAAAGCTTTGGTGGAGGGAGCGAGGTGCTGTTTGAGGAGCCTCTTCAGCTCAGAGCCTGGCCAGCGATTTCTATACTCCCTATGGCCCACTCTGAGAAAAACTTATCTGGACCATCCCAGCTTTCTTGGGGATATGGGTCCATATATCCGGTTTTTCTATGAGTATGGCTTTAATGCAGCTGTTCAGCAGCAGGCGGATCCTTCCTTTACTGGGGAATTCAACCAGGCCGGCCCTCTTGTAGCCATGCCTACCCCTTCTCATTACATAGGCGACTCTTCCCGCTCGATCGGAGAAGACTGGTGGACTCCAGTTCTTAACCAGATGGTTGTTGAACTGGTAAGGACTGAGGTTACTGCAGCAGAGATGCCCCCGCTGGTCCCCCCTCTATGCCCCTTGACCCTGGAAGTTCCCGCCTCCCAGGAGGAAGCATGCATAGCTCGGGCTCTGGAGAAAGAAGTGGAGATGGCTGCCACTATCACTGAAACAGAAGAACCTCCCCGATCCCCCAGTTAATTTCTGAAACAATTCCTCTTTCTTTTACCCTTTTATGGGTTGTATTGAATTCTCTTCTCTTTCTCTCTCTTTCTTACGCCGGTTTGGCGTCCGAATTCTACTCTCTCCTTTATTGGGAGTCTTATTTTTGAACTCTGTTGCCCCCTCGCCAGGGGCCTTTTGTCATGAACAGATGTGATCCTCCCTTGCCGGGAGTTTACTTTGCATATGATGTTTATCCTCCCTTGTCGGGCGTTTGTTTTCTGTTTACACAGCTTATATCCTCCCTTGCCGGGAGTTGCGTATGTATGCTTCTCTACATGCATTTCTTTTGCATCTAATTTCTGCTGCATGTCTACAAATTGTCTAGCTACCAAGCTGTTAGTTTGAATGCGTTTTCATTTGTGCTTCCTCGAATGCTTCTCAAAACTGTTAGCCTCTAGGCTATCAGTTTGAATGCATGTTGTAGGTGCCAGGGACATCCCCTTGGCTATAGCTTGAATGCATACTTTCTCTCGTATGCGCTTAGGATTCTCCCTTTCTCATTCTTAGGAGTGAATGCTTTAGGTTTTGCTTGAACCTGTGTTCTTGCATTTTCCCTTGTCTTTGTAATCTAAGAGTTTTCGTAGATAGCTTTTATAAGCTCAAGGTTATATTTTTTAACATAGTTTCTTTTCGAAAAAACTAGTTAAAATCATCTTTCTCAAGTTCAGGTAAGTTTAAACCGTTTTCGTAGGTTTAACTTAATGTTTCTGAAGCTTTCTTAGCTTCTCACTCTAAAAACCTTCCTCTACGTTTAGACTGACCAAACCCTTCCTGTAGGTTTGCATTAGCCAACACCTTTTCATAGGTTCAATTTTGGTTTCCTCTTATGAAACATTTTTCTCAAGTTTAAGTAACTTAATCTAACCTGGAAAAACCCTCGCTAGGTTTAGGTTAGTTAAGATATTTCCATTCTTCGAGATTTCCTCTTGACCTTCCTCCTTCATGCCCCTTTTCGGGCATGAGTTAGGAAAAACCTTTCTGTAGGTTTCTATTTCCTGATTTCTCAACCCTTCTTGGGTTCTAAGTTGCCCCAACCTTTTCTGTAGGATCGGCTTAAATTTTCTAAAATAGTCTTTATCTAGGTTTGAAGTTTGACTTCTCTTAAGCCACTTTTGCCCTCGATTTGGCACACACTCTGTAGGGTTGGTTAAATCCTTAACACAACTCTTTTTTCCAAAAGTACTCTCCTCATGCTCATATTAGTTAACACATTTTCACGGTTTTAACTTAGTTTCTCTTTGGGAGGCCTTCTCCAGGTAAAACCTGATTTAGGCCCTTCCTTCGCTGGCTCGACTTAGGCTCTTCTTAAGCCGTGTCTCGAATTCTTGTCTTCTAGGGCTTGAGTATGCTCAAACCCTCTAAACGACTTTGGCTTTTAGCTGTAGAACCATCTTTTCTGGGTTCTTTATTAATGTTGCATTTCCTCACAAGTTTCCCTTAATTTTTCTAGGAAAGACCCTTTCTTAAGTTAGGTAAGTCCACCCCTCTTTTATGGGTTTAACTTAGTACTTCTGAAGCTTTCTTAGCCTCTATCTCCAAAAACCTTTCCTTAGGTTTAGCTTGATGTTTTGAAGCCATCTCTTAGCTTCTTTTCTCGTAACCCCTCTCTGGGTTTAGGTGCTAAACCTTATCTGCGAGTTTAACTTAGTTTTTCGAAGCTATCTCTTAGCTTCTTTTCTCGGATTTCACCTAGGCTTAGGTTGGTTAAACCCTTGTCGTAGATTCAATTTTACATGTAGCCAACTATTCCTTAGTTTTTGGTCTCGTAATCCCTTCTTTGGGACTAACCTAGTTAGACACTTGTAAGTCCAACTTGATATCTTTAAGACTTTCATAGCCTTAAGTCTAATAGTCCTATCTGGACACGGGTTTGGCTAAACTTTATAAGTTTAACTTAATAACTTCGAAACTTTGGCAGTTTCAAATCTCGAAACCCTTCCTAGGTGCATGTTTAGTTGAGCCCTTCTCGTAGGCTTGATCAAGGCTTTTCTCGAAGCCTTATCTCATATTTTACACTTAGTCAGTTAAATCCTTACTTGTAGATTTAACTAGGTCTTTCGAAGCTATCTTTCAGCTTTAACTCTTGCACCCTTCTTTGGGTCTAGATAAGTTAAACCCCTCTGCAAGTTTAAATTCGGTTTTTAGAAGTTATTTCTTAACTTCTCTCATAGGTTTAACTTCAGATTTTCGAAGCTATCTCTTAGCTTCTCTTCTAACAACCTTTCTCTGGGTTTAGGTGGGTTAAACCCTCTCTGTAGGTTTAACTTTAGTGTTTCGAAGCTATCTCTTAGCTTCTTTAATTGTGACCCTTTTCTGGGTTTAGGTGAGTTAAACCCTCTCTGTAGGTTTAACTTTTGTGTTTCGAAGCTATCTCTTAGCTTCTTTCCTCATAACCCCTCTCTGGGTTTAGATGAGTTAAACCCTCTCTGTAGATTTAACTTTAGTATTTCGAAGCTATCTCTTAGCTTCTTTCCTTGTAGCCCCTCTCTGGGTTTAGGTGAGTTAAACCCTCTCTGTAGGTTTAACTTTATGTTTTGAAGCTATCTCTTAGCTTCTTTTCTCGTAACCCTTCTCTGGGTTTGGGTGGGTTAAACCCTCTCTGTAGGTTTAACTTGATGTTTTGAAGCTATCTCTTAACTTCTTTTCTCGTAACCCTTCTCTGGGTTTAGGTGGGTTAAACCCTCTCTGTAGGTTTAACTTTATGTTTTGAAGCTATCTCTTAGCTTCTTTTCTCGTAACCCTTCTCTGGGTTTAGGTGGGTAAACCCTCTCTGTAGGTTTAACTTGATGTTTTGAAGCTATCTCTTAGCTTCTTTTCTCGTAACCCTTCTCTGGGTTTAGGTGGGTTAAACCCTCTCTGTAGGTTTAATTTGATGTTTTGAAGCTATCTCTTAGCTTCTCTTCTCGTAACCCTTCTCTGGGTTTAGGTGGGTTAAACCTTATCTGCAGGTTTAACTTTAGTGTTTCGAAGCTATCTCTTAGCTTCT
Organism: Paraleonurus japonicus; assembly: GCA_030762865.1. Taxonomy (NCBI): domain Eukaryota; kingdom Viridiplantae; phylum Streptophyta; class Magnoliopsida; order Lamiales; family Lamiaceae; genus Paraleonurus; species Paraleonurus japonicus. The sequence continues at coordinate 23,780,480 of CM061057.1, read as the reverse complement.
TTTCTCGTTGTTTGATGTGAACTCATTTCGTGAATACTCATTGTATTTCTCATTAAATGCTTCTTGTGCATTTTATTCATTCATCTAACTTTTTTGAAAGTTATTAATTCTCATATAATCAATCGTGTGTTGTTATGCAATCGAATCGAATAGCATGCAATTGTATTGTTTCAATCGTAATCAACGAAAGAATGAACTGATGAACTCACGGATAATGAAAAATTGCTTTCATTAATTAACAAACGGGTGTGTTCCATTGACCATAATCGATCAACACAAGTCAAGAACTAACTCGGCCGGCATCTTTAAAAAACCTCTCTATGGTAAAACCCAGTGGGAAACCCGCAGGCAGGGGAAAAAAAAGTACTAGTGGAACGAAATTACAATTTATACAGAATTCAAATAACATGAATAAAACAACTCTTGCATAAAAAGAACCACCTACTTGTAGCGAGGCGGGTACTTTCTTCAGGTGTAAAACATTTTCAATCGGCAGATATTCCAGGGTCTGGCCAGTTGCTTTCCTTCCATGTCTTGTAATTCATAAGCTCCTCTCCGGAGGACCTTGGTCACCCTGTACGGCCCTTCCCACTTGGGATCGAGCTTTCCAATATTTTTCAGTGCATCAGCTTGTCTCAAGACTAGATCTCTTTCTTCAAATCTCTGACTTATGACTTTCTGGTCATAAGCAGCTTTTATGCGACTTTTGTACTTCTCAGTTTTTAGGTGGGCGATCTCGCGCTCCTCCTCTAACATATCTAGGTTCTCCCCCATCAGCTCCTCATTTCTCCCCTCCTGGAAGTGGGCTAAACGATGTGTCTCCATCCCCACTTCTGAAGGTATGACCGCAGCTGCCCCATACACTAGGTGAAAGGGGGATTCCTCTGTTGGCTCCCTGGGGGTGGTTCGATAAGCCCATAAAACTAACTCTAGCTCTCGACCCACCTCCCTCCAGCTTTGTCCAGCCGGGCACGTATTCCGTTCACAATAGTTCTGTTGGTGACCTCTACCTGGCCATTGGCCTGAGGGTGTGCCACCGATGTGAATCTCTGGACAATCTTCAGGTTATCACACCATTCTCGTACTATGTTTCCCATAAACTGGGTCCCATTATCTGATACCAGGATTCTAGGTATGCCAAACTTGCAGCAAATATATCTCCATAAAAATTTGATTATGTTATCTTCTTCGATCCTCGCTAGAGGTACAACTTCGACCCACTTGCTAAAGTAGTCCACTGCCACCAATAGAAACTTCCGCTGGCCCACTGCAATCGGGAATGGGCCCACCAGGTCAATCCCCCACGTCGCAAAGGGATATGGAGAGTGCATGGTCCTCATCTCCTCTGCAGGGAGGTGGATAAGGCAGCCATATTTTTGGCATTTCTCACACTTCTTCACCTAGTCTTTGGCGTCTTGGGTTATGGTAGGCCAGAAGTATCCGGCCCTCAAGGCTTTCCGGACTATTTCCCGAGCCCCTGCATGGTCAGCACAACAACCTTCATGTATATCTTTGATTACGTACCTCCCTTCTTAAGGGGATAAACACCTTAAGTAAGGCTGCGTGAAGGACCGCCGGTACATCTTATCTCCGATCATCGTGTATCGAATTCTCCAATTCTGAGTCTTCCTTCTATCTGGGCAGCTCTCCGGGTTCTGCAACACTCGATATATGCTGGTTCTCCAATCATCTTCAGCTCCGATGACCCCTACTGAGGAAACTGTTGCTTCAGCTTCTACAGTCACCAGGGTGATCTTCCCCCCTCCCTGCAGTGTTGCGGAACTCGCTAGCTTTGAAAGACTATCCACTCTGGAGTTTTCCTCCCGAGGTATTTGTCTAACCTCAAAGGAACTGAACCTTCCCTGCAGCTCAGCTACACGTCGAAGGTAGGCTATCATTTTCTCGTCCTTAGCTTCATACCCACCTGCAACCTGCTGAGTTACAAGTTGGGAATCCGAAAATATGACCACCCGACCTGCTCCCAGTTCAGCGGCCATCTCCGTTCCTCAAATCAGGGCCTCGTACTCGGCTCTGTTGTTGGAGGTAATGAATTCAGACCTCACTGCAACTTGTGTTTCCTGGCCCTCCAGATCAATAATTACGATCCCTGCTCCACACCCTGCATAGATACAGAGCCGTCAACATATACCTTCCATTCTCCTTCCTCCAGTGCACGAGTACCCTCCTGAATGAAGTCAGACAGGGCTTGTGCTTTAATGGTCCTCCGTGGCTCAAAATCCACGTCACATTCTCCCAGTTCGACAACTCACTTGACCATCCTCCCTGAGAGATCAACTCTTCCAATCACCTGTTTCAGAAGGTAGTTAGTCCGAACAATGACCTTATGTGACAAAAAATAAGGTCGTAACCTCCGAGCCGTGACCATTATAGTAAGGGTTGTCTTCTCTATCTTCGAGTATCTCTCTTCTGCTCCTTGAATAAGTTTACTGATGTAGTAAACAAGTTTCTGGGTTGACCCCTCCTCCCTCACTAGCACAGAGCTAAGTGAGACCCCACTACAGAGAGTAGAGGTAAAGTGTCTCCCCTGATACTGGCTTTGTTAGCGTAGGTAGCTGGGCTAGGTGCTGCTTAAGCTCCTCAAACGCCTGCTGGCATCGCTCATCCCATTCGAACTTGGATCCCTTCCTTAGAATCTTGAAGAAGGGGTGGCCCCTCTCTGCAGATCTGGATATGAATCTGCTCAGTGTTGTAATTCTTCCATTCAGTCTCTGCAGCTCCTTGATGTTAGTGGGAGGCTGCATATCGAGCACGACTTTCACCTTGGCGGGGTTAACCTCGATTCCCCGCTAGGTCACCATATATCCGAGGAATTTCCCGGATTTCACTCTAAAAGAACACTTGGCCGGATTCAGCTTCATGCCATTCCTCCTTAGTACTGAAAAAGCTTCCTCCAGATCAGCCACGTGCTCTCCGACTTTCACACTTTTTACAAGCATATCATCAACGTAGACTTCCATGTTCCTCCCTAGCTGGTCTCGGAACATCTTGTCAACCATTCTCTGATAGGTTGCTCCTGCATTCTTCAATCCAAAGGGCATTCCAATATAGCAAAAAGTTCCACTAGCAATAATGAAACTTACCTTTGGAATGTCTGGAGGGAAAATCTGTATTTGATGGTAGCCTTGGTAGGCATCCATCATACTTGTAGCTCAAATCCAGATGTAGAATCGACCATTTGGTCAATCCTAGGCAAAGGATAATGATCCTTAGGGCAAGCCTTGTTCAGATCTCGAAAATCTATGCACATTCTCCATTTTCCCCCTGGTTTTGCCACCAACACTGCATTGGACAGCCAGGTGGGAAACTGGATTCGCTTGATATGTCCTGCCTCTAGCAGCTTCTCTGCTTCAGCCTTCGTAATGGCATCCTTTTCTAGTCCAAAGACCCTTAGTTTCTGCTTTACTGGCTTAGCTTTAGGGTCCACGTTCAGGTGGTGCATCGCCACATCCTCTGGGGTACCTGTCATGTTAGAGGAAGAAAAAGCAAAAACGTCCGCATTTCTTCGTAAAGCTGTTACCAGGTCTCTCTCCAGCTCTGGCTCCAGTTGGGCTCCGATCCTTGTTGTGTATCCCTTCTTGTCTGGATACAACTCGATCATCATCAGTTCTTCGTCAGCTTTCATTTTTGGAGGATCAATTTCCTCTGTAATCTTACATCTCTTGGATTCTCGGTCCACTTCCTTGTCTCTTTTCAAGTTGCGATGCAGCTCTTTGTCGGCCATCTTTACTGCCTCTACGTAACATTTTCTGGACTGCAGCTGATCACCAGCTACTTCACCCACCTCATCGTTCACTGGAAACTTAAGTTTCATGTGATAAGTTGATATGACCACCTGAAATAGATTCAATACTGGCCTACAAAAGATCATGTTGTAAGATGAGGGTACATCAACAATAAAAAAATTCGCCATAACTACCCTCCTCCATGGAGCTTCTCCTAGCCCCACCTGGAGGGTTACCTGACCAAAGGGGTGCACTGCTCCCCCTGTGAATCCATACAACGCTGTATCCACCGGTTGCATTTCTATGTTTAAATTCATCTTCTTGAAACATTCTAAGAAAATGATGTCTGCTGAGCTCCCCGTATCTACAAAGATCCTCGCAACAGTGTATCAAGCCACGTCGGTTGTGATGACTAACGCATCACTGTGGTCCTCCTTCCTCAGGCCTCCATCTTCTGGGCCAAAATGAATCCGGGCCGCATGACCTGCTTCCCTCTGATTCTCGTCTCTCGACATTTCTCCCACCTCTCTCCTCAGGATCCTCTCTCCAGCTTTTCACGCACGCAATGAGTCTCTTTCTGTTGGACCTCCTACTATCATCTGGATAAGTCCTCTCTTCTGGGAGGGTCTCTCCTTCTGCCTCCCTTCGATCATCCTTCATTTTTCCTCAACTTTGTCATCAACGTCCTTTCTTTTTTGCCCCCTAGAGCTGACCCGATCTCTGTAAATAAACTCTTTAAGATGTCCTACTTGGATCATCCTTTCAATCTCATCACATAAGTGAAAACAGTTGTTAGTGCCATGCCCATATTCATTATGGAAACAACAAAACTTCATTTCAGGATGGTCAGATGCTACCTCCAGTAGCTCTGCCGGTTCGAGCTTCAGGGGGGGTGTACTTGTCAAACCTGGAGCGAGGTCCAGATTTGGTGGCTTTCTCCTGCTCCACTGTTGAGCTTTTCTTCGATGATTCCTTCTTCTTCTCAGGTCCGCTAGGTTTGACCTCGGCTCTCTTCGCCTTCCTTACTTTCTCTAGTGTGACGTACTTCTCCACTCTCCTTAGCAATTCGTCGAACGTCTGGAATGACTTCTTTGCCAGGGAGGAAAACAGGTCCCCATCTCGGAGATTGCTAGTAAAAGCATTAATTTTTACCTCTGGGGTGGCGGTTGGAACCTCCAATGCTGCCTGATTGAATCTCTTCATGAAGGCCCGTAGGCTTTCATTTTCTCCTTGCTTCATGTTGAACAATGCCAGTGTAGCTCTGGGTTGCCTCCTTGCACTAGCGAACTGGTGCAAGAACAATTCTCCAAACTGCTCGAAGGAGTTGATGGAATTGGGTTCTAGCTGGCTGAACCACTGCTGGGCCGCCTTAGATAAAGTAGTAAGAAAGACCCTGTACTTCACACCCTCCCCATATCGATGGAGGAGGGCCGAATTTTCAAATCTCACCAAATGGTCATAGAGGTCAGTGTTGAACAATGCCAGTGTAGCTCTGGGTTGCCTCCTTGCACTAGCGAACTGGTGCAAGAACAATTCTCCAAACTGCTCGAAGGAGTTGATGGAATTGGGTTCTAGCTGGCTGAACCACTGCTGGGCCGCCTTAGATAAAGTAGTAAGAAAGACCATGTACTTCACACCCTCCCCATATCGATGGAGGAGGGCCGAATTTTCAAATCTCACCAAATGGTCATAGAGGTCAGTCGTACCATCATATTCAAAATTAAGGGATTTAAAATTGCTAGGCAACTCATCTTGTAAGATATTCTCAGTAAATTGGCAACCTGTAACGGGTCGAGGCATACTGACTCGATTTTCCATCTGATGCTTCATGTTGTCCATTTGTTTCCTCAAAGACCTGATCTGGTCTTTCATAGCTTCTGACTGGGTATCTCCTGTACCCTCTTCCCCATCCTCGATCTTACTCTCTCGCTGCAGGGGGGCTGTCTCCCTCCCCCGTGCAGCTTCTTCTGGACCAGCCTCCCTAGGTCTAGGAACTGCTGACCTTCTTACTTGGACTCCTTCTGCCCCCAGGACCTCCTCCTGGTTTCTGGACTCCACTTCTCTCCTTCGTTCTTCTTGATGCTCGACCTGCCTACTTCCCTCAAGTTGGGATCGAGCAGGCGGGTTTTCTGGTTCTGGTTCTCCAATCCTTCCTGCAGGTGGGGGTCCTCCCCCCTCCGCCATTGCTCTTGCTACAGCTCGAGTTATCATGTCATCCAGCTGCTCCTGAGTGAGAGCGATGGAGGCAGCTGGTTCTAGCATTCTCTGAGGTATCCCCCTAGTCGGAGTGTTGGCGGCTCCGGGGACCCCTGTTATAGGGATTCCTTCTGGAATTGCCGAGGAAGAAGCAGGTGGGTTAGCCTCTCTCTCTCTAGCAGCAGCTCCTACTCCTGGATAGCGTTGGCCAGGAGCGGAGCTTTCGTCTCGCACCACCGTGACAAGTGGTGGTCCTCCAGTGTTAGGCACAGCAACGGGTGGCACGGGGTTGGATGTAGCTTCGCCCTGTGTCGAGTTTGCAGGAGCTGTCCTTCCTCGAGCCGGTATTAGTGCAATCGGTCTCATGGGTGTACGTTCACCAGTCATGATGTCTTTCTTTCAGATAATCAAAAAAGAAAAGAGGTTGAAATTCACGTCTCAGCTCCTCCTTTCCCACAGACGGCGCCAATTGATGCGTAAAAACTGACCTGGGCCCGTTTCCCACCTGGGTTCCACGTGGGTAAAGCCTTTACACAGAAGAATTCCTAGCTCTTCTCGAACGTACCTGTAAAAAACACGTCGGAGGGTTCTCCGGCATAGGCACTCCGACGCTCAAGTCAGGTCACCGGAAAACACTCAAAAAAGTACGTAAGAAGTAGCTAAGTAAGAGTGATAGTTAATCGATACCGTTACCTCCCTTCTGAGAGTCTTATTTATATGTACGTTAAGAGTGATAACCGTCATCACGGTTTTAGGGCATTATCCCACACGTTTCCTCATGATGTCGTGCGTGAATACCTTTTCTCTCAAGAAATCTGATTATGCCTACGTTTTCTCTCCCTGGACGGAGGTTGGACCCAGTCAATGAAGGAATATAGGAGATATTCCTTGACTTGGGCCTTAATTATCTCAACTGCTCATTACTTCTCACGTTTCTCGGTCTTATCAGATAAGTAACCGACATAGGCCTGGTCAAATACCCGCGTGCTCTTCAAATCTCGTCTGGGCCTCGCGGCCCACCTGCAGCTAGGTTTGGGCCTCGCGGCCTGTAGTTAGGTTTAGGCCTCGTGACCTATCTGTAGTTAGGTTTGGGCCTCGTGGCCCACCTGTAGGTGGGTTCAGGGCTTTACAGCCTTGTTACAGTCGATTTGGGCTCGGGCCCATCTTGGGTTTTCCTCCCTCTATCGAGGGTATTCGGTTACGTTATTGGGCCCTACGTGTAGTTGGGCCTAACATTTTTATCCGCATCACTGAGTAACACTTTTCTATTGATTGATGTATTTTCGTTAAAAAAAATTCTTATGTCCAATGACACTTTTCAATTTTTTTTGGCACTTTTCAGTTACTATCTCTAGCACATTTATGTATAGCACGTTTCATTTATAATGATACGTACTTTTTATTTATATCCGTATGCACTTTTCAGTTATTTTCTTTAATATTCTTTTAGTTATTTTCTGTGGCACTTTTCAGTTATTTTATGTGGCAATTTTGAGTTATAATTTATAGCCACAAAAGCTCTGCACAAAATAGAGAGATCCTAAGTTTTGGTCCAATAATAAGAAAAGCTAAGTGATGACAAGATCATGAGAAGCCTACTACAGTTTTCATGAGAATCTAGTGAGCTCATCATTTAGAGAATTGCACATTCTCTCAACAAAATTATGAAATAACAAACAAAAATTAGAGATCAGAGCACCTAAATTGTAGCGGTTATCATTAAGGGAGATTTTTGCAGAGCGAAAAAGTGGAATGAGATTTCAACCATGAGTCAATGCAGTGAACGTGGAAGCAGTGGCTGTGCAAACCGGCTGTTTTTGGTATCGATCACTGCCGCAAATGTCGTTGAGGCATATAGTGCGTGAGAGGAGAAGATCGTGAAAGAGAGAGGGGGAAGATATAATTGTTAGGGCACATTGGGCAAATGAAAATGGGTCATTAGGTGAATAGGATAAACGCGGGTATGCATGAGGTGGGTATATATGATATTAAATCTTATTCCTTATATATATTATTATGAGACAGATTAGGATGTCACGTTTCAATGTAACCAAGAAATCAAAATTGCAAAACAATGCATATATGCTGGTCAACTCGTTAATTTGATGCCCAAATTGTTGCAGCCATGAGAATTGTAGATATTCATCAATTTAGTCAACACTACTCTTCATTAAAAAAAAAAATTGATGCTCAAATTTCATCAAATTCGTCAACTTCAGAACCTAAGACCATCTCCAGCAATGCGCTGGGGTGGTGAAAACTTCAAAAATCATCCTCCAGCAGATACTTCATCTTAGCTTCAAAATAGCATTTCACGCCACTTCATGTCATTGGTACTCCACATTTGGAGTTTCAGATTTTGCGCCACTTTATTCTTATTTTTATACACACACACACACACACATATATATATATATACATATATATATATATATATATATATATATATATATATATATATATATATATATTCAATCTAGTTTTGTATTATTTAATGATGTTAATTGTAATTTTATCATTACTTTATAATTTTGTATTGTTAATTCTTTTTTTTTTATTTAAAGTCAAAAAAATTAATTATTTTTATCTCAATTAAAATAAATTAGTATTGCACTTATTTGTTTTAAATAAAAATAATTAAAAATAATATGATGAATAATTTAATATACAACATATCAATTGGAAAGATAATCAAATAAAAAATACATAATAAAACGATACAAACATTACAATATGAGCACAATTACATGAAATTACTACAAATAGATAAAATTAATACAAAAACATACGATAACAAACTAAAACAAATAAAATCATACAATAAAAACTAATATATTGTCTAGTAATCCGAAAGACCACTTCCAAATCCCCCAAGATCTGGAAATTGTCCAAACACACCAAACATGGCATTACTAGAGGTTGCCATGTATGCCTCTCTTCTCTTTTGAATAATTCGTTGTTGCTCCAACCTCAATGTCGTACAACGTTCGGGATCATCAATGGAGTTTGGGTTCGTATTTAAAATATTATCGTCTCGCATTTGTTGACGAAATATAAGAGCTTCTTTTTTCAGTTGGTTTTTTTTCTTTTAGTGCTTCAACTTTTTGGTATTATACTTCAATAATGCGATCCGTGTTTCCATGAGAATTTTCCATTATTAGCCGAAATTTCTCATTCTCTTCTTTGATCGTTTGTAATAAATTAGATATATCTTCACCTTGTTTCCTTTTCAATGTGGATTTTTTTATCCCCTCAGGGCGTCGTGGTGGAGAACTACCACCACTAGTGTTGTCATCACTTAAATTAATAGTGAAAGAAGAGAGGGAAGGATTGGAAGATTTAGGGGACTCCATCAAATTTTCTTCAACCTCTGAAGAGACTCCACCATCAAATGTTTGAGTTTGAGCCTGCAAACAGTCTTTAATAATACCCCAAACATGATCAAATTTGAAACCATCTTCGTATCCCTTTTGTTGATTGAACAACTCATGCGCACGTTGAAACTACATAAAATATAAGAAAATTAAAGAAATTGATTAAAAAAAATGCTGGCAAATAAATATTACTTGCAATAATTTGATCGTTTGCAGCACTTATATGCATGAGCTCAACTTGTCGCACACATCCATTAAACTTTTTGCACTCTTTATGGATGAGTTGCATTCGGCATTGCACCGATCTTAGGTTACGACTGGGCTTCGAGCTTGGTTTATCTGCATTGTACTTATCACATTTAATTGAGTTTAGGGTTGATTGTTACCCACTATTGGATCCTATGAAATATCAAGCCATGCCAAAGCAAGGATACGATCCTCATCAGAAGAGTAATTGGTAGTGTGTGGCTTAGACATTTGAGTGAAGATATATTGAAAAGAATGAAAGCTAGTGAGGTGTGTGTTTGGAATATAATAATTGTGGAATGTCATCTATATATAGTTATTTTCGGAATTGAATGGACGGATGAGATTAAATGATGAGAATAGCTATCAATGGCTATGGTTGAGTGCACATGGATTGTGCTTTGTTACACTCAAACTACTTTTCAGAATTGGATGGACGAATGAGATTAAATGATGAGAATAGCTATCAATGGTTATGGTTGAGTGCACATGGATTGTGTTTTGTTACACTCAAACTACTTTTCAGAATTGGATGGATGGATGAGATTAAAAGATGAGAATAGCTATTAATGGCTATGGTTGAGTGCACATGGATTGTGCTTTGTTACACTCAAACTACTTTTCAGAATTGGATGGACGGATGAGATTAAAAGATAAGAATAAATATCAATGGCTATGGTTGAGTGCACATGGATTGTGCTTTTTTACAGTCAAGCTACTTTTCGGAATTGGATGGACGAATAAGATTAAATGATGAGAATAGCTATCAATGGCTATGGTTTAGCGCATATGGATTGTGCTTTTTTTTTAACAAGTATAAAAAGAGCATACACTACGCTAATTTCTTCACTTCAATCAACAACTTTATTATTCAATTTTGTAGCTCACTTCAAAAAAAATGAATTTCAACTATATTATCTCTTCAAGCTCAAGCTCAAGCTCATCCGATGATGAGCTACAATAAACTTTGATGAGTTTAGAATCAGAGCAACGAATGATTGCACAACGAATGCTATAGAATAATGAGCTAATGACATTTTATACAAATATCGATCCTACACATGGAGGCTCAGTTGTTGGTCGAAAAATAATTTTTCGTGGTCGAGAAGCTGCAGCTACTAATCTCTTCAACGACTATTTTTCTGAAAATCCAATGTTTAATGATGAGCATTTTCGTCGACGGTTTCAAATGTTTCGTACGTTGTTCCTCCATATTGTCGAAGCTGTAAAAGAGCATGATGGAAAAGTTGGTTTGTCTACACTCCAAAAAATAACAGCTGCATTTTGAATGTTAGCATATGGTGTTCCAGCAGATGCAACCGATGAGTATATCAAAATTGGAGAGTCTACAGCAATTGAATGTGTTAAGAGATTTTGTCGTGCTATGTGGAGATATTTGGCGAGCAATATCTGAGAACGCTAACCCCAGCTGACGTTGCTAGGCTCCTTCATATTGGTAAGCAACGTGGCTTCCCTGGAATGTTAGGTAGTTTGGATTGTATGCACTGGTGGTGGAAAAATTGTCCAACAGCATGGGCAGGGCAATATTCTGGCCGAAGTGGATCTCTAACTATTATTCTTGAAGTTGTGGTTGATTATGATTTGTGGATATGACATGCATATTTCGGCATACCAGGATCCAACAATGATATTAATGTGTTGGAGACATCTCATATTTTCTCTAATCTTGCTAGAGGTATTGCTCCTCCTGCACATTATGTCATTCAAGAAAAAGAATATAACATGGGTTGTTACCTAGTTGATGGTATATATCCTAAATGGGCAACACTTATGCAAACCATACATGAACCAAGTGGTCCCAAAAAATAATATTTTGCAAAGAAACAAAAAGCATGCAGAAAAGATGTGGAACGAGCATTTGAAGTTCTCCAAAGTCAATTTTTAATTTTGGCAAACCCAACACATTTTTGGAGCAAAAGTGATTTGCATGATATAATGACTGTGTTAGGTTGTATATTATAAGTCTAGCTTTTGTATGAACATCTTTTTTAGTATGAACATCCTTTTGATATGAGATTCATTATGATCAACAATACTTGTTTTTTATGATTGTTACATATATCATTATTTTGTCCAGATTAATCTATACCGTAGATAACATGGTGTGTGGTGTCACACAGAAAATCATGCTATCAGTTCCTTATAGGTTATAAATAAGAGCTCACAACCAAGATGAATTTGGACAAACCATTGAAACGGTTGTGGTGTAATTTGGTATTAGTCTATCTTGACTATAAAATTACACTAGTACGTTTTGTATGTATTGAGCAGGATCATATAAGGTTGTTCAATTTGTACTGACTATATAAAAGAACAAGACCTCTGTTATTATGGATGTACGTCTTCTTAATCCCTATATAATAACGGGCACGTGTACTCAGTGTATGTTTCTTTGATTTGCCAATGGGTGAGATTTATTAAATCAATAGGCTCGGTGAATTGGGAGATAGCATTGTTTATATGGTGTGCTGTTGATTATAGAAGGAATCTGTGTCCTAATTATTTAGGATGATGATGTCCCCTTGAGAAGCTCATAAAGATTATCATGTAAACCCTGCAGGTGGATTTAATCCGACATGATAATAAAGATGAGTGGTACTACTCTTGGAATTAGATGTAAATTAATTAAGTTGTCAGTAACTTATTTAATTTATGGACATTCGATATCTTAAACACGGGAAAATAAACGTGCACATAATAAAGGAGTCCATATTATAATATGGGATTAGGACGATAATTCAATTATAACTCTTTAATGGACCGAGATATAATTGATGGGCTTAAGTAGAGTGTTCAGATTGAACACAGGACATTTAGGCCCATCAGGAGGCCCAACCCTAATTCCTCCTTAGGCCCTGTTGTAGCCTATAAATAAACCCTATATCAGAGCCTCCAGACAAGTGAAAAAAAACGTGAGATCAGAGAGAGGCAGATTCTGATTCCTTGGAGGATCGTCGGCCACTCGACGTCCAAGGGAAAGGGATAGGGATACGACAGAAGATCGTGAGGTTCGTGGCTCATCCTTGATCTGCAGTTCTAACCTAAGAACTGGTTCGATTTCACCGATTAAGGTGAATAGGTATGTTTTATTTTTTCGCTGCGTTTTTATGCATGTGATCCCGAATTAGATAATCAATTGGAGTCGGCGATCCAGTGTTCCAACAGACTGCATGCATTATAATGCATAATATGATAATCGAGGATGAACGTGACATCAATGCTCCAATTGAAGCAGTAGAAGAAGTGTCAACTCCGAACCTCAAATTTGTTGAAAATGAGTCTGACCGATTTCAACATTTCCTTAGTAGGTTTAGGCAAATTAAAAATACAGAGGCTCATTTTACACTTCGCAATGCACTAATTGAACATTTATGGGAAGAATATTCCAACCAGGAATAATTAGTCTCTATTGTTCAGCAATTTTAATTTTCGTTGTAATTTTAATTTTCGCATTTTAATTTCGTTGTAATTTAAATTTTTCGTTGTACTTTAAATTCTCATTGTAATATTATGATGAATTTTTAATTTTAATTAACATTGGCTATTAAATTTTTATTTAAAATAAATTGACAAATGTATTATAAATATAAATTATCAAATGTATAAATTACAAAGAGAAAATCATAAATAAGGAATCTAAATGGAATATTCTATTTTAGTATAAAAAGTAGTGCAAACTGCTGGAAATTTATTGCTGACACTAAAATAGAGTAGTGCTGAATTGACATGAGAATAGTGCTGACTGCTGGAGATGGCCTAAGTTTGGGAAATCCAAATTCATAACCTGATCTAAATTGATATAAAACTCATTAATTGTATTGTGTGACACCGTCTCACAGTAAAATGAAATATAATTTGGGAATATCATTTTAACACTTTGAAAGAAATGTGTATTACTTTGTGATAGTTTGTGAACAATCTCATATAGATTTTTGCTCACTTTTAAATATTAATACATGTGTATTTCAAAAGATATGTGTGCTATTTTGTGTTAGTTTGTGAACAATCTCATACAAATTTTTACCCAATTTTAAATTTTAATACATGTGTATTCAAAATATATTGGGTCTATGTCTCATGCTTGGTTAGAAGGTGCCAATTTTAATTCATATTTGGAAACAAGTGCAATGTTATTTATTAAGAATATGGTAAATTACACAGGTGAATTATTGAAAGAAGTGAAACTAGTTTATAAATTTAGTGAATTATTTTTATCACCAATTGATTTTATGATGGAACCTTATTAGCGGTGTAGTTAATTTTCTTCTCATATTGGGTGCACTCAATTTGTGAAACCGCACCAGACACACCCTAATTAATTTTTACAGTATTGCTTATTTCTGAAAGGGTTTATGTATTTGAATGTTTATTGCATATGAAACTTATATATAAATACTTAAATATGAGGCATGTTTATATGTATACGTGCATACTAATTAGCGTGTAAATGTTAGGTAATATCTTTATATTTTCCTAGTTAAAAAATAAAAACAACCACCATTTGCACACAAGATCAACCTTAATATTTACACCATTAACAATAACATTAAGTATTAAAATCCTGTATTATATAGCATAATGGATTAGGGAGATTAATTTGGACTAATATATGGAATCTAAATCCCAATCCCAAAAGAATTAGTTACCGCGTTAATTTTGTGTAAATCAGTTTCGCTGTTAAATTGATTTACAATTAATATCTTATAATGTTAAATTGATTTACAATTAATATCTTACAATAAAATCACTGAAGTTTTATTTGGATGAAGTCATTTAAAATCAATGAATTTGAGAACAATACACCATACATTTACAAATCAAAATAAAAAAAAAAATTAAATGAATAAATTTAATTCACACAAATATTATTTATAAATGAGAGAATTTTCAAATACCCAACAAAACCTAATACTAATATCAACCCAATACTTTTTAATGAAACTAATATCATCTCTGTCTTTTTTTAGACCGTTTAAAATCTCAAAATGAATGTCTTTTTATTTATTTTTTCACACTCGAAATGATTAAAAAAAAAAAAAAACTTTGCAAACTCAATCTAAACTCTTGTAAGCATCTCTTATTTACATTTCATGTCATTATATTATCCATGTTAACCTCCCTTGCATAAAGTAACATCTCTTTTCATAAAATATAAGACTCATACGCTCTCAATAATAAAACAATTTTACACATTTTTAATACTAACAAAACAAGCCCATGCCAATTTGGGTTGAACAATCTAAAAAAAGACGGGCGAAATACCTTATAGTGTTAAAAAAAATAACTAATACTACCTTTTAATGAAACAACTAATAGTATCAAAATCAATTACACGATAAATTGTGTTCACACATGACTTTGTCTTAGTTACCTGAAGGAATGTCAAAAATAAATTGAACGCGTTTAAAAATATCGGTCATGAATTTATTCAAAGTTTAGTCATTGCACAATGGCTATCCATCATCAATTTTTCACTCAAAACAGAACACAAAATGCAGAATCAAGAATTTTCTCCAAATCTTGCATCCACTGCTCATGAACAAGTTTGAAGGCAACCATTTGTTACTATGCAAAAGTAAGGTTCAATAAATCTCCTTCACCATTAAATATTTGGTCGTTACCTAATTAGCATCGGCCCCGACTTGCTGCCTTACGGTACGTGCACAATCTGCAAAATCCTTGACCAACTGGGCACATTTTAAAGGGTCCTTGAGGTGTTCCTTGTAGCATCTCAAACATGCATCTTTCTGATCCACACAGGGCATCGGCCCGCCTTTTGGAAGCTTAAACTCTTTATCGTGAAGATCTTTAGCTCTTCGACTCACCTCCTCTAACATGTTCTCCTCCTGCCTCTTCAACCTCTCCAACCTCTCCTCAAGAACATTATTGCTATCCTCGTACACATGGAAAGACCGGGTCACATCACTTGCAGGTTTCTGGTAAAAAGGAGGCTGTTTTGGCAATTCGATTGAGGGGGGCCGTGAATCATCAATGAGCTGCCTTGGGTATGAAGATTGTTGTAATTCTGGGGAAACTTTTGGTTTTGGCTTTCTTGTTTTCTTCTTTACCTTCTCACCATCATCAAGAAGCTTCTTAACTAAGTTGCTGCTGATCTGAATTGTAAATGATCCGTCCATTACACTGGTAGCTTCTGATCTCCTGAAATGTCCATAAACTTTATCGAGCAACCAAATACTCAAATGTGTAACACCAAAAGAAGTAAATAATTTTTAACTTGTCATGCTAAAGAGACGATAAGCTATACACATACATTGTAACAAGTAGAAAGAGATTCACTTGGGAGAAACTCAGTTCCAAGTAAAATATTTGTATTTCCTCATAGAAGAATGAGTTAATATCAATTTGCAACCTGTATTACAACCTTTTTATCAATTTGCAACATCTACAAAAAATAATTATCCGGTTGCAACCTATAGTATAGTTTAGGTTGCAATTGGTCAATTTTTGTATAGTATAGTTGGCAATATGATAAAAAAAAAGTGAGGTCATAGCACAGGTTGCAAATTGATAAAAAGTCATAGCATATGTTCAAAAATCGATAAACTTAACATAAACAAATATAGGGCAAATATCTATTAGCAATCTGTAATTTTATCATATTTCAACTTGAACAATTTTTTTTTATCCGATTGCAGCATCTACTATACAAAATTAACCTATTGCAACATATACTATACAAAATTGACCTATTGCAACTTAAACTATATTTTAGGTTGCAATTGGATAAAATAAATTATACACGTTACAAATTGATAAAAGGATCATAATACAGGTTGTAAATTGATATTAACCCTTGAAGAATGGTTTATAAATATTCTCAAGTACTGGGAGCATCAACAATTAGGACGCAATCATCATTTATAATTTAAATATCTGTCTAATGCTGCATACAGCACAAGGGTACACTTAATTTTTTTCACCCAAACACAAATGCTACTGTCATTGCAACTTCAGTGGTCAGTAATTTCAGGTGCAACTACTTTTCTCGTTATTTTGATTCCTCACAATCAATTCCACTTGTTAATCATCTCTTCTAAAACAACAATGACAAAAACTGAGAGGACTTTAGAGCAGATTTCAGATTAGTTGCACATTGATCAACTGAGTAATTATTCACCTCAGGTGAAACAACCCAGTTATGACAACAGAGGCAGCTGACAATCAACATTTTTTTTGCAAGTTATACTAGCAAGGATTACCTAACTAATAATACACCAAATATAGCAACAAGGAAAAATCTATTCCTCATTAAGTTAAGCAAAAGGTACCCGAAACGGTTCTGTATTGCTGACTCCCCAAGACAAAGCACACTGAGAAAGACTTGTACAATACCTATTAATAGCCGAAGCTAGTCAGAGGAATAGATCTCAATGCTTCAAGAGGCAAAATTCAAAATGCATCTCAAATAATATTCTTCAGATAAATTCAATTGATTAAACCATTGCACCATGGAATTCAAATAAGCCCACATCTCCACATTCCAGATCATAAGAAAATCAAATAATAATTAACATCAACTCAGCATGAGAACACAGACCCACAATTAAAATATCATATAGTTCAATTTTGGAATCGTTGGAAGAATGATCTGAAAACCTACCACTTTTGTGCAAGTGTTCTTTTATCTCTGATAAATTTGAGACAGAGTGACTCAACGATGCATGAGCAAAAGAAATTGGTGAGAGAAAATAAAAAGGGGGAGAGGGAGAGAGAATCAAGAAATGAAAATAAAAACGGATTAATAAAAAAGGGAGGCAGAGACACACTGTTTGTGCACAGCGACAGCTCTGATGAATCTGGAAATAGGGGCACCACAAACGCAACGTCGTTGGCACGGAGAATCAACAGCTAAGGAAGAGAATAACCAAACCCCCGAGATTGAGCGGCGACAGATGAGAATAGGGTTTCAGATTTTGGGCGTGAAGAATGAAACCTATGCTTATCTATGAATTGCATTGAAACAACATGACAAAGTTCTGTGTGAACAAGTTTCACGTGAAACTAGTTATGATAGTATTAGTTGTTTCATTAAAGGATATTAGTTGTTTTTACTACAACGTTGTTTCATTAAAAGGTATTAGTTGAAGAGTATTAGTTGTAAACCAATTTCACATTGAAACTGGTTCACACAAGTCCAACTCAAACAAAATTCTACATGTGGCTTCAAGTCTCAATGACACATCAGATTTTTATGCAGAATTAATTAAACTAAACTTGACATGTGTAATTAAACTTATTATTCAAATGACATGACACATAAGTTAAATTGTTGTATAGCCGACACATAAGCAATACCAACTCCCTATTAGTATATACGGGATTCCTAAATTTTATCAGCATTGGCCGATGAAAGCACATTCAACATGATCATTCCAAATTCAGTTTTCCTATAATAAGGTAAAGTTGAATTGGTCTAGTCAATTTATATTCTAGACAAGTTGCCAATACAAGCAAACTTCTTCAATTGCTTTCATTATTTTTTTTGTTTACATGTATTCTTGGCGACTTAAGTTCTACTATTTTGTACAACCCAAAGTTCTGGATGACAAGATATAGTTAAACATCAAACTATTCTTTTTTAGTGCTTAATACTCCCTCCGTCCCATGATTTCTTTCATTTGTGCAAGGGAGCACAAAATAAGAAAGTGGAGTAATGGGTAGGAATTTGAGGGGTAATTTCGTAAACTGTATAAAATAAAGAAATGAATTGGATTGCAAGTAATGTGAGCCCAGAAGTAGTAATTTTTTTTAAAATTGAGGATATTGTGAGGGTGGAGTTTATGGAAAGTTTTCTATATTAAGGGTGAAATTATTTTAGGGCGAACGAAAAAAGAAAGTGTGAAAGTAATCACGGGATGGAGGGAGTATTTTCTTATTTCAGGAGTTCTTTTTTTAGTGTATTTATTTTTCAATACAGTTATGCAATGGAAGATAAACAAAGGATCATATAAGTGGACATAACAAAACCAATCCTGCTGCAGTACATTTTACTTTTGTCAACTTAAAATTTTACCTGACCTGGAAACATCACCTTATATTCTTAGTAGGAGCTGATCAGATACTTACCCTGAATATGATGCTAAAGAAAAATATTTGAAAAACTTAATCCATCTACTTGTCTCTTTGAAAACTATAAATATGCAGTGTGAAAGTATCAATGAGAATTAAGCTTATCATGCCACTGGCTAATTCATACAACTTACATAATAACTCGACTAGAAAGTATGATCCCATAATAAGTCCATCTAAAAGGAAATGCAGGATAATGTATAGGCTGTCAGTTCCTTGTACTCTTTCAAAACATAAAAGGTTTTGCAAACACATTAAATTCAATTAAGTATTGTCTATGATGCCACAGACCTTCATTTTTATTTAAATGAAAATTACGATTGAACAGGACAACAATTTTCCACCTATAACCAGTAACAACATCAAGATGCAATTTATTATTGATTTGTATATTGCCAATCTCGTGAATCACAGTTGTTCCAAAAAAAGCCTAGCCTAGTTGAAACCTAATGAATACCCAGAATTATTGAGCACAGAATCACAAACCACTCTTCTACAGAATAACTCTTTATACTCTACTGTTCAGACAACCATTTGTTACAAGCATAAACACTCAATCGCATAACACCATAACTAATTACTAACGCCATCAACATATATCATATCAAACATACTCAAATATAGATATATATCGTATGAACTTAAATATAAAATTCAACAAGCAGCATGCTAAAGGTGAGACTAAGCAATAGGGCCGGCCCTGAAATTTGGGGGGCCAAGGGCAAAATCGAAAAAAAAGGCCTCTATAAAAAGAAATAACTGAAAATTATATATCAACATTCGAACATAAACTTGAACTGATCTGCAAATTATGATTTCCTTTATTTGTTTTACTTTTTGGTTTGCTCCAGGCCTATTACTAACAAGACAACAAAAAGTTCAGCATGACTTCAAATATTTCATCAATCATCATATGACATGCTAGTTCTCATGCCACAAAACCTATAAATTGCAATAAACATGGTGAATACTTGTTGATATGTCTCATGCCACAAAATTCAAAATAGCACTCCCTATTTTATAAACATTAAATCAGATTCTAGTTGAAAGTGCTTTCGATATTTCTGATTTCACTGCAGGAAGCAAGGAACTGAGGCTCGTATTTAAAAGGTAAATTAAATAAAAAATAGCATTCCCTTTTACGGTAAATTAATCGAGTGTTGTCATTATTTTTTTTAAAAAAATAAAAAAAACGTTGCACATAAGACATCCTTTTTAATAAATCTAATTACTACTCCTTTGTGTTTGTACCTTTAGATCTTCCTTTTCACATCTCTTCGGCTTGGTGGGTTTCTCCGAAATTGTTAGGAAATAGATTCAGAAACAGAGATCACACAAGTAAAACAATGAAACGGATAATCATCATTTAAACAGGAAATTATAGCAACAACTATAGAAATTGGGGCCGCCCAGTTAAGTTCCACATACTGAAGCTCGGCCAATAAGTGAAGGAAATTAGTCATGTCCTTAGTGAGGTTCCACACTAAAACCAATGAGGTAATAGGAGGAGTAGCCTATATAAATTAGTCTCGCTTCTTTCAATATTTCGATGTGGAACAACTCACACGTGAAATCCCTCGATATTCTCAAACAACAGCCAGCAGTATCAAATCAAAAACTACTTTTGAATCATCTTTCCGTCATATTAAAAACTAATTTTAATTCTCAAAAATATGAACACCAAGACTCCTTTCTTCCCCGTCCTCCCCAAATTTGTAATAAAATCACCATAGATATAATAAATTGAGAGAAAATAAGAAATGCAACCCTTATCTATCCAAAATAATATCAAAACCATCAGCGTTGTTCGAATTAAATTTCTAGGAAGTACGCAAATGTACGAGGGTTTGCCACCCCATTTATATGTAGCAATAAGAAATACCCAATCAGAACAACGAATTTAACAACAATTCAAATCTCAAAATTCATAATCGAATCTTAATCCATCATTTCATTTCAAAGTTATCCCTTAATTAAATTCTATGTATGATTATAAGCAGCACTTCTATGGCATCAAAATATTGATCTTCAAAACAGAGAGAGACAGAGAAGAGGGATACCTTGTGAAGAAGCGCGAGAAAATAATCTAATCTTTTTTATCAGTCGACTGCGGCGGTGACCGGAGGCGAGTGACCTGCAAGTTTGTTTCTGCGGTCGACTTTATTGAGACTATATTTATACTCATTTAAAGGGATAAGGTACAAATTAGACCCTCAATTAGTGTATCAGGTATAAATTGAACTATGAACTATTTTTTGGTACAAATTGGACTCTGAACTAATGTCTCAGGTACAAATTGGACCCCAAATTATTTTTTTTTAACAAATAAACACTTATACTTTTAAAATTGAACAAATAAGTCCTTCAACTAATAAAATAAAATATGAAAACTCTTTCATTAAATGAATTGACATAGAACATTATTATATTAGTGGATAAATTGAAAAAAAAATATTATAATAAATTCTCAAAGAATGAGTGAATCATCAAAATGATTTATTTTTCATAAGGTTTAATAACATGATACATGTGATTCAAAAGGCAAAAAAATCAAAATGATTCATCATTCCACTTTGCTCATAAAACCTTTTGATGAAGGCCTTGTGTTGTGTTGCTACATACATATCAATGATGCGCCACCAACTGCAATGCTGAAATATTCCGAGTCTTGGTGTACGGTCACTATCACCCCAATATATAAATTATGGCAAAAATTTATGTGGATCGAATACATAATATAAATTCTATATTTAGAGTTATTGTTATGCATATTTACTATATTGTCATTCTTATACACTGTTATAAATAAATGTATAGTGATAATGAATATGCATGAAAGTAATTAATTAAAAAAATACAGTTCATCGTATGCACATATATATATATATATATATATATATATATATATATATATATATATATATATATATATATATATATCGTCCTCTCAAACGTACATATTAAATAAAAGGATTAATGACATAAAAATTCACGACTTTTTAAGTGTTACAATGTGTTTTTTTTTTAAATGTAATTCGATACATGAATTAATTATTTATTGCAATTTAATACCCCAATTTTCATTGTAACTAAAGATGATGTGACAGTCGTAATCGCCTTCAATGACACATGAGACACTTGAAACTAGTCTGGTGCATCTAATTGAAATAGCCCTAGTCTGCCATATCATCTTTAGTTACACCGTTAGTTTAATGTATCAAATTGCAACAAATAATTAATTCCTATATAAAATTATAAATTTTTGAATGACATATTGTAATTGTAACAACTTAAATGGTCGTGATTTTCAGTGTAATTAACCCTAAATAAAACAATTAAAGATCGTTAACTTAATTCTGCGTTTTAGATCCATTTAAATCTTTGTTTTAGATATTATAGACAAATTAATATGACATAAATTAATTACTCTATTTGATTAGATATTTTGTTGTTGATACTATATTTATTTTGCATATATACTTAATTTAAAATCATTAATGGGTAGAGATAGCGGGCAAGGTAAGAGCGGTATCTAAATACTCAGGACCACCCCGCCCCATAACCAGCCTGCCCGACGCCCCGCTGTAAGTCAAGAAATTCAGCCCTAAGTTTACCCTACTTTTTTTTTTTATTGTATTACAACTCTAGCTATTCACATTAATTAAAACACGCTCGCATGCAATATAAATCTTACAAATCTAAAAGAAATAAATATTAGGATTACTTTCTTATCATTTTTTTGTTTAATTTTCTAATTTAGTTATTTAAAAAAAAATCTGGCTGATAATATTATACTCCCTCTGTCCCGGAGTTATCTTCACAGTTGACTTTTTAACGATTTTTGTGTGAGAATTATTTCATAGTAATATGTGTACAAAAGTTATTTTATATGAATGATATGCTAGTTGATAAGGTTAAATATATATATATATATATATATATATATATATATTTAAACAAATTAAATACAATATGTGAGGGGCAGGGTGGGATGGGCAAAACACATACCCATGCCCGACCTTACCCCCACATGGGACAGGGCGAGACAGTCTTGTGGTGAACCGTTTTATTATCCCTATTAATGGGTTGTATAATTAATTTATAAAGAAAACTATTTTTCTCCTATGATTTCTTTTGAAAAGATAGTAGGCTTTATGTTATAAGCAAACAGTTACATTTTTGGGCTCTTAGCTAGTTACCTCGGATAGTTACAAGTTACAACCCCATTGTGATGCAGTTTTTGAGAAATCCAAATATATATGTCAATTTTACAGATTAAATTGATTTTGTTAACGAGGAATTGTGTTCATGACATACATTATTGGAAAGGCATGTGAGTCTAGTTTTTAAGGAATTTTGAATCTTGTAATTTGAAAATTTGAGTAAAAATTATGACCAAATTACTAAAGTATGGCAAACTGCTCAGAAATTTGTCCAAATACTGTCTCTTGATCTTCTCTTGCATTTATATCCTTAAGGTGGTCTTTTTTTATAACTCGATATGCGTCCTAAGGACCGACTAATACGTAAGATCTCACTGTGCATTAGCGAGGGTCCCATCTAAAACCAGAGCAAAGTTGTGTATGAATTGACTCATCTAAAATATTGCTCGCACGCACTGAGTTTCAAACCTGAGACTCATTAAGCATCACACTCTTAAGTGTCAAACTCTCACTATTAGGTCAACCCCTACTGTGTCCGCTATTGTCGATTGAGTGATTTTTGGTCACATTCACTCTCTTCCATTTTAATTCTATGCTTTGTCCATTAGATCAACCCCTATTGTGTCCGCTACTGTCGATTGAGTGATTTCTGGTCACATTCACACTCTTCCATTTTAATTGTATACATTGTCCTACATCATATATGGATGGATAGATCGTTGGGCACAATCAAACAATAAAGATTACACAATAATCTGTTTTAATAAATTTCTTGGCTTTATATAACTTGTTCTTTCTTGAATGAATTTTCTTAACCCTTTTCACAACGTGGATTATGTTGGTCCCAGAGAATCAAGTTTTAGAAAGGTGAAATTTAGAAAGGGGGTTGAATAGATTTCACAACCTATTCAATTTTTTCCTTTCAAAGAGATGATTTACACTCAACTTTATCAGAAACACAACCGGATAGATTTTATATTTGATTCTTTAGTAATCCTTATTTATAACAATGAATTAACAGATTTTCAATGAACGATTAGTAATACTGAAAGATAAATGAAAACAGTAAAGAACACTCAGATTTATAGTGGTTTGGATTTGAACAATCCTACATCCACTCTCCTTTCACAACTCGTGAAAGAGACTCCACTTACTTCCTAACTTACTCATTTACTTATAGTCTTTACAGTCACAATGGGAATCTTCAAGTCTTCAATACTCTTCACACTTTCTGGAATTTGACTTTGAAGATATGAAGAAAGTGTTCTACAAACACTTTGAATTGATGTGATATTCTAAACTCTGAATATACTTTTTCCCTAGATGTGATTTCAATGAATCGCGTGAATGCAAAAGGTAAAAGTGAATTTAAATTACAAGTTTGATCCTATATATATGAACTCTTGAAAGTTGTAACCGAATTGATGACTTCTGGAATTTGTTATAACTAACTAACTTCTTCTTGGTTTGTTGAAACTGTTTCTTGAGTAGTTGCAACCGTTTCTATTATTAAGTTGTAACTACTTCTTGAGATCTTTAACTCTTTTCTTTCTTCATCTGCATCTTGATTATTCAGATGACTTGTCCTCGTCTGATCTTTGTCATGCCTTTCTTATTCTACTCAACATGTCTTGATCTTTTTAAGGATGTAGTCGTCTAATTCTTCTCCCCGTCTTATTCTTGACTTCGTCTGCCTTGAGTCATCATCTCATCTTCTATACTTAGTCTAACTATTACAAGATGCTATCACTTACTACTTCAGCTGTCTATACAATGTTTTTCAGCTGGTCATTTTATTTTACTTACTCATCTTAACTTCATCAAAACTACATTTTTGCCCTAACAGATTACTCTCTATTTATAGGAGTAATTAATATAATCATTTCAACCTTACAAATCCGTTTTCATGTGTAATTTGTCCCCCGACGAGCTCGACGAACACAGGAAGACGAGTAGGATTGATGGAATCATCGAAGAAACAGGCGAGCACAACTCACTGAGGGGCCACTTGTTTGCAAATTTTTCAATCGAAATGAGAATGAAATATATTTTTCCTCCATGCCCCTAGAATATTGGAGGAAGAATTAGGATGGGAAAATGTTAATCAAAATTAGGTAATGATTACCTTATTTAGGAGGAAAAGTTGTGGTATTGATCATTTTTTGTTCTCATTAACCACTATTGTTGTCCTATACTCATTCTCATTCCTATTGAGAAATTTTCAATCAAGCGCCCCTCTGACTAGATTATCATGGATTGGTCTCTAACAAGATTAGTTGTTGTTGGAAAGTTAAGTAAGAGTTGTCAAACGTTGGTGAGCCTAAGTAGGCAACAAAGATTATGGATTAATGAATTCCATTGTACTAATGATTACGTTTTGCACTCAAAGTCACTCTATTAATTAGTGCTAAAAGCTGCAACGCAGTTTATACGTTAATATCTCTTGATCTTCACACCCTAAATGATTAAGCAAGCTGAAAAAAAACTAAGTTAGAATAAGTGCTTATTGTCTTTTTTTTTTTTTTTTATAACTCGATATTCGGTACAAAAATCGACTTATTCTGGAGAAAAAATAAGTGCTTATTGTCATGTAAAATATAACCTGCTTTGGTTTTACTAATTAAGTTGCAATATAGCAATACTATCCAAGTTCTGATGATAACTTGATTTGCTAATAATATATCAACTTAATTCGCAGTGGATGCAAGTTGCATAAGGTTACACAAATAATATCGAAATATAATATTGTACTATCTATCTCAACATTATTAATATGCTTCTAAGTACTCGTTTTCTTTATAAAATGAGATTGATTAATGTTAGAAAAATGTGCTCATTGAATAAAATTTCGATTCGATATATTATTCGTCAAATTCCGAGTTTGAGTTTGGAAGAATTAGAAATTGAATTTTTAGGTTTGTTGTAACAAAGAGAAAAAACCAAAAGTTTGATGGGAAAAACAAAAGAATTTTGTCCCACATTGAAAAATTATGGTTGAGAAAGTGAGTATATTGTTGTAACAGGAATTATTCCTAAGTCTTTACATAGGCTCAAGTCCAATAAAGAGATTGGGCCCAACCCACTCAAAGGCCCAAATCGGTTTTGTACTACCCAAGGCCGACTGGATGGGTTCCCTCAGAATCTACCGACGGTCTTCCTCGGCCGAGCAGGCCAAGGACTTCTATACCAGACGATGATGGTCGGCCAAGGTGAACTATTGGCCGACCACGCTCCAGGCACGGCAGAGCCGATCAAGAGGAAGACTCGTCAGAGACAAGTACAAGAAATCAGTCTTAGAAGGGAATTATATCTTTGTGTCAGGGCTGGAGTTATCTTAGGGCAACATTCTTACCCTATGAATAGAGCCTTTATGGCTCAATAAATGGATTCCCAAGGCCCTCACTTAAAACCGAACTTAAAACACTCAGCAACTCATCTCTTATTTATTGCTTTCAAACATCCATCCAAGCATTCATTGCTCATCATTTACATTCATTGTTCTTGTACATTTATTGTTCAAGAGCAATATCTCTTTGTTTGTTTTATCCGTTAAATCACGCCATATTAATCACAAATCTCTTAGATTTCGAACGGGTAACAACATATATAAGAAGGACTCATTTGTAACTTGTAAGATGCTATTGAGAAATGTTCCTCCACTCTCTATGCGCAGGGGTGCAAATCATAGCCGAAATTGGTCTTCGAATCATGAACTTGTGTACAGACGCGACCAACGTACACGAATATCGCACCAAATTGTTGGCGGCTTGACAAGCTAACTTATGACTTGTTTTTATTTTTCCAACAACTGACTGCTAAGACCTGGGCTATTAAGTCCGGAGTCAGTAGCTACACATAGAGGGCTGCTGAGACTAAGAGTCTACAGTTACGAGCATCTCTCGACAGCTACACATTACAACAACGTTAAATTTAAAAACTGAATTAATGGCGCAGCTTTAAAAATTTGATAAATTTTGTTGACCTTCTTTAGGCAACATCTCAGTTCGCCTAAAGTAAGATATAATGTTAATATCATTGCTTATACCCATTGTATCCTGGGAAACAAGTACACTACGATCCACAAGCACCAAGAGTGAAGGGTGTAATTTTTTTTAAGGAAATTGTGTTTAATACAAACCTCGATTTCTAATTTTTATCCTTTTTCAGCCATCATTGGTGCTCCCCTACCAACAATTAATTGGAATAAGATATAATTGGATGAAATAAATTATTTAAGATGAATTAATTGAGATAATTTATTAAAATTAATTCTAGGGTTGGTTACTACTAGGTACAATTCTTACACTATAATTACTACTAGATACAACCCAAACTATAATTACTACTAGATACAATAATATAGGGTTTTCTACCCAAATTACCCTTCTTCCAACAAAGTACCAAACTGCTGCAGCTTCTTTAAAATAGAAAAAGTGATGTGACTTGTCCTTTTACTTCCCAACACGTTTCCCAAAACAGGTTTGTATCAGAAAAATAAATTTCTTCTTCCTTCATTCTCATCAGTTTTCGCTATCAGCCTTTCATATATATTTGTAATTTTTTTACTTGTGCAAATCATTTTTTTTTATGCAGTATAGTAATTAATTTTTTATGGCTACAGTTGTTTACGTCTTTCATATCAATTTTTTCCAGGGTTATTTTTTCCAGCTACATTTGATTCATAATTCAAAAATAACTCAAAAATCGTCACACAACCCCAAATAGTTTTCGAATTAATATTATGTGCAACTTACATACACATGTGCAGAAGAAAAATAATACTGCACATGTGCAATACAAAATGCATATATCTCACGGAAAAATAAACCAAATCTTGCACAATACAACCAAATCTTGCAAAATACAACCAAATCATCTCAGAAAATTGCAAAATCTTGAATTTTTTTCGGCACAGTACCACAAAATCTTGAATTTTTTCTCTGTTACAATACAACTAAATTTTTTTTGCACAGTATATAAAAATCAAACACTCTATCCATAGTGCCAATCGAACACATTATTCTTTTACAAATGCTTGAAACTCGAAGAAATACAAATATTGTATCAGAGAAAACAAGAAAAAAAATTTATTAGAGGGAGAGATGGAAAGAGATAGAAAATGAAGATCGGGAGAGAGAGGGGCCGTCGTGGCCTTCGTCGGTGGAGGGGCTCGAAATCGGACAACATACCTCTTAGATCCGGGTCAATCGGACGGTGGGGACGGTGGTCGTAGTTTTCCAGCGCCGCCATCACGTCGCGACCATTAGCACCGCCGTGGATGGTGTGTTGCCAGTGCGTCTGGGTGGGGGTGCGTCGCCGTCGCGGTGGAGCGGTGGTCGTCGTCGCATCGCCTTCGTCGTCGTGGTGGGAGCACCGCCGCCTGGGTGCGTCATCATCGTCACGTCGCCTTCTTCATCGTCAATCTGTATCCTAGAGTGCTAGCCGTCGTCAATCTGCACTTTTGGCTTCGATTTGCAGTGCGGTGGGGGGCGGTGGGGCAGTGGGGTTGGGACGTTGGGGCGATGGGGGGTGGTAGGGTTGGGACGTGAGAGAGAGGAAGAGAGAAATAGGCAGAATAGGAATGTGAGTGAGTGAGAGACGCGTGAGTGGGTTTTATCAGATTAGGGGTATATTTGGTATAGATTGTAGTGGGTTGTAATTTTTTAAAATCACTGTATCTAGTAGTTATTTTTCCTTCAAAATTGTACCTAATAGTAATTTTTCCTTAATTCTATGAAACAAACAAAATTATATAGAATAGCACCAACAAAAGTGATATTAAAAATTAGAATATATTACGATATACACACTGTTATATCTATAACCTTACAAAGTTAAACCTAGGAAAGCATGGCAAAGACATATTCTTTTATTTCAAATTTCCTCTCCTCTCATTAAATTACATTTTAAGTATTGATCTCATCCATCAATTTTATAAGTTTTAATCTCATCCGTCCATTTATTTATATATTAGTCTATAAATTATGAGAGTCTTCACAAACCTTAATTTTTTTTATTCTCTCCTCTCATCATCTTCGTTCGGCGGTTGGACCCTAATTTTTTTATTTTCTCCTCTGATCATTTTTGTTCGGCAGTTGGACGAGAGGGAATTGAGGCTTTTTAAAGATTAGACTTTCTTTTCTAATAAATTTTTTTACAGATGCAGATTCATATTACAAAGAATGAAGGTATCGTTTGATGATCTTCAACATATGTATTTTTTTTTTAGGATTTTACCGTTTGATTTTCTTTGATAACTATACATCTCAATTGTGTTGTTCATATGTCAACTCTGTTTTTTTTTTCTTTGCAGATTTACACTTATTAATAATCTGTGAAGATTTGATTGATGATCAACTATGTAGAAGATTATGAAGAATATTTAATTTACATTGTTAATTTGTATCCATTGATAATTTAGAATGTAATTTTGATGGTCAAATAGTTAATTTGTATCCCATTGTTGAATATTTCTTTCGAATTAATATAAATTGTGATTTTATGTTGCGTTTTCATCTTCAAGCACATTTTTTTTGTTTGTCGAGTCTTTTAATATATTTAGATGCATAATAATGGAATCCTAATTTTTAATTTTAAATGAAAAAAATATTTAAATTCTTGATTATATGACAATTTATAATTATATGACAATCAACATAGATTGATAAAATCAAGGTAATTTGATCAATTCTATTAAAATTATGTTGTACAACTAAGATAATCATTAACAAAAATAATTATTTAATTAATAAAAAATTAGTATGATTAAAATCAATTAATTGAGCCAATTAATTAAATTATAGTAAACTGTATATTTTTTGCTATAATAAATTTAAGAGAAAATTACAAATAGGTTAAAAAAATTCAAAATTACAAATGGGTTCAATGTGCAAATATTTTGTGCTTCTGTGTTTTTTTTTTTTTTTTTTGTGCTTCTGTGTAAATTTTTTGAACCTATTTGTAATTATACTACCATTTTTGAACTCATATGTAAATAACCCTAAATTTAATTTAATATAATTATTCATTATTTCAATTTCTATGATAAAATTCATCAAAAAATTTGGATTCATCATATTGAGATATACAAATTCATTAAGTGAAGATACAAAATCTACGTTTAAAATTTTGAAATTATAAATCAAGTTGTTCAATTTGTATTAAGATATTTGGAAAGTATATATTTAATTTATTTGATGATATATACAGATTATATACATATATTTTAATTAATTTGATTATATATACAAATTATATAAAATATGTGCAGAAAGCAAGCATATATTTAATTTATTTGGTGATATATACAAATTATATAGATAATCTGCAGAAAATAAATATATATTTAATTTATTTGGTTATATATACAGATTACATAGATAGTTATCAGAAAATGTATATTTAATTTATTTGGTAATATACACGGATTATATAGCGTATATGTAACACCACAAGTTCTCTTCTTTTAAAAATAACATTACTTTGGGGCTGAGACGCTACTAAATACAATTTGAAACTTATACCTAGAGATACAGTAATAAAATCGTTATTTTTGTACGCGGAAGTTATAACATGTTTAAAAATAGTAACCTCAAAGCAACCAAAATTCAATGATACTTACTTATGAAAAGAGAATTTAACAACCTCGCTCACATGTGATAATTACACATCAAAAGTAAAAAGAGCAAAATATATTTTGTTACAAACGTTTCAACCAGTATACTTGTACTAATTAAACAGAAACACCATTTTTTTCACTCTAATAACAAAACTCATAATATATCTAATAATTACACAATCTATCCAAAAAGTACAGTGTTGCATCCCCATCATCCTTCCACATCAAACTCAAGATCTATAACAATGGATGTGAGGGGTGAGTGTTTCAAATACACCCAGTGGAATAATCTCAATGATTACACTGATAAAATGTATATGCAAATAACACATAACATGAAAATGTAACTCATGTGCACATAGTACGGGCCATTACTCGGCTTGAACATAATACGGACCATTACCCGGCTTGAACATAAATTTCACAATTGTTGCATAATCATGACATATATTACTCACATATCACACCTCAACATAGCAGTCATAACATAAAATGTAAACTCAATTAAGAGTGGAAATTATCCCACCTGATTAGTTATGTGAACTGTT
The DNA here is from genome assembly GCA_030762865.1 of Paraleonurus japonicus. Lineage (NCBI taxonomy): Eukaryota > Viridiplantae > Streptophyta > Magnoliopsida > Lamiales > Lamiaceae > Paraleonurus > Paraleonurus japonicus. Next base: position 23,749,481 of record CM061057.1, on the reverse strand, counting down.
TTGGAGCAGAACTGCTTTTATGCGTTAGTTTCTTCTCTGGCCCTACAATCGTATACTCACAACTTTACGATAGATATAATAATTAACTTATAATAATTATAATAAGAGCTTCCTAGGATTTTAGGACCACTGGATTTGGCATAGAGGTTGAAGTGTAAATCAGTTATTTTCTAAGGATTTTAAAGTTCGATTAATGTTTGATAGCTAAAAGACAAATTATCAATTTTATTGATAAGATAATCCTATTTACGGCTTACAGCCGTTCAGGGGTAAAACGGTCATTTAATAAGGTTGTTCATCACGTGTTTTAGGATAAAGATATAGGACTTTGAACTTGAGATAATTTGACGCTAGTTTGAATCAAATAGGATGAAAAACGAAGATTCTACAAGTGTTTGAAAATGAGGGGTAAATTGTAATTAAGCAAAAAGTCAAATGTTGACCATTGACTGGTCAACTAACCAAAATTCAAAAATTGTATTTTAGTCCCTAAAGTTAATCTAATTCTGTTTGGTCTCCTCTCTACTTTCATGCTTTTGCACAAGAGGTCCCTACCGTCATTCTACACTTCCGATCGAAAAACCGATAATACCGTTAGGATCCTCACGATCTCGGCGTCCTATTCCACCCCAACCTCGCCTCCAACGGTCACCGGAAAGGCGACCGTCTTGAAGCAGAGGGCGACAATTTCCAACTCACGCCATTAACGTCCATTTCAAGTTTTTGATACTCCATTTTCATCGTTTTCTACTCACAATTAGACCTATGACTACTACTACACCCAATAACGACTCAAAACGTAAGAATTAACGGAAATAGAGTTTAATTCTAAACGATGAAATATATTTCTATGTGTCACTTTCAGGCTTTTTTTCTACTTATTCATACACAGTTTCCAACAATCGAGAATAGGATCTACTCTACGCATAATAGGCTTCACAACGGTATAAGCCTCGGCGCCTATCGTTCGCCGGAACGACGGTGGTGATTGAATGAAAAAGTATATTTAAATCAATAATTTTTTAACCTTCGCACTCAATTTTCAGACGCTACAAGCGTCGAAACAACAAACCAATTTCATTTCTACGATCTATGAATCGCTACGAGCATTTTCATATATAACATGATAATATCAGAGAAAACCGCCGGTGACAGAGCATATCGGCGTGAACGAAAAAACGATACCTACCTTTTCCAGCTTAGCTTACTGAGGAAGGAAATGAAAAGTGAAGAAGATAAGATACGTCGGTTAACTTTAAGTAATTAAGGAACTTTACTTTTAATTTATACAATATATATATATATATATATATATATATATTATGATATATATTATGTTTAGTACCCTTTTAAAAAATATTTGTATATAAATACACATTATTAAACACTATAAAATATTTAATTTCTATTTCAATTTGAAAAATTATCAAATTATAATACTTAATTTATTAAAATTAATAACATGCATTAATAATTCATATAAGAATTTCGGGATATTATAATATATTTAATTTATTCGGTGATATACATAGATTATATAATATATAGTTAATTTATTTGGTAATATATACAGATTATGATATTTCTTTCTTTCCACCTTTATTTTTTTATAATTTAAATTTAATTTTTTATTATACATATAATTTTTTTTTAATTATACCACGAAATTCACAGAGCCTGATACTAGCATATATATATATATATATATATATATATATATATATATATATATATATATATATATATATATACATATGGAGTAATCCATTTGGGAACAGAACTATCACATGATTAAGTGGTGACCTCTCGTGCAATATTAGCACAGTAGAATATTTAACCCAGCAAAACTTGAGTGGACGAAAAATAAATTATATGTATAATAAATTATTATAATTGTACTAAATATTTATCAATATAATATGTATATATTATCAAATAAATTAAATATATACTTTTTGCAAACTATCTATATAATCTGATATATCACCAAATAAATTAAATATACATTTTCTGCAGACTATCTCTATAATCTGTGTATACATCATCAAATAAATTAAATAATGTGATGTATATATTATTAAATAAATTAAATATAGACTTTTTGCAAACTATTTATATAATCTACAAATTAATTAAATAATATGATGATGTTAACAACCTAGAAATAATCATTTAATTATATTCTTATATATTCGATTTTGTAAATCTTATAGATTAATTAAGTGGGAAACTTATGCATAATCATTCTAATTTAATACATATCTATACAATCTTATAAAAATAGACATACAAAAGCTTATTTTCTTATTTTATTCATTTGACGGTCCATTTAGTATATTATTTTGAATAAAAATTCGCACACAATTATTTCCTTAAATTAATTTTATATTTTAGTTGTTTCCTAAAAATTTACGCATAAATATTTTAGTAGTTTTACATTTGACATGGTTTTAAATTATGTCTTGATTTCTAAGTTTTATATTTCCTGAAAATTAATATATGTTATTGCTTTTACATTTCTTCATTGTATTTATTTGGTAATTATTTACTGATTTATCACTTTAAGAAAATTATTTTGAATTATTTGATATATATATTCGTTAATAATATAGATTAAATTGAATTACAGAAAAATAAATTATTGAGTAATTATAGTAAATATAATCTAGTATGGAAGATTAGATTTGTGTAATATTTTTTAATAAATTGCATAGCTGAATAAAATTTTAGGATGATTTAAAATTTTAAATTTCAAACGTAGATTTCGTATAATGAGATTAATGATTAAAAAACATAATTTTTTTTTGAAAATTTTATATTAAAGAGATACAATGATATATAATTGTAAATATTTACAATTACAAAATTACAATCATTCAAAATAAATGCAATCAATACATTTGGGTTAATGTGCAATATTGTGTTTATTCTATCAATTTGTCCAAGTGGTTTTTTTTTTTTTTTTAACTTTACCTAATACTTTAACCAGGTGGCTTAGCCCAACTGGCCACCGGGCTCCTCACTTTAGTGGGAGACCCGGGTTCGATTCTGTTGGTCCCGATTAGTTAAGTTGATTTAAGAAAACTTGAGTTAGTCTTCTAGGATAAAATCTAGAGGGGGGGGGGGGGTTGAATAGATTTTATAGATTTTTAACAAATCTTTTAAAATTTATTCGAAACTCCAAAGTAACACGGAAATTCAATATAATCTCAACTTTTACTAAGATCAAAAGTAAACTGATATTTTAGTTCTAACTTTGATTCTTAAATCAATCTTTGATTTGTTAACTGGAATTTGAAAGAAACAAGTAAGTAAAACAAAGCAATAAAGAACACTAGATTTATAGTGGTTCGGATTAAAAGTCCTACATCCACTCTCCTTCTTCAAACTTTGAAGAAGGGTCTCTTCTACTAGCTTACTTACTCACTTTCCAATCGTACGGCTTACAAGTTACAAACTGATCTTCAAATCTTCAATCTTCTAAACAATTCTTGAAAAATCTAACTCTAGAGTGATAGAAGAGTGTTTGAAGATGTTTAACAAAGTGTTCTATAAACACTTAGAAAAATCTATGAAGAAATCCTTGAAAATAATTTTTGTGCTTTTTTGAAATCTTGTGAATTGTGAGAATCTGTTGCTGAATGAATAATTCGGGTGATAGATATTTTTAATGAAGTGTCTAGACCTATTTATAAGTCTGAAAAGACAGTTAGTTTGTTAATTAGTTTTAACAAGCTAGAAACTGCTTAACAAACTTATTCTTGGAAACTGCTCTAGACCTCAGCTGATTTTATTCTTCTCGTCTGCAGCTGACTTGGTGAAGACTCGTCTTTCTTATTCTACTCAGCTTGTCTTGACCTCGTCTGAGCTCTTCATACTTGTCTCCTGCAGATGACTAGACTTGAGCTTGTCTCCAGACGACTTGCAACTATTCAGTCTTTAGCTGACTTGTTCCATCCTCAACCTAGTCTAGTCAGCTTAGTATTCGGACTTAGTCTCAGCTGTTCTTCATAGTCGTCTGATCATCTGAACTGCTTCTTTTAATTCATCAAAATTTTCTTGATCTAACAATTTCCCCCTTTTTGATGAAGTTAAAACCTACAAGGAAGAAACACACTCACAGCTGAAGTTAGTTTAGAGTTGATCAAGATTATCAGATAGGCATATTAGAACACATTCATACTGAAAATCAGATTCATTCAAATTACAACACTTAATTCACAACAGAAAATTTTAAGTCTTTTAGACTCTTCCAAAATATTTAGTTTGTAAAAATTAAGTCTTAGGACTTAGAAATTTTTTAGAAAATTTTAAGTCTGAGAGATAAATTTCTCAGATGATTACTACCTTTTTTTTAAAAAAAAAAATTTAGTTTTCTTAAAGCAGTAAAAAAAACTTTAAGAAATAAGATAAGTAAATCACATAGATCAAAGTGAATTTATTCACATATATACAATTTACAGATAGAGAGAACTGATAAAAATAGAGATAAGGAAAAGTAAATCCTGGTCTATCAAGTTCCCCATCGGCTTGCTTCTGGAATGTTCAGCCAGTTGAAAATCCTTGCTCTGAGCTGTTTGAGTTCATTTTCGTCTGTGAGCTCGGATTCTCTTTCGGCTTTGATGATGACTGATTTGACCCATTCCATGTCTGGAGATCCGTCTTCATTCAGCTTAGGAGAGACTTGCTCATAGGCTGGAGCGACAAGATCGCAGTTGAAAACCTGATGTGCCTCATCGAGCAGTCTTCTGTACAGATCAACATCCTCTTTTTCCATCCACTCATGCCATTGCATGTCTTCATCAGCTGCACCGGATTGAGATGCCTTCAAGATGTACCAAAAGTACATCCATCTGGCATCCAGAGCTTTCTTTTTGTACTCGCTGGTGAACTGTCCAGACACCATCTTTGGAGGAGCTGATGAGCGGTAGACAGGTCGGAAGTCTGCTTCATTAGCTGCTTTCGATACCCACTTCCGAGTGTCACTGTCCCACTTCAGCTTCGCCTTACCCAGCTTCTTCAGTCTTTTCTTCTCCTACTTCTCATACCTCTCTTTTTCAGCATGAATTCTTCTGATTTGCTCAGCTGAGAGGTTTGAGTAGTCAGGTTCTTTTCTTTTCCACTCAGCTGGTCTGGTGCTGGTCAGCTGCTCAGCTGATGACTCCTTCTGAACTGCTGCTGCCTTCCCTTTACCCTTGCCCTTGGCCTCGGGTTTCTCAGTTTCCTTCATCTTGGCCAGCAGCTTCTCAGTCTTTTCCTCTTCCTCCTTCCTCCTCTTCTCCTCATCCTCTCGGATGACATCTTCTATCTGGGCCACCCTCAGTTGCAAGGCAGCCAGCTCATCTGATTTGATCTTGATTTCAGCTTTGGCTGCCTCCAACTCAGCTGAGTCTGCCTTTGAGTCTAGCTTATCTGTGAGGGACATGACTCCAGCTGTGAGGGTGTCCATTCTTCCTTCAGCTCCTTCCCCCTTTTTGACTTCATCTTTTAGGGTCTGGAGCTGACCTTCCAATGCAGCACAATGAGTCCGGAAGTCTGATTGGTCTGAAGTGAGAGCATTGACCAGGACCTCGTTGTCTTCCGCCACTTTCTGCTTGAGCACCTTCACCTCCTCCTCCAGGTTACTCAGCCGGGTACCAACAGCAGTGCCAAGGTTGGCTGATAGGTTGCGAGTGATGTTGACCTCAGCAATCTGCATGTTGACGAGCATTGTATCGGTGACTGCTCAAATCACCTTCCTCGTCTTCTTCTTCATCAGCCTTTGGACTTTAGTGATTATCTGCTTGTGTAGATCCTCAAAGGCTGAGGAGATGGCAAAGATTGGACTAGGCTCCTCCTCAGAATCAGATGAGGAGGAGGGGGTGGGAGAAGTTGGACTAGGGGAGCTCATGTGGATATCTCCAAAGATGTTGGAGGTATCCACGGGTTGGGGATCAAAGGTTTGAGAGGAAGTGGGGGCGTCTGATGGTGGTGGAGGGGGAATCTCAGGTGGGGGTGAAGATGGAGGGGGTGGTATTTCGGATGAAGTGGGTGGTGGAGAAGGGGTTGGCTGTGGGATAGTAGGTTGGGGTGCAGAGGATTGGGGTGGGCTGTGAGAGAGAGTTGAGGAAGATGGGAGTAAGGCTGGGGGTGAGATGGTGGTTATGGGGGTGGGGGAGTAGACTGGTCCGGCTAGGAAAGAAAAGAAATCAGATGGGGAGGGAGGAGGAGATGAGGTTTGGGTTTGAGGGAGTGTGGCTGATGAGGTTTCAGCTTGGACTATACTGGGAGTAGGCTGTTTAAGAGGCTCAGAGGTGCCAGCCTGGGTCACCTCTTCATCGCCAGAGTGGGCTGGAGAGGGGGAGGGAGAGAATTGTACCTTTCTGGGAGAAGGAGAGGGGGTCCTTTCGGAGTTGATCTCCTGTACGTCTCTCGATTGGACAACTTCTGCTGCAATGTCTAGTGTAAGTGCCTCTTCAGCTAGAAGGCTAGGCTGATCAGCAGAGGTTCCTCTCTTCTCTGAGGCTCCTTCTCATTGAGATCTTCTCTTTCTGCTTCATTGGCTGTGATGCCTCAGCAGAAGTCATTGAAGGCTCAGCTGTCTGCTCTTCCTCTTCTTCTTCTTCCTCCTCCTCAGCTGAGGGGTCCTGAGCCCTGTCCTCAGCTGCTCCTTCGTCAGAGTCAGCTGGAGCCCCAAGCGGCTCATCCTTGGTTAGCAGCCCTTTTTGTTTGGTGTAGGCTCTAACTCCATCAGCCCAATTGATTTCGGCTGTCAGCATATCCTCCAGAATCACAGTCACCTTGTTGAACAGGCTAGTGATCGACTTCGCCTGCCATTTCCCACTTACTACTTCCAGCCTCTTCCTCTCAGTTTCAAACCTTCCCAGCAGCATCCCAGCCCAGTTGGTTTGCACTCCATCTAGGATGGCCCTCATACAGCACAACCTGAGTCTCATCAGCCCATGATGGGAGTTCTGCTCCCCTAAAATGACCTTCGTCAATATCGTCATTAATAAACGATATCTCCGTCGGAGCATTTTTTTCTTCAGCTCAAACCTCCTACCCCTCATTGAATTCCGGGCAATCATCTGGAATAATTCTACCCATTCGTCTGATTTGTATGTGAGGGGGTTTACTCCTTCACTGCTTGTGTCAAAAATCCACGCCACCTCTGCCGGAGTTACTGTCAACACCTCGCCGTAAACACGGGTTTTGAATATCCCATTTTCAAATGTTCTGTTGACGTAGAACTCTATGCCTCTCATATCCAGAGTTTTATTGGAGTTGGATTTCTTGGAGCAGAATGTCCTCAATCCCGACCTCTCCAATAAATCAAGAATTTGTCTTGATTCTCCATCGGTGGTTGTTTCAAAGTCGACGTACATCTCCGACTGGATCTTCTTGTTGTAAGTCTCAGTATGTACTTTCACCATGGTTGAGGTTACTCCTAATCGTTTTTTGGTATGGCTCATAGAAGAATTTGGCTAAGGGTTTTTGGAAATTTTCAGAGTATAAGTATAGTTTTCTGAAAGTGAAAAAGTTTGATTGAAGAAGAAGATGTATTTATAGGAGGAAAAGTTGGAAAGAGAAACCGCTTTTAGAAAATCTGATTTAATCTAAGCCGTTTATTTAAAAGGATTTACTATGCTGAATCAACGGTTAAAAAATCTGGATAAACGATTGGGATTCAGCGCGTGTAGGTTACTTGCCTTTGGAATGCGTAAATAGTTACTTTATAGACTGTTGATTTGACAGATGTAGGTTAATTTATGCAGAGAAGTAAGTATGCCTGACGTCAGCCTAGGGTTACCTTACTTCGTATAAGGGTTTTCAAAAACAGATGGGTTTGTAAAGTCATCTGATAAAGTAACTCGTCTGATTTTAAAACAGCTTAGTTTTATCTTTTGGCAAACTTAAGACTTAGAAAAAAAATAATTTTAAATAAACAGGCTCGGATTTAATTTTCTAAAGTTAGGTTTTCCAACCAATCAATCCGATAAGAGTTTTATAAGAAAACACAATATATGGAGATTATTCAGAGGCAAAGGTGTCTGGATAAGAAGGTTTATGATAGATGAGGTGAAACAGTCTGAGTTATCAATATGATCTGTGACCTATTCCTGCAAAGACATAAACTTGAAAACAAACCATTAGTAACTTGAGGTAGATCAGATAGGGTGCAGATAGTCATCTGTTTCTCAAGAAATCAGCTGATTATTGTGCCCTAATCTGATTTACCGAATGTCAGATAAGTAATTATCATGTCAGATAAGGTCAATGTGACTAATTCTTGATTCTTGATTCCAAAATTGGAAATCAATGATATCAGCTACCTGATTGTCCTTTGACTCATATCTAGTCTGATAATTCTTTTTAGACATAGTAAACTAAATTGAGAGAGACAAAGAATGAAAAACATAGAATTATAGATTAACTAAAGAAGCATCTAATAATCCTAATTCTACAGATAGTTCTTTAAACCTTGTCTCTGCCAGTGGCTTTGTCAAGATGTCTGCTCTTTGGAAATCAGTCAGAATCTTCTCTAGTCTGATGTCACCTTTCTCTACATGGTCTCGGATGAAGTGGTGTCTGATATCTACATGCTTGCATCTAGTATGTAGGACTGGGTTCTGGGCAATAGCTATGACACTATTACTATCACAAAAGATAGGTTCATCTTTGGTGATAATGATATAGTCCCTTAGCTGTTGAGTTATCCAGATCAGCTGTGAACAACAACTTCCAGCTGTCATATACTCAGCTTCAGTTGTGGAAGTAGCTATAGAGGTTTGTTTCTTAGACAACCATGAAATCAGCTTACTACCAAGAAATTGGCAAATACCAGATGTAGATTTTCTATCTATCTTACACCCACCAAAATCTGAGTCTGAGTATCCAGACAGCTCAAAGTTGTCATCGGCTGGATACCATAACCCAACATTTACAGTTCCTTTTAGATACTTAAGAATTTTCTTTGCTGCTTCAACATGGCTTTTCTTAGGATTAGCTTGAAATCGAGCACAGACTCCAACTGCAAATGAAATATCAGGTCTACTAGCAGTTAAATATAATAAAGAACCAATTAGACCTCGATACTCAGTTTGATTAGTGTCTTCTCCCTTCTCATCTGGATCCAGGTATCTTAGCTTTTCGGCTGGTACCTATTCCAAATTTATCAATAAGATCTTTTGTATATTTGGCTTGGTTGATGAAAATTCCCTTCTTTGTCTGTTTGACTTGGAGTCCAAGAAAATAAGTCATCTCTCCCATCATGGACATTTCAAATCTGCTTTTCATAAGATGACTAAACTCTTCACACAAAGATATGTTAGTTGATCCAAAAATAATATCATCAACATAAATCTGAACTAACAAAAGGTCACAACCATATTCTTTTCTAAAAAGAGTTCTATCAATTCTACCTTTAACAAAACCATTTTGAATTAAATAATCAGACAAGGTGTCATACCAGACTCTTGGTGCTTGTTTAAGTCCATATAGAGCTTTCCTTAGTTTATAAACCTTGTCTCCTTTGACAAAACCAGGAGGTTGCTCTACATAAACTTCTTCAGCAAGGATTTCATTAAGAAATGCTGACTTAACATCCATTTGAAAAACTATGAATCTTTTAAAAGCAACATAGGCTAAAAACAATCTTATGGCTTCCAGACGAGCTACTGGTGCAAAGGTTTCATCATAATCAATCCCTTCTGATTGTGAATAACCTTGAGCAACTAGTCTGGCCTTATTTCTAACCACAATATTGTTTTCATCCCTTTTGTTTTTAAAGACCCATTTAGTTCCAATGACTTTTTGATGATGAGGCCTTTCAACAAGCTCCCACACATCTTGTCTTTGAAACTGATTTAGTTCTTCTTGCATGGCATTAATCCAGTTGGAATCAGTTAGAGCTTCTGTAATAGATTTAGGTTCAAGTAATGACACATAGCAACTGAACATACAATCTTGATTTAGTTGGGTCCTCGTCTGGACACCAGAATCTAAATCTCCAATTATTTGTTCAGCTGGGTGATATGACATTATTTTCTTACCTTTATCTTTTACAGTGGATGATGTCTTGTCTGAATTATTCAGTTCAGATGAGTCTATGTTACCTTCTGATGACTCTACCTGTTCATCTGATGTATTGTTCGTCTGATCAGCTGGTAGATCAGCTGGTGAGGAAGGTCTTCCAGGTCCTTTCTCCTTGTCTGGTTCTTCCTCTTCATCTAAGTCTGATTCTTGATTGTAGAATTTTATGGTTGATCTCTTGATAGTCATATGATTTAGATCATCTGATATCTTTGTGATGTCCCCTGTCTTATTAAACTCAAAAGAAGATTCATCAAATACCACATGGGGTGTTTCTTCTACACACAAGGTTGTCTTACTATATGCCTTTGATACAGATGAGTATCCCAAGAATATCCCATCTGTTATCTTGGCATCAAAGATTTTTAATTGAGATTTTCCATTGTTGTGTATGAAACATTTACAACCAAATATATGAGAGTATGAAATTTTGGGGGATCTTCCCTTCCAAATTTCATAGGGAGTTTTACATTTATTTTTAACAATCAAACTTCTATTTTGAACATAGCAGGCTGTATTAACAGCTTCTGCCCAAAACCTGTGTGGAGTATTGTACTCAGATAACATTTTCTAGCTGCCTCTTTCAAGGTTCTGTTTCTCCTTTCAACTACTCCATTTTGTTGTGGAGTCCTTGCTGCAGATGTTTCCTGAGCTATTTCATTCTCAATGCAGTAGTTAGTAATCAGCTTATTTAGGAATTCAGTACCTTTATCACTTCTAATTTTAACAATATTTAATCCTTTTTCATTTTGAATCTTTTTAAGAAATTCTGGAATCTTAATCATAGTCTCATTCTTTTTGTACAAGAAAATAACCCAAGTAAATCTTGAAAAATCATCAACAATTACCAAGGTATATTTTCTTGAGAGGTGTTACTGGACCAAAAAGATCCATGTGAAGAAGTTCCAGAATCCTTTCTGAAGAAGGACTACTTATTGTTTTAAAAGAAGCTTTAGTCTGTTTTCCTTTTTGACAAGAATCACATACATGGTTCTTTGAAAATACTTTATCAGGGAGTCCTTTAACTAAAGATTTCCTTGCTATTTTGTTAAGAGTTCTGAAGTTTAAGTGACCAAGTCGTCTGTGCCACAGCCAACTTAAGTCATCTGAACTCTTAGCAACAAGACAAGTATCTTTAGGACAACTTTTGAAATCTGCAACATAAATGTTACCTTGTCTGACTCCAGCTAATAGAATATTTTCATTGATACCATCTAATACATAGCATGCATTATGAGTAAATTTGACACAAAACCCCTTGTCACAAAATTGTGAAACAGATAGTAGATTGTGCTTCAGTCCTTCCACGTAGTAGACTTCATGTACTTGAATATCTCCTATCATCAGTATTCCTACACCTTTGGTAAGTCCATAATTATTATCTCGAAACATTACTCTTGGTCCATCTATGGTCTGATAGTTAGAGAGAAGTCGTCTTTCATAGGTCATATGTTTGGAACAACCACTGTCAATGTACCAGATGACCTCAAGAATGTCTCCTCTATCAACTATCTTCTTATCTTCCTGCAATCACAAATTTATTGCTTAGGTACCCTTTGTATTTTGGGTCCTTTCATGTTAAGTTGATTTTTAGGAATTCAGACAAAGATATTAATGTTCCTTAAAACCATAGATTGAAGTTTACACCCATATCTATCTACTAGAATAAGACTTTCAAGATCAATCTTATTTAACTGATCTTTTGAAATTGCCTTAAATCTTGGTAAAAATGAATATGTTTTGCTTCTTCCATCAAAGCCATTATACCTAGGATCGGACTTTGACTTAGTCTTAGGTTTAACCTTAGGAGTTACTTTCCTCGTCTGTTTTTTCTTTTCAGAAGTATCAGATGAGGTAATTAATTCCTTTGGTTTCCAGGGACTAAATCTAGTTTCTATCTTTGGTTTAGTTGCTTTAACAAAAACTCTAGGTTTTATTGGATCATTTTTCTTACTCCTATCAAAACCTAATCCGGTTTTATCACTAGACTTTTGTGAAGTATTGAAGATTTTATCTATTGTGGTTTGGGAGTTATTCAGATGTCCTAACTTGAGATTTAATTCTCTGTTAGTCTTCTTGTAACTCTCATTCTCAGAATAGATATTTGAAAATTTTATTTTCAAAGAATTCAATTCCTGTTCTAACTTATCTGTCTTATCAGACAAGGTACTAGTGATCATCTCAGTCTGACATTCCCCCTTGAATGTACAGTCTGGTTTCTCACTTTCCTTAGTTTGATTGACCTTAGTTAGATCAGTAATTTGATTCTTTAAATTAAATTTTCAGTCTCTATCTGTTTATAAGCAGATAGAGCAGTCTCTAAATCTTTCAAAAGTTTATCAATAAGACTAGGATCAGTTTCAGATAAGGTATCACAATCATTATCTGAGGATGAATAGTAATGTACCTCTTTTGCCATTAAACAGATGTCGTCATCTGACCCAAAATCAGATGAGGATGAGGATGAGGATGATGATGTCTCATGAACTTCTTCTTTCTCAGCCAGAAGAGCTCTCTGATCAGCATACCTTCTATCTCTCTTTTTCCTCTTTTCTTCTCTCTCTCTGGGAGTGAGTTGAGGACAATCATAGCTATAGTGACCAGGCTTGTTGCATGTATAACAAATATCTCCTCTGTCTGTTTTAGGACTACTATCTCCTCGTCTGATTGGTGACTTAAGCTTCCTTGTCTGATCCTTTTTCCTATCATTTTCTGAACTCTTTTCTTCTTTGTCTGATCTGTAGTTCCTTTGACCTGATTTGTCTCTCTTGTTTCTTTTATACTTCATTCTCAATCTTTCATATCTTTTTAACAAAAGAGTCATTTCCTTGGCAGTCTGCATCTTTTTACCTTTTCAATCCAATCCTTACTCAATGTTTCAATGATCTCTGTTCTAGCAACTTGATCCAGATTATGAATCTTTCTTTCATCACTTGTGAGTTCTGAGCTTTTCTTTTCTTGCCTCACTCTTGTTTCAGTAGATTCAGTGCCATTGTTGGTGCCTCCATGATAAAATTTAATAGGTCCTTCCTTAAGAACCTCCTCCATCCTATCATGGATAGCCTTGAGATGATTTTCCATTCTAAATTTCCAAAAGTCATATTCTTCAATTGAAAATTCAGGTAGACTCCTTGATTTCTTGCTCTTAACAGAAGACATGGTGAGATAGAAAAACCAAAACACTTACAAGATTTTGTTAGTTGAACTGTTAGTGAAACAAAGAAGATGAAGATAATCAAGAACAAATTTAAGAATCTTGGTTAAGACCTAAAATCAATATCAGAATAGCTTAACACTGCTCTGATACCACTTGTTGGTCCCGATTAGTTAAGTTGATTTAAGAAAACTTGAGTTAGCCTTTTAGGATAAAATCTAGAGGGGGGGGGGGGTGAATAGATTTTATAGATTTTTAACAAATCTTTTAAAACTTATTCGAAATTCCAAAGTAACACAGCGAAAATTCAATATAATCTCAACTTTTACTAAGATCAAAAGCAAACTGATATTTTAGTTCTAACTTTGATTCTAAAATCAATCTTTGATTTGTTAACTGGAATTTGAAAGAAACAAGTAAGTAAAACAAAGCAATAAAGAACACCAGATTTATAGTGGTTCGGATTAAAAATCCTACATCCACTCTCATTCTTCAAACTTTGAAGAAGGGTCTCTTCTACTAGCTTACTTACTCACTTTCCAATCGTACAGCTTACAAGTTAAAAACTGATCTTCAAATCTTCAATCTTCTAAACAATTCTTGAAAAATCTAACTCTAAAGTGATAGAAGAGTGTTTGAAGATGTTTAAGAAAGTGTTCTATAAACACTTAGAAAAATCTATGAAGAAATCCTTGAAAACAATTTTTGTGCTTTTTCGAAATCTTGTGAATTGTGAGAATCTGTTGCTGAATGAATAATTCGGGTGATAGATATTTTTAATGAAGTGCCTAGATCTATTTATAAGTCTGAAAAGACAGTTAGTTTGTTAATTAGTTTTAACAAACTAGAAACTGCTTAACAAACTTATTCTTGAAAACTGCTCTAGACCTCAACTGATTTTATTCTACTCGTCTACAGCTGACTTGGTGAAGATTCGCCTTTCTTATTTTACTCAGCTTGTCTTGACCTCGTCTGAGCTCTTCATACTTGTCTCCTGCAGATGACTAGACTTGAGCTTATCTCCAGACGACTTGCAACTATTCAGTCTTCAGCTGACTTGTTCCATCCTCAACCTAGTCTGGTCAGCTTAGTATTCGGACTTAGTCTCAGCTGTTCTTCATAGTCGTCTGATCATCTGAATTGCTTTTTTTAATTCATCAAAACTTTCTTGATCTAACATATTCTCTTTGGGAACGAATATTTACTGATAAAAAAAAGTTCTCGAACGAAAACAAATATAATAAATAAATAACAATTAATTATCCTCCATATTCTTCTAAATATTCGATCGTCCCTAGTATTCATTGTAATCAATTTTCTTCAATATGAAAAAGGTACAAATCAATCGATTATGAATGAACAAATCTACTAAAATATCTGCAAATAATACATTATATAATCTACATCGAAAAAATAAAAGTATAAACACAATCACAATTTATTTAAGGATAATCAAACATCGAAAAAAATATTATTACGATGAACATCAAAAGATGGTAGGATCTACAAAAAAATAAATAAATAAAATTAACAGTTCATAACCAAATGATGAAATAAACGAAAACAAATATAATAAATAAATAACAATTAATTATCCTCCATATTCTTCTAAATATTCGATCGTCCCTAGTCTTCATTGTAATCAATCTTCTTCAATATGAAAAAGGTACAAATCAATCGATTATGAATGAACGAATCTACTAAAATATCTGCAAATAATACATTATATAATCTGCATCGAAAAAATAAAAATATAAACACAATCACAATTTATTTAAGGATAATCAAACATTGAAAGAAATATTATTACGATGAACATCAAAAGATGGTAGGATCTGCAAAAAATAAATAAATAAATAAAATTAACAGGTCATAATCAAACGATGAAATAAAAATAAAACCTAAATATGATGAAGATCATCAGATGATCAAATCATTCAGTCATCTGCAATCAAAAAAATAAAAAAAATACGAAGAAAAAAATTAGGGTTTATAATGATACGACAACATAATTCAGGTCTGCAAAAAAAAAAAAATTAGTGGCTCATAATTAAACAACATAGTTAGACGGTAGAATCATTATGTAATTTGCAATCTGTATCTGCTTAAAAATAAAATAACACAAAAAAATATTATTTTTAATGATATGACAATATAAAATGAAAGAAGAAGAGAAAGAAGAAATTTAGGGTTCGTAGTGAAAAACAAATGAGTGATTATGAATTTATAGAAAATATGGAATGAAATGAGTGGTTGAGGTTAAAAGTTAAAAATAAATGGTTGAGATCAAAGCTTTCTTAAGTTTAGTTTTATAAGGTTATAAATTTAAGGAAGTGATAAAAATTTGGGGTCATATCGGATTAAATGAATATTTCCGAAAAAAGTGCACAAAGTTAAACAAATTAAAAAAAGGCACTCCTATGTTTGTGTTGCGTACTATAAGGATAAATATGTGTTATTATACGGACAATAACATATTTTTTCTCATGCAATAATACTCTTTTCTTTATACAGTAACACAATTTTTAACATTATGAAAAATGGGGTAGAAACATGAAGAAACCTAGGTTTAAAGAAAAATATAAAAAAAATTAATTTATAGTGTGAAAATTCAGCGTCTTAGGAATAGAGATGAAAATTGAAGAAAATGGACAATGAGAATCGTGGGAAAAAAACTTGAAAGTGTGAGACAAAAAAAAAAAAAAAACACCAAACTAAATCTAAAAACTATTGGATAATCATAACCAATGATTTTGGAACCAGACCGTACCGGCCGGTTCAACCGTTCAAAATACTCATAAAAACCATTTTAGCGGTTGAACTAGTTTGAACCAGCCAGAATCGGTTTGAACCGGCCAAAACCGGTAAAAATTGGTAACCAGTATTTTTTTTTAAAAAAATTATTTATTCTAAAATCTGAATTAAAAAATTAAAATAATAAATATTATGTTAAATAAACCCATCAATGAGAGTGAGAAACTGCTCCTCATTTTATATCCTAATAATTGTGTTCATTTTTCTTCTCACTCGATGTGGGATAAAGCTTGTAGTGAGTGGGAGTGAGAAATTACTCATCATTTTATATCTCAATAATTGTGTTCATTTTTTCTTCCCTTTCGATGTGGGATAAAGCTTGTAGTGAGTGATAGTGAAAAACTACTCTTCATTTTATACTCCCACTCAATGTGGGATAAAATTAGTGTGCTCATTGATCAAAATTCATGTCAGAAATTTTATTTTGCATACTAAATTGTATTACTTTACAAATCCTCACAAAAATAAATAGTTATAATAATAATAATAATAACAATAATAGAAAAAATCTTGTGAAACTCATTTCTAATATCTAATTTATGACTAATAAATTATACAAAAAAAAATGTGAAATGTGTCTTTTTATTTAGTTGATTTTTATTATTTTGGGTCGCCTATGATTCTATTATGTTTATTTTCAGTATGATTATGATAAGTTATAATTTAATTTTTTTATAAGTACATATTTTTTTTAATGTAATATAGCAAAATATAATATTTTAAAAAATAGGCAAGAATTAATTTTAACAATTCGACGCCGGTCTAACATGAATTAGTAACAAATTATTTCTCATGCAATAGCACTTGTTTGTTCATAAAGTAATATATTTTTTAGCAGTATAAAAAATAGAATACATGATGTAAAAAAAACAAGCTGATCAGATGAAAATGAAAGAGGATAATGAAGTCATGGGAAAAAATCACCATGAAAGCTCGCGGGAAAAAAAAGATATAATGAAGGAGAAGAAACCACCAAAGAAGCAAGAAAGGGGAAGAAGAATCAAGTAGAAACATCATTATGGAAGCACGAGAAAAATGAAGGATTCACGTAAAATAAAAATGAATCATCTATCAGCAAATTGTAAGTCAGGTAAAGTTTAGAAACTTAGCTGCCTTTACTCGAAAATTACTTCGGCTGAGTTTTCTTGGCAAACTCTTCTTATTTAAGTCTTTTATCTCTCTGGCACGAAGTCTTCTGTCACAGCTAGTCTTCAGATCTTCTAGCCTAGTTTAGAAGGATTTTCCTTAACACGATACTATCCTAACTTGAACTAAAACTTCAGCTGACTAACAGGCTCAGCTGGTCGTATTACACTTAGATTTTAAATACATCATCAAAACAAATAATATTCTAACAACAATTTTATGGGTCCTAGATCAATAAAATATTTTATATAAGTATTTGTGATATAGTATATATATATATATATACATATATATTAGATATAAACCCTGTAGATGTCGCATGTGATGTTATCACATATTCTGCTACATCAGAATTTGACTCTTCCTTTCATCATATAACTAAACTTTTATTCTCTAACAGTTCAATATTGTAGTAGATGTTGTGACATTGCAGGTTGAAGATTTAGAACATTCTACAAGAATCCAGAATGAAGACTCAGTCAAATGTTGCCGTGGATGCTGTAACATCGAGTGCAACATTGAGGACAGGATCCAGAATCTTCTACAAGGATCCAGATTCAAGATCAATTCCAGAGAGATTTAGAAGGACCTAGATCATGCGGTTGCAGGAGTAAGTCACGAAATCAACTATCTACATGGACGGTTAGGAGAGAGAAATAAGGGGAAGATATTTTGGAGTCTTTCTAGATCCATCTACAAGGATCTATGGTTGATGCCGAGGACATCTATAAATAGAAGACCGAGGACTTCAGCAATGATAAGGAATATCCAAATATCAATTGTTGAGTGTGTTAGTGCATCCAAGCGATAGGGCCGTTATTCCCCCTTTACGTTGCTACTTGCGCATGTTACCTTGTTTAGCAACATACGTATCTTAAAGTGTCATTAGCGTATATGTCTTTGATACTTTGATTTACTTTTGACGGTGTAATATTTTGTAATACTACACTTAGTCGTTTAAGAGTCAATAGGTGATATTGAGTCTTTATTTTCGTTATAAAGGTTCTATCTTAGAAACTCTTTACACAAACTTTTGTATTCACTCTCGATTTAGTGAAACGTTTCGCTGACAGGCATCATAGACTTTATTTAACAAGTCTATGAAAAATTTACTCCTTTGCATTGTAGTGTTAGTCTTCCGCTGTGTTTTACATTCTGATATTTAGATGTTGTAGTGCATGCCATAACATTCAGTACAGTACAACATCATTTTGTTTTACACTACACACACACTTTCAGTTGGCACCAGAGCAAAAAATTTGACGGTACTAATTTTAGATCCTGTGTTTTAGTGTGTCTTTTTATTTTACAATGGAGTATCCACTCTCTCAGTCTATTAGGCCTCCTGTTCTTGATGGAACAAACTATGCCTATTGGAAGCCAAGAATGCGGATATATATCAAATCCATTGATGAACGTGCTTGGAGGAGTGTTCTTTCTGGATGGACAGCCCTTAGAACTCAGCCTGATAATGAAGGAGAAACTCAAATCAAACGAGAACTGGACTGGACAAATGACGAAAGCACATTTGCTAGTTACAATTCTAAAGCCTTAAATGTAAATTTTGTCTCAGTTGATATGACTATGTTCAAGATCATATCTAACTGTGTCAGTGCAAAAGAGGCTTGGGATCGTTTACAAGAGCATTG
This sequence comes from Paraleonurus japonicus, assembly GCA_030762865.1. Taxonomy (NCBI): domain Eukaryota; kingdom Viridiplantae; phylum Streptophyta; class Magnoliopsida; order Lamiales; family Lamiaceae; genus Paraleonurus; species Paraleonurus japonicus. The sequence continues at coordinate 23,730,647 of CM061057.1, read as the reverse complement.
TGAAGGGTCTGATAGTGTTCGTAGAACAAAACTACGAATGCTAGGCACGAAGTTCGAGAACCTGAGAATGAAGGAAGATGAAACCATTTCATCTTACAATGAACGTGTCACAGAGATTGCCAATGAAGCTCAACTGCTTGGAGATCCTATCTCTAATACTAGGTTAGTGCATAAGATTTTACGTTCTGTTCCTAAAAGATTTGATGCAAAAATTTATGCTATAGAAGAAGCTAAGGATACAGATACGTTGAGTCATAATGAGCTAATAAACATTCTTAAGACCTATGAGATCAATAGCATCCAACCAGAGGAGAAAAATGGTAAGAAGGTTGTTGTTTACAAAGGAGAAGCATCCACAAGTGATGAACATCAGTCCTATATTACTGAGATTGATTATGATAAGGATGTGACGGACCTATGTTGTAATAATCCTGACAACATCGCTCTGCTGACAAAGAATTTTAACTCCTACTTGAGGAAAACGATGAGCAGAGCCAAGAGGAATATCTAACCAAAGATCCAAATCAACACAATACCTACCCCAAAAGAAGGAAAGATCAGAGTCAATCAAGACAAATTGAAAAAGGTAGTAAAGCAAGGTATGATTCTAAATACAGAAAATCAGTTAAGTATGATGCATGCATTGGATTTGGACACTATGCAAATGAGTGTGCAAATACCCGACTTAGGAGAAAACTGAATTTTAATGCTACCTTAAGTGATGACTCAGATGATGAAAATGATGATTCGAAAAATGAGGAACTTGTTTTTTATGCTAAAATTGATTATGATGACTCTCTGGATGATGATCTGGATGACTCTGACTCAGATGTTGCATCAGATGTTATAACATCCGAAGCAACATCAGATCAAATTTCTCCAGATTTGAATAGTTTTGTTGGGTGTGTTGATGAAACAGGTAACATTTATGAAGAAACAAGAATTGATGAATCTGACTACATAAATTTATTAGACAAATGTGCTGAACAAGATCAATCTCAAAAGTCTTTAACTAAAGTGAATGATGATTTGAAAGAAACAGTAACTAAACTAGAAGTCATACTTACCAGAAGAGACTTGAAAATTTCTAAGCTAAAAGAGGAACTGAAAGGAACTTCTTTAAGTTTTAAGAAATTTACCAAAAGTTCATCTGATATGAATGATGCTCTAGTAGTTGGTCAGTGTAATAAATTTGGTTTAGGATATAAAAATGAAATATCTTCTATGTTTGAGAATCCTATGAAATTTGTGAAAGCTAAAACTAATACTAAAGTAAAAGTTGAGGCTCAAACAAAGACTAATAAGAAGAAACAAACAGAAAAGAAGTATGTGTGTCATTATTGTGATGAAATTGGTCATATTCATCCTTATTGTTTGAAAAGACTGAAAGATCTGAAAGATGCTAATATGTTGTCACATTCTAAGCAACATGTGTCAAAGACAGTCTCTAAAAAGAAGGATAAAATTATCAGTAACATGGTTTACTCTTCTTTGAAAGCATGTGTATCAGGTTTATGGTATTTTGATAGTGTTGTTCTAGACATATGACTGCTCAAATGAAGTTCTTATCTGAATATGAATCTTTTAATGGTGGAACCGTAACATATGGTGGTGCTACTAAAGGAAAAATCATTGGAAAAGGGACTTTAAATGTTGAAGGATTTCCTAAGCTAAAAAATATTTTGCATGTTGATGGCTTACTTGCTAATTTGATTAGTATAAGTCAGTTATGTGATGATGATTTGTATGTAAAATTTGACGAAAACTCATGTTATGTTTTTGATAAAAATAATGAGTGTTTGATGACTGGTAATAGGTCAACAAATAATTGTTATTTAATTGGGGACAAAAATGTGTGTAATTTGGCAAAACATGATGAAAAGGTCTTATGGCATCAAAGATTGGGACATACAAATTATAGGAACATAAGAAAACTAGTTAAAATAGAAACTGTGCTAGGATTGCCTAAACTGAAGTTTGACAATACTGTTGTATGTTGTCCATGCCAAAAAGGTAAACAGGTAAGAATGTCGCACAAAATATTATCACATTGTTCGACACATCGTTGTTTTGAATTACTGCGTATGAATCTGATGGGTCCAATGGAAATTGAAAGCATTGGTAGTAAGAAATACTCACTAGTTGTGGTTGAGACTACTCACGGTATACATGGATTGAAATTTTTAGAGAAAAATCAGAAGCTTTTAATGCTTTTAAAATTCTTTATAAAAGATTTAAAACTGTTTACAACTTAAAAGTTAGCAGGATTAAATCTGATCATGGTAGGAAATTTGAAAATAGCATGTTTACTGATTTTTGTGAAAGAAAACGTATATTGCATGAGATTTCTTCACCTAAAACTCCACAACAAAATGGGATTACTGAAAGGAAAAATAGAACTTTACAAGAAATTGCTAGAGTCATGCTTACATCTAAAAATCTTGCTAAGAGATTTTGGGCTGAAGCATTGAATACAACATGTCATATTTCTAATAGAATTTTTCTGAGATTTGGCTCTAATCAAACTTCATATGAGATTCTGAACAATAGAAAACCAAATGTAAAATATTTTCATGTGTTTGGTTGTGTGTGTTATATTCTGAATGATAGGGATCAGCTTCATAAGTTTGATTCAAAAAGTGATAAAGGTTTTTTCTTAGGTTATTCTAGAAAATATAAAGCCTATAGAATTTTTAACCTTAGAACTAACACTGTTCAAGAATCTGTTAATGTTGTGTTTGATGATGATAAAAAGCTTACAAATGACAATGATGAAGAAGATGTGTCTGATGTTACTGAAGTTCAAGATAATCAGCTGAAATCAGAGAATGTGTCACCGAATGTTACAACATCTGATACAACATCCCCTGAAACTTCAGCAGATTCATCTCAGAACAATCAACATACACCAAAGCTGAATCCATCTAGCTGTATAACCAAAAATTATCCACAGAGACAGATCATTGGTGATGCTTCAGTTGGTGTACAAACCAAAAGGAAAGTAAGTTCAAAAGAGCATGCATATTTGGTAATATCAATATGTATGTCTTCTCTTTGTAATGTTGTTAACACAGAGTGCTACTATTATGAAATTGAACCTAAAAATATCACTGAAGTATTAAAAGATGAAAACTGGATTAATGTCATGCATGAGGAACTTAATCTGTTTGAAAGAATGATGTTTGAACATTAGTTCCAAGGCCTGATGATGTCAATGCCATTGGAACCAAATGGATTTTTAGAAATAAAACTGATGAGTCTGGTAACATTGTTAGAAACAAAGCTAGGTTAGTTGCACAAGGGTATACATAAGTTGAAGGTATTGATTTCGATGAAATATTTGCACATGTTGCTAGGATAGAATCTATTAGGCTCCATTTGGATTAAGTCATTTGAAATCAAGAGATTTGAGGATAATACATTAGACATTTACAAATCAAAATGGAGAAAAATTAAATGAATGAATTTGGTTCACACAAATATTACTTATAAGTGGGAGAATTTCAAATACCCAACAAAACCTAGTCATTTGAAATCCCCTCACTTCTTCCTCTTATGCTTAATATTTGAGTGTATCGAATTCATTCATTTAGCTTTTCTCCATTTTAGTTTGTGTAAATGCATGTATATTATTCTCAAATCTCTTGATTTCAAATCACTCCATCTAAATGGAGCCTTAGATTATTGCTAGTAATTGCATGTTTTATTGATATTAAACTTCATCAAATGGATGTTAAAGCTGCATTTTTAAATGACATTTTGTTAGAAGAAGCATATGTTGAACAACCTAAGGGATTTGAAAACCCACAATATCATGATCATGTTTACAAGCTAAAGAAACCACTGTATGGTCTAAAACAAGCTCCTAGAGCATGGTATGGTAGGCTTACAGACTTTCTTTTGCAATTTGATTTTATTAGAGAAATTGTTGATAATACCTTATTCATCAATCAAACTGGAGAAGATTTACCAAATTTCTCAAATATATGTTGATGGCATAGTTTTCGGTTCAACTTGTGATAAAATGTTAAACAGTTTTGTTGAAGCAATGACTGCAACATTTGAGATGAGTATGGTTGAGGATCTAAATTACTTCTTAGGTCTTCAAATCAAGCAAGAAAAAGATGGTATTTTCTTCTCACAAAGCAAATATGCTAAAAACTTGGTGAAAAGGTTTGGTTTAGAAAATTCTAAGGTAATGAAAACACCTATGAGATCTACACAAAAAATTGATCCAGCACTGTATAGATTCATGATAGGTAGTCTTCTTTACTTAACTTCTAGTAGACCAGATATCATGTACAGTATTTGTGTTTGTGACAGGTACCAAGCATGTCCAAAGGAATCACAACTGAATGCTGTTAAGAGAATCATAAGATATGTTGCAGGTACAAGTGATCTAGGCATTTGGTATACAAAGGACACAAATAACACACTTGTGGGATATAGTGATGCTGACTGGGCTGGAGACATAGATGACAGGAAAAGTACGAGTGATGGCTATTTCTACATGGGAAACAACCTGATTTCATGGCACAGTAGAAAGCAGAACTGTGTTTCACAATCCACTTCAGAATCTGATTACATCGCAGCAGGGAGTTACTGTACACAACTTCTATGGTTGAGCAAGATGTTTCATGATTATGATATTAAAAGTGATATTTTAATTGTGTATTTTGTGATAACACGGGTGCTATTAATATTTCGAAAAATTCAATACAACATTCACTCACTAAGCACATTAGTATAAGACATCATTTTATAAGGGATTTAGTATAGAAAAATATAGTTAAGTTATGTTCCCACTGAAAATCAATTTGCTGATATTTTCACTAAAACTCTTGACCATGAGAGATTCTCATTTCTGAGGAAATCTCTTGGTATGTGCACTATCTAAATAAAGTTAGATAGATGTTGTTACAAATGTTGCAACATATGTGACAACATCACGGGTACGATGTATAATTTGGTTATTTTTGGACTTTTCTTGATTAATTAATTCGTCTGAAAAATGAATTTGAATCATAATTGTTGTTGTATAGATATAAAGAGGTCTCACACTTCTCAAATGAAATTGAAAAGAAAATTAGAAAGAAAAAGCACTCAAGATGTACTAATTCACTGAGTAACTATGAAGCACATAGTTTGCTACTACGATATCTTCTTTTCAAAAGGTGACTAGTGATACATCAATATGTTCACAAATCTATTGAGTAACTATGGGGCACAGAGCTCGCAACTACGATGCACTCTTTTGAAAAGATGGATCAATGTGTGCTTAAAAGTGCTAAAAAAAACTGAAAATGATTTATTTGCAACTTTATAAAATTTTTCTAAGGAAAAACCAGTGTTGAAGTACAACATCATACAAGTTTCGAATTTATTTTGATTAATGTAATTAATTAATTATGTTTGAGTTCTTAATTTGATTAGGTCACACACTAAACCCACTACTAGACTGTTTAGATAATATCGTGTGTTTTTAATTAATTAGATTAATTAAATTAATTTTTCTGGAAGTTATTTCTTAACCATGATTTTATCCCTTAATTTTAGGAGATCATGGATTTAATGCTTTAAACCACCTAGGTTCTATTTTATTCCAGATTTTTCTTTGTGGATCTATACAAATAATCGTAACTTTATTTTCTCTATATAATTCTCGAATTATATACTAAAAGCATAGAAGTGATCACTGTTCATTTTTCGATATTTTTGCATAAGTGTTTGGCTATTGTCTTCATTTGTCAACTTAAATTGAATATTTTAATACTCTTTGGCAGGAAACCCAAAGGACTCACACATTCAAACTTCTCCCTCAAACGAAACCTCACCAAACTCTCAATCCAACCTCAATCTGTTCGTTGAAATGACCGCAAACCCTAATGCTGATACTGTTGCTGAATCATCCACTACCACATCACCTCCTATGCCTTTGATCGACGCTTACCCACTGAATATTCACATTCCTACTGAAGCGTCGAGTGCACAGGCAGAATCAATCGCCCAAAATCTTGCCCAAAACCTGAAAGGCACACCTAGCGTTCCTGAGCTCACTAATGGTTGATGTGTCTCAATACCTCACATCTCAAACTAACCCTACTCCAACACGTACTCTCGTTCCTGAAAACCCTCAATCGACCACTGTAGATGTCGATGTGACTGCAATTGCTGCAGAGTATGCCGAAGCAGGTGACACCGCTATGGAGGATGCACCCACTGTTGAAATCAGCAAAGGAAAGAGTCCACTTGCTGAGGAGGAGAACATCTCTGAGCACACTGACTCATCAATGTCAGTGGACTCAGAACCGATAGATCTAGCTGCTACTGCTAAGGCCGGGAAAGGGAAAAGGAAGAGAAGCCCTCCAAAACCAAGAAGGCGATCGGGACATGTGTTTACAAGGGTTGATTACTCAGAATCATCAAGGAAAAATAAGCCTACTATGGGTTCAGTTACAAATGAACCAATTAAGGTATTATGTGATTCAGATTCTGATAACTCTAAAATGCAATGTGGTGAACAGACTGTTGAAGCTAATAGTGGTGACTCTGATGAAAATGTACCACTGGTGGAATTGAAAATGAGGCAAGAAAGGCGAACTAAGAGGAAACAAGACAGTGTTGTACTAGATGCTGGAACAAGTGCAGCAGCACCTAATACAGATGATAGCAGTGATGACTCTGAGGAGAAATCAAGCAAGGATTCTGATAATTTTGAGAAAGATGGTACTGATACTGAACTTCCTGTTGGTAATGAAAGTGATAGTGAATATGAGGAGTCTAGTGATGATTCGGATACTGAAACTTTTGATAAAAAGGTTACTAAGTTGAGTGATAGGAAATTATTGATTGAAAGAAAGATTGATGTTGTTGAGTTTGAGTCTAAATGATTGGTAAGATACTTAGAAGAAAGAAGTTTGATGCATGCTATTACATTTGCTGATTCTTTTGTGACTAATTGAATTTATGAGTTCTATGCAAGTTTGAAAAAGGGACATGGGAGAATAAATTCTCATTGGTACGGGTCTGTACAATTTAGGGGCAGAGATGTTCCATTCACACTTGAGCTGATAAATTTCTTCCTCCATATTGATCACATGGATGAAGTGGATGTACCTCCTATGGATGAGGTAATCCAAACTTTGACTGGTGGTAGAATAATTAGGTGGGAAAGACATATGCTTGCTACTCACTTGACATCTCTTTATTCTGTTCTTCATAAGTTGATTGTCTATAATTGGATCCCTTCTACAAACTCGACCAAAGTAATAAAGGACTAGGCTATACTGATGTTTAGAATTGGTGTTATGAGGAGATTTAATTTGGGGCTGGTGATTTTTCATCACTTAATGAAGTTTGCAGGGAGTATTTCTGAGAAAGGGAACCTTCCTTACCCAAATTTGATTTATGGCTACTTGAGGAGTCATGGTTTTCAACCTAGCAGAAATGAGTTGCTAAGGGGGAGGGTTACTTTGATGAATATCTCACCTGTACTGTTAAGTGGAAACAAGGTAATTGATTACCTATACCAGATCCTGATGTTGAGGAGAATGTTGCACATAATGTTGTTCCTGATGTTGTCCCAAATGCTGCTCCACACGCTGCTCCACAAAATCCTAATTATTCTGCTGGTTTTATGAATTTTAATGAAAATTTTATCCGCAGGCAATTGGAGGTTTTACAGGAATCAATCAATGAACTTCAATTCTTGAAGGATTATTGGTTAAGGTTACTTTCTGCTACCACAGGGGGAGTACCAGTTGCTGCTCGTGGTGTTGTAATCGAGGAAATTCCTATTGCTAATGCAAATCCAGGTGGAGATGGTGCAAATCCTGGTGGAGATGGTGATGCAGTTGGACCTGATGTTGATGCTGCTGCAAATGTTGTTGCAAACTTTGCAACAGCAGAACTTGCTGATGAAGATGAAGATATTGCTGACCTTTATGGTGATTTACCGGATCAGATGACCTGATGATAAGCTATTTCACTGAGGGAGATTTGTGATAAGGGGAGCTGTGTGCAAGTCCTTGAAGCTGCAGCTGTAAAACTTACAACAATATTCAGCCTTCCCTTACACTTAATCATTTTCCTTTGTAAATCAGTTTGATACATTTCCTTAGTAGGTTCTGATCTTGTTTCTAAGGCTCTGATACTGTTTTGTCTACATAGGCTCTGATACTGATTTCATATTTTAGTTAATGCTCTGTTACTGATTCTATGTTTTGATTAGGTTCTGATAATAATCTGTTATGTTTTGAACCTTAATGGTTTATTGTGTTTGAGTAAGTTAACTTTGAGTTACTTATTCTATTTTTACAAGTTTGACTATTGCTACGACAGGTTTTGGCTTGCTGAGTGTATGCTACAGATGAGATTCTCTATCATACATACATTACTGACTTATATATACTTTGACATATATACATCAGGTGTGTTGTAGCAGAAAGGTCAAATTGGGGGAGATTGTTGATGTCGCATGTGATGTTATCGCATATTCTGCTACATTAGAATTTGATCATTTCTTTCTTCATATAACTAACTTTTATTCTCTAACAGTTCAATGTTGTAGTAGATGTTGTGACATTGCAGCTTGAAGATCTAGAACATTCTACAAGGATCTGGAATGAAGACTCAGTCAAATGTTGCCGCGGATGCTGTAACATCGAGTGCAACATTGAGGACAGGATCCAGAATCTTCTACAAGAATCCAGATTCAAGACCAATTCCAGAGAGATTTAGAAGGACCTAGATCATGTGGTTGCAGGAGTAAGTCACGAAATCAACTATACACATGGACGGTTAGGAGAGAGAAATAAGGGGAAGTTATTTTGGAGTCTTTCTAGATCCATCTACAAGGATCTATGGTTGAAGCCGAGGACATCTATAAATAGAAGACCGAGGACTTCAACAATGGCAAGGAATATCCAAATATCAATTGTTGAGCGCGTTAGTGCATCCAAGCGATAAGACCATTATTCCCCCTTTACGTTGCTACTTGTGCATGTTACCTCGTTTAGCAACATAGGTATCTTGAAGTGCCATTAGCGTAGATGTGTTTGATACTTTGATTTACTTTTGACGGTGTAATATTTTATAATACTACACTTAGCCGTTTAAGAGTCAATAAATGATATTGAGTCTTTATTTCCATTGTAAAGGTTTTGTCTTGGAAACTCTTTACACAAACTTTTGCATTCACTCTCGATTTAGTGAAACGTTTCGCCGACAGGCATCATAGACTTTATTTAACAAGTCTATGAAAAATTTACTCCTTTGCATTGTAGTGTTAGTCTTTCGCTGTGTTTTATGTTCTGATATTTAGATGTTGTAGTACATGCCATAACATTCAGTACAACATCATTCTGTTTTACACTACACGCACACTTTCAAACCCGACATATTATGTGGAAAGAAAAAATATTACTCCCTTCGTCCCCTTTTAAGTTTAACATATTGGACGTTCCTCTTAAAGCTTAACATTTTATTTTTAAAAAGTCATGGCCCCAAATTTAAAATAAAATAAAATATTTTTTATTTTTCTTACATTGTCTCTAACTTTTTACTTTTCTAAATAAAATAGTATATCCATTAAAACACGTGTTAACCCTCAAATGTTAAACTTGAAGAGGAACATAGGGAGGATTATTTTTGGATTAAATATTTTAAATATTTATTTTGAAAGTGAAAAGTGAAAAAAATTGAGATTAACTTGATTAGACTTAGAATAGATTATTTATTTAGAAAAAAATAAATGACTGCAATTATTTATAAAGTAACAAATAAAATTTTATTCCCTCAATGAGATATATTAATTATAATATATAATATAAAAAATTAATTACAATTTATTAATATTAATGTATAGTTCTCTTATTTAACATTTTTAAACTTGGTGGTTAAAAATATTTGTAGAAAATGTAAGAATATGATTAAAAATGTAAGTAATATTTTTATGAGCGTGCATAAATCCTCAAACAAAATAATATGGTGAAATGTAATTGATGTAGATGAATGTGATGCTATGCTCAAGAGTTTGTCTCTATATAACATAAAGATAAAAATATATGATATAGTGCAAAAGGGTCTTTTTCTTTATTGGAATATTAATTTATCAGTAGATAAAAGATTTACATATATATTTATATTTACATATACATTCTTCTATCACATTGATCTGCCCTAATTAAATCCATACATACCTATGTCCCACCCATTGTGGCATGGGGCAAAAACTACTCTAAATAATCATAACATTTCTTTTGAAAACATTTAAAATTAATACTTTTCCTCTAAGTTTTGGTTGGTAGGAAACCTATTCACAAGAAATTAAGGTTTCAATTTCAAACCCCAATCAACATGCACAAAAATCAACCGTGTAACCTAGCTAGTTATGACGATCAAGATATGATACTTAGGTGTATTTTCAATCACTACAAATAATTTTTATAATTTTTTTTTAAAGCTGCTTTTCACAACTTTTGAAAAAATATAAAAATTATTTTGTAGAGTTTGAAAACATACTATTAGTAAGATGTTTTTACACGGTTGATCTTTATTATTGCTTCTTCCCCATTTCTACCGAGCTGGTGATTTCCATATCGTTGAATGATTCAAAGCCGAAGTCATGTATGCCAAAATCTTGACAATCCAATAGCCATTGGCAATTGTCATCCCAAAAAGTGTTGAGGTTGTGTTGTGGGGAAGGGAACTCCCATGGAAACTCGAGATGGGGAGGGTCATCATCTCGGAATAGGCAACTGATCAACGGGTCGTTTTCGTACAAGTTGGATTCATCACCATCATCCGACGAACTGTTTTGATCGGTTGGAGAATAAGAGTTTTGGATAGGAATATTTTGGTTATCTTTTTCTGATTCTGGAAACTGTTCTGATGAGTCAGTTTTCGAGTTTTCTTCACTTTCATTGTGAAGGGGTTCGTGTGTAACTGGATCAATTCCCATTTTCAGAAGCTTCTTTTTTATATGAGTGTTCCAGTGATTCTTGATCTCATTATCTGTCCGTCCAGGCAACCTTGCTGCAATTTTGGACCACCTAGTTAAAAATAAAAATGACTATAAGCATAGGATCATTATGATTATATAAGTAAAAAACAAGAAAAGTGATCTTCTATATTAAATATATTTTCATTTACAATGATACCATAATTATACACGTGAATTGCATTTAAAGTATACTAATACGAGATGAAATAAAATATTATATTATTACAATTTAAGAAACAGAATGTAAAAATGAGTTATATAGGAGGATTATATGTTTGTTTTATTTAATAAAAAACACATAACATGGAAATTAAGAGCAAGGAGATAAGAACTTGATGGAGAAAATCTAGCTTCATGTATAATTAATTCTAAGTAGGTAAAAGGTGAGTACAGCCAAATATTATCAATTATCATCTTAATTAAGAAAGGAAGAAAGGACACCATCATCATTATTATTAATATTATTATTATTATTTTAATTAACCAATCAAAATGCTTTTGCCTTTTGGACAGTCATAATCATGAATATGCAAAATAAAGAGTTTTTTTTTTTTTTTTTTTTTTTTTGAAACTGTAAAATAAAGAGTTTAAAGTAGCTCTTATATATCTTTCACGTTAATTAACACACAATGATTTTTTTTTTTTTTTGAGTTGGACTCAAGTATTCCATATTAAAATAGTGTATATCAGTTTTTTTTTCCATTTATTATTTATAGAATTTCTTGTTAGCTCTTTTTTTGTTTGCATGGGAATTTCTTGTTAGCTCTTAGTAATAGTAAAATATTGACGGACAATATTGTGTTATCCAACTAATTAATAGCAAAATATAGCTATTACGCAATTACGTAACAAAAGATCTCATTTTTTAGAAAGTTTCACTTTTTCCTCCGGATTACAAAACTTACATTAATTAAATCTAGAGAAGAATACCCAAAAAAATATACTCCCTCAGTCCCGAACTAACTTGCACAGTTGACTTTTTCAACGGTTTTTGTGTGAGAGTTATTTCATAGTAATACGTTTATAAAAGTTGTTTTATATGAATAATATGCTAGTTGATCTTATTAACTAACATACCATTCATATAAAATAACTTTTGTACACATATTACTATGAAATAATTTTCACATAAAAACCGTTGAAAAAGTCAACTGTGCAAGTTAGTCCGGGACGGAGGGAGTATATATTAATTTTAATAAACTAATTATTTAACATGCAAGTTGGACTAAGTTATTTCATACCTGTTACCAAGCCGTGCATGTAGATCAATAACCAACTGCTCCTCCGCCTGATTAAGAAGCCCCCGCTTCAAGTCGGGGCGGAGGTAATTGGTCCAACGGAGGCGGCAGCTCTTCCCACAACGGCGTAGGCCCGCCAATTTAGGGACGGCCCTCCAGCAACATTGGCCGTTTGTGAGGATGAAGTTTATGAGTTTCTTATCTTCCTCCGCCGTCCACGGCCCCTTCTTCACCCCTAGTTTGTCACAACAAGGCTGCCTACCCATTGCCTAAATTCAACAAAAGACTAGTATATTGATATATGAAGAAAATTTACATATATGAAAATGTATACAATCAACTTTTTGTCGACAACTTATAAGTCCCCTTTACCCACCTATATATACTACCAAATAATGGGACTCATAAGCTACCAACTTTTCTTTTTTAAGTTTATATTTTCTCCATAAATATTATTATAACATGTTGTGCTAATTTTTGGTGGACCCACCATTGGTTTTTAGAAAACTACTGATGAACTACAAAAGCCTGTTCTGGTGGCATCTATTCCACAAGGTGGAGATAGTGAATGATGGGGTGACCCAAACACAAAGCTACAGTAACACCCCACCCCCACCCCACCCCCAATAAATTAAAAGGAAGAAAGAGAAAATTGAATTAATTTTTCCGCAAATTAACACCCCACAAACGATATCATATGTGTGATTTTGAGTTTTTTTATTCTATGTTCCTGGATTTAAGTCAGGTAAGATGTTACCACCATAATTTTGTGTTCACATGTTAAAGATTTAGGAAGTGGAATACATATTAAAACATAATTTCTCAAATAAATTAAGGTAAAAAGGGAATCAAACCCGGGTTTCCCACTAAATTGAGGAACCCGGTGGCCAGGTGGGCTAAGCCACCTGGTTAGTACAAACTCTCTCTCTCTCTCTCTCTCTCTATATATATATATATAGAGAGAGACTTTTTAATAAATTGTAACTAGGTCTCATGCATGAGACGGACATTCTTGTGTGAGACCGTCTCATGCATGAGACGGACATAAGATGAAGTTATTTTTTAATAAATTGTTATCACTTTTTCCTAAATTGTTATCACTTTTCACTTTGTTATCACTTTTATACTAATTTGTATCACTTTTTTTAAAAAGTGATAACAATTTATTAAAAAGTAACTAGGTCTCATGCACGAGATACTCTCATACAAGTTTTTGTCATATATATATATATATATATATATATATATATATTAAAAGGAAGAAAGAGAAAATTGAATTAATTCGTCAATATCCTGTGAATGCAATCTTACTCAACCATAACATCACCTATATCGTCATCACCACGTTTACGTTGTGTTTTTGTGTGAGTGTTCATGTGGCCTTTTCTGACATATATCTTTAGCAATTTTTTTAACAAACTTCAATTTCTTGCGCGAGTTATATATAATGAAATTAATCACAAACAAATAATAGTGAGAGGCCACGTGTCCCGGTTAAGATCTCCTAGCTACGCCTTACTCATTCAAGAATTTGCGAAACAAATATTCCAGGGATTGTTGATGGATTCGTATCTCTCGAAAGCCCTCTCCCTTGCATGACTGCCACTCGTGCACATCACTCGTGAATTTCGTCAATTCTCGTTCCTACTTTCGAGTGATTTACGACGAGAAGAGGGTTGATGCCAGTACTATTCACTTTCTCTTGTCGAGCCCATCATTAATTTTGGTACATTTTTTGTGCCATTTTATACGCTACAACAAATTTACGGCCATTTTTTTATCTTACCGATAAAAATTGAATCAACTGACAAAAATGACCTGCTTTGATATGAAAAAGACCACAAACAATAAAATAAAAGGGAAAAAAAATACCAAATATAGGTTCGGGCAAATTTATAGGATCATTGGTAATATTATCTCTACAAATGAATGAAGAGGGAAGAATGTGTAATGTTTTGGAGAGTCTCAATGATGAAAAAGAATTTTGGGATATATGGTGATGTGTTGAGTTGTTAGACACGACTTACAAATCTAATATATAAATGCGATTTAATTTGTGCATCATGCATCAATTAAACAACCATTGAAAAAAATATTATGCTTAGTATTGCATTATTATTCGATGAAAAGATCGAATTTTTTGAGTGGTTGTTTACGGTGTTCAAGAAATCGATGAGTGGAAGAAATCTAGCGACCATATTTACTATCCAAGATCTAGCAATTATGGAATAAATTAATATCTTTGAGAATCTATTTTGCCACTGACCATGAAAAATTAGTGTTACTAGATGATGAATATTGTGTTACTATATGAGTAAAAATGTATTATTGTATCTACTTCATTGCATGCTTAATAATTTTATTGTATCTATTTTGCCACTGATCATTAAAAATAAGTGTTACTAGATGAAAAATAATGTGTTATTCTATGAGTAGAAATGTATTAATGTATCTACTTCACTACATACACCTCCAGCAAATACAATGAACAGATTTGCACAACTAAAACGTAATAATATATTTAAAAAGATATTCAACAAGTGTTTATCTGGTTGTAATGACATATATACAAGAGTTTGAGAGTTGCCATGTTAAACGTTAATTTGTAGTTTCTTAAAAAACAATTTAAAATGGAATACTGATCAACTTAATTAGTTTCAAGAGAGATATTTTTCTTGAAGAAACTCTGTCTTCCACTCTAAGTCTGGTCATTTTTTATCTCTATATTAAAAAAAAAAATGTATAAAGATATATTGGAATGTGAAATTTTTATCATTATTATTATAAAGTAAAAAATACTTGTCATGGTACTTACTGCATGTGTGGGCATATTTCTTCCAAGCTACTTCGATTTGTAGTGTAATTTTCAACTCTCAAGACATTCGTTTTATTTTAATTAAATAATTAATTACGTACGTACAATTGTCCTTTACTTAACCCTACTTTATAATTACATGGTTTAAAATTAATATTTATAAATATTTTTTTTGGGGACGATATTTGTACAACTAACTATATAAAAAATTATAGATTTATAAAATAAAATAAGTAAATAAATGATGCATGCTGCCCCCTAAAAAAAAAAAACAATTCCCTCAGAAGGTCGAATGGAAAAATAAACACTGTCTTGTTCAAGCCAACTAATTATGTCGGTTGCATGCGTTAAGCAAAGTCTTGTGTGAATTAATTTTATGGTAAAATTAATTTTAATAGTTATAATTATTTTTATCATAAGGTATTAATTTTGAATGGTATGAATTGTTTGATTACAAAGTATTAGTTAAAAGGTATTAGTTGTTTTACTATAAATATTAATTATAAATTAATTTTGTAGTGAAATTGATTCACACTTTAATAGTATTCGTCTCTCATTGCATTATTTCAACTTTTGTGGTTAAATTTTCACATGAAAATTTAATTTATTGTCATATATTTAGATGCATATATATTGATCCTAAATCTTAAACTATCGGATTCTGTAATAATAATAAAATGGTTAAACTAAGTGTAAATCTTTATAAACTAGTTTTATCGCACAATTTAAAATGGTATTAGTGTACATTTCAATGAAATACTCCCTCCGTCCCGAATACATTTACACACTTATTTGGGCACAAATATTAAAAAGCGTAAAAATTTGGTACTTTTATTGACTTTTCAAAGGATTAAAAAAAACAATTTTATAGGTAAAAGAGTGAATGTTGTTAATATAGTGGGTTTAGTAATATTATGCGTAAATAAGTGTATATTTTGGGGGTGAAGGGTGTAAATAGACTTACTAATATTTATAATGTGTAAATGATGTGAGACGAACGAAAAAAAATATACAAATAAATATGAGACGAAAGGAGAAATTAATACTACTAAATCTATACATAAAATACGAATAAGTTTTACAATGACCTTGATGTACAGTATACCTTACATTAAACAAAAGAGCCGTGAGAACAACTTATATAAAAAAGTCAAAGACCACATAAAATTAGTATTTTATTATATGTTACGTGAAAGTACAATGTTTAATTTGGGGATGTATATTTTTCTAGATTGTTTAATATTAGAAAAGTTAAATGATTTTTTTAAGGTTATCCTTTTTGTTTCACAGATCCTCTACTGCTACTTGGATAAATCTGTGTGAACCAATTGATTTTGTTAAATAAATAAATTTGTGCAAGTTTTTAGAATAATTTTTTTAAAGGCTATTCATGATATTTAATTCCACGTATCATCTTACCAAGGATTACTTGAACACCAACAATTCTATGCAATTCTCCTCTCGACACAAATTGTCATAACTAGGTGTCTCACTTCTTGGGTGTTTTGACTTTACGGGTACATGCATCTTTGTTTGAACTACTTATTACTATAAAATCTGATTTGGTGATTATTATAAACATTATGAACATGTATAGGATGATCTTGGCCAAGGTGTTGTTCTCCTTCGTTCAGTACGATTTAGATTGCTCAAAATTAAATGATACGAATTTTAATAAAAATATTATTTATTAAATTAAAAGGAGTACAGTCACTATGCCAAAAATTGACTACAACAACGATGAATCCCCGTCGTCGGTGTTTTTTCACCATAGTGAAGGTTAAATAAGTCTTTTTAACTTTATTGTAGTAAGTAATTAAGTGTGAGATATATAATTATAGTGGAGAATTAAGTATCATTAAGTGTAAATATGAGATTGCAAGGGTTTAGTTTGAGATATATAGTAGATTTTTTTTTTCGCTATTTTGGGTGGTTATGGGAAAACAAAATTGTAACATCCATTTTATTATTTTGAGCAATTTAAATTGTAACGGAGAAAATATGAAATAATATCATGAAATGTATTTTAGTCCGACGGAGAAGAAAATATTGTTTTTTAATTGAAATCAATAGTTAGCATTTTGAGAATATTTTAATTGTAAGATACCACCTACAGGGGTTGTCTACACCAAGGGATGGAACAAATACAAAAAGTATCTGTATAGAGGATATCATACTGAAAAATACCGATTTTATCAAAATTTTCTGTATGGTATGGTTATCTCGTACCGACACTTTTGGTACGATATCGGTATAAAAATTTTAAAATTTTTGGTATTTGATATATATCGAAATACTGAAAATATTTCGGTATAAGTCAGTACCATTTCTTTAAATATTATTTAATTAATCTATTTATATTTTTTTAAAGTATATTTAAAATTTGAATTCCTGACCCTAAATCTTAAATATATTTAGGTATGAATGGTATACGAATTTTGGTATAACTGATATATCGTGAGAACTACTAATACTTTTAGCTAGTAGTGTACGGTATGCATGTGGCATATGCAATATATTAATATTTGGGTAAATTGTATTTTTGGTCCCAAGAGAATAGGTAGTATGCAAAATAGTTCTTTTTTTTACACTTTTGATCCCGTAATTTTTTTCGACATTTTTAGTCCCAAGAAAATTGCAGTTTTGGTCCTGAGAGAATGATGAATAATAGTTTTGGTCCCAAGAGAATGAGATAAAATTGTAGTTTTAGTCCTAAAAAATAATGGTCGGAATTATTTTTGCAAAAAAAAAAAAAAAAAAAAGGACCAAAAAAGAACATGAGATTAACATTGTCGTTGGAAAATTCACATATGACCAAAACTACAATTTTTCAATTAATATCTACACCATATATGCCTGGTTAATTTTTATGCAATTTGTACGTGTGTTCCATTCATCTATTACACTTAGTATTTTATTCTACTGGATTATTATAAATATATGTTGATGCAGTGATATTGATTATTTTTTCACCTTTCACGTGTCATTTATTCACAATATAAAATACAAAGTGAAACATCTATAAAATAGATAATTTGTAACGAAGTGGTATAGGTTAAATTAATGGTTCGACCTCCACTACGTACCTATACCGTAAGATCATGAATTCGAATCACCATTTATTCGATAAAAAAAAAAAATTTATGTGCTCGTACGGTCTGTATGAATGCGACATATGCGATATATTAATTAAACTAAATGTTGTCTCAAATTTACGGTTAGATTATCGTATTAGAAAGTTTTACATGCATGCATGTATGTATATACTTTCCCCATAAGGAAACCCAAATTTACGAATCTACACCCAGGATTAATATAAATGGCAAGTCTCCGTCACAATATACAGCTGCTATTTGCCTGATAATTCCCAACAATATGAGGCATTAACGATCAACCACGTATGTTATTATCCCATTTAACCAGCATCATAATTTATTATTATTATTATTATTAATATTATTATTATCTAACGTACCTAATATATAAATAAAGATTTGTGTATGACTAGGTGCATGGTTATATTAGTAGGTTCTAGATTAGAAGAAGTTTAGGCACGTATATAATATATATATATATATATATATATATATATATATATATATATATATATATATATATATATATATATAAACTGGTGATTAATCGACACGTGTATGTAAATTTATTTTAATATTCGATCTATTTCGCCTCGTTAAGAAGACTTGCCGTCCCATTCATGACGAGGTTTTGGATTTGATTCAATCCACTTCTTGTCTTGGTTTATTTTGGTTAAAAGATCGTTTAACACTACAAAAAAAAGTGTTTTAGTGGCTATTTTTTTTGTCACTATATTCTTAAATTTTGTCACTGAAAATAGTTAGTGACAATTTTTAAGTTTGTCAGTAGCTTGTAACTATAAATAGTGTCACTATAAGATTAGTGATAAAAATGTCTTAGTTGTTACTACAAATTATATTTTTAGTCACATACATATTTTGTCACTAAAGCTTATTTTTTAGTCACATAATTTTTTTGTCACTATTACTCAATATTTTAGTCACATATCTTTATTGTCACTGTTGATCAATGTTTTAGTCACACATTTTTTTGTCGCTGTTACTAAATGTTTTAGTCACACGTTTTTATTGTCACTGTTATTCAATGTTTTAGTCACATATTTTTATTGTCACTATTATTCAATATTTTAGTCACACGTTTTTATTGTCACTGTTATTCAATGTTTTAGTCACACACTTTTGTTGTAACTATTACTCGGTGTTTTAGTCACATTTATTCTTTGTCACTTTAATTAGGACACTTAGTCATGATTGATTCTTATCACTAAACTACAATATTTTTATCATTGTTATTCAATGTTTTAACATAATAAAATGTTGTCATTATTTATGTATTTTTAGCGACAAACATTCAATTAATTATTGACAATAAAAAAAAATTTTGTTACTAATTATATTATTTTTGTAACATAATTAATTTTTATCACTATATGTATGTTTTTTAATGACAAAAACTCAGTTAAATATCAGCAATATAAAAGTCTTCACTAATTATGTTATTTTGTAACATAATTAATTTTTGTCACTATATGTATGTTTTTTAATTACAAAAACTCAATTAAATATTAACAATATAAAAGTTTTCACTAATTATGTTATTTTGTAACATAATTAAATTTTGTCACTACATGTGTATTTTTAGTGACAAAAAATCAATTTAATATTAACAATATAAAAGTTTTCACTAATTATGTTATTTTGTAACATAATGAAATATTGTCACTATATGTGTATTTTTAGTGACAAAAAATAAGTTATCACTAAAAAAATTGTCACTAAACATGATTTTTTTCGTAGTGTCACCAAATAATAATGTGACAAAATACGTGCATCACTAATTATTTAATAATTAATTATAAAATATTGCATCGTCACGAAAATATTTTACTATACGACGAATATTATCGTCACAAATAACAATGAACATCATCACCAAACAATATTGTGACAAAATATATGCGTCACTAATTATTTTTTATAATTGATGACAAAATATTACATTGTCACAAAAATATATATTATACAACGAATATTATCGTCATCAATTATAATGAACATCGTCACCGAATAATATTATGACAAAATACGTGTGTCACTAGTTATTTTGAATAATTAGTGACAACACATCGTATTGTTGCAAAAATATTATATTATACAACGAATATTATCGTCACCAATTACAATAGACAACGTCACCAAATAATATTGTGACAAAATAACTGTCACTAATTGATACGGTACAAATATGTTATGGGCCAGGTCCGGCCCAAATAAGGGTAGAGAGCCGAGGAATGCGCGAGGGCCCAACAAGAGCCCAAAGAGGGGCTCGGAGTGAGAAGCGTATGGATAAGTTCAAAGATAAGCCCAACATACCGATGTGGGATCAGGTTAACAGGAATAGCGCGAGCAGTTAGGATAATTACCGATAAAGGGGGCTAGCGGTTGAGATAAACTGATAAAATAGGGGGTTAAGTAGGGAACAAGCCAAGATTCGGTCAAACAGAGCCGAAAGAGAGTATAAAGAAAGATCTGGAAGGGAATATTCCAGGGAATGAAGAGTGGGACGTGAAGGATGGACGTAAACGTGGGAGGAACACGATGAAGAGTGGAGAGCTTCATCGGAGGGTGGTAACAACCGTCTACTTCCAGGTATTATTTATGTATGATCCATGTGAAGAAGAAGGTACTAATTCACTTACTTACTAATCACACTTTGAGCACGTAAAAACTATCTCCATTAGCATCTATTCAGCTAGCTTATATTAGCCCCCAGAGGTCCCTAACTGGGT
The DNA here is from genome assembly GCA_030762865.1 of Paraleonurus japonicus. Lineage (NCBI taxonomy): Eukaryota > Viridiplantae > Streptophyta > Magnoliopsida > Lamiales > Lamiaceae > Paraleonurus > Paraleonurus japonicus. The sequence continues at coordinate 23,709,747 of CM061057.1, read as the reverse complement.
ATTTAGGGCCCTCCTTTTACATACTTTCTGATCACTGACTTGAGCGTCGGAGTCCCTACGCCGGTGACCCCTCCAGCGTGTTTTGCAGGTATTCGAAGCTCGTGTTCGGGTTCGGATTGCACTGTTTCGACACGTGTTTGAAGAGTGATCTCACGAATCTCAGGTACGGGGTTCGATTCTTGTTAGCGTGACTTTGTCGTACGCATCAAGTGGCGCCGTCTGTGGGAAACTTGGGTCTAAGACGTGAGTTTCCTTTATAACCGTGATTATTACGGCTGGAGGACAAGATGAATCCAAGAAGGATGGTGGGGGAAGAGGTCGGCCATCTTTGACTGTCCCTTTTCTATCCCCTGCTGCTGGAACAATAGCAAGAAGGGAAGTGGTGTCTGTTGGCCCGGGCATAGGAAGGGCTCAGTTGGATCTCCCTACACCCGATGCACAAAGGGAGGAGGCAAATGTGACTCCATGAGCAAGTTAGGCTCTAGGCGGATCGGGAGTAAGTAGGGAAGAACCACCTGCTCCACCTCCTGTCGGACAAGGCGAAGGCCCTGTGCCAGTAGTGATTCCTGGTATAGGAGTTTCTGTCTCGCAAGCCCCCGCGACTCCTGAGATGCCGGCAGCTTTCAAGGAACAGATTGATGCTACAGTAAGGACCATGCTGGAAGCTATCCTTAGAGAAGGAGTCCAATTCCCTATGCTCCCGGAGGGAAATGAGAAAGAGGTTAACAGAGAATCAGTGCTGGTGTCATCTCAGGCATATAGATCTGACGGCAGGGACAGAGCAAGGGCTCAGAAGCCCGCGGAAGAAGATAAGGTGATTTCGGGACAACCCCCGAAAGAGCCGGAGGTGGAGATACTACGGAATGTCCCGCAGGAGAGAAGGAATGTTGAAGAGGCAATAGAAGGTAAGGGTGATTCTCATCCTAGGAATGATGGAGGCCAATTTTCAGTTCTCCAAAAGCAGATTGACAATATGAGGAAGCAGATGAATGCTCGGGTTAGTAATTCTAGACCTGTGTCGTGTTCTCAGTTTTCTAATGAGATTTTGCATGATGAACTACCTCAAAACTTTAAACCTTTGAATTACGAGTATGATGGGACATCTGATCCCTATGAGCACCTGGTGCGATTCGAGAATTCAGCTCTCCTACACCGATACAGTGAAGGGGTCAAATGCAGGGTCTTCCTGACTACGTTGGCTAAGGCTGCTCAGCAGTGGTTTAGCCAATTGGGACCCAATACCATCAACTCGTTTGAAGAATTTAGCAACCTATTTTTACATCAGTTTGCTAGTGCACGGAGACAGCCCAGGACGACGCTAACGTTGTTCAACATGCAACAAGGAGAGAAAGAGAGCTTGCGGGCCTTCCTGAAAATATTAAATCAAGCTGCCTTAGAGGTGCCCTCCGCATCAGCAGAGGTAAAAATTAATGCTTTGACTAATGGTTTACGTGATGGGGACCTATTCTCCTCTCTGGCAAAGAAGCCTGTGGATACGTTCGATGAGCTGCTGCGGAGAGCCGAGAGGTACGTGACCTTGGAGGAGGTGAGGAAGGCCAAGAGAAATGAGGTCAAGCCACCGATAGGAGACCTAAAAAAGAAGGGGACAGAAACTAAAGATACAGCCCCAATAGCAGCCACCCCAGGGCGAATACGATCTCGGAACAGATTCGAAAAGTATACATCGTTGAAGATAGAGCCCGCAGAGGTCCTGGACGTAGCGGCAGATCACCCGGAGATGAAGTTCCCCTGGACGAGGTCAAGGGGACCTTTAAAGCCTAATGAGGACAGGTTTTGTCATTTTCATAACGAGTATGAACATGATACTAACCAATGTTTTCACTTGAAGGATGAAATTGAAAGGCTAATACAGGTTGGACATCTCAAGGAATTCATCTATAGGGACCGACAGGGCCCGCGGAGATTCAAAAGAAAGGAATCTGAAGAAATAATAGAAGATAAGCACCGTGGCTCACGAGACCACCCGGAGGAGCAACCACCACCCAAGAGAGGTGCCATCCAAATAATAATGGGAGGTCCTGCCAAAGGAGACTCATTCAGGGCATGGAAGGCTGCTGTTAGGGCCCTGCAGGCTGGACGAAGGTCTGATATAAAGGAGATAGGGCGGATGACAGCCGCCCCTCGCATCCACTTCGGACCAGAAGATGGTGGAGAGGCTCAGGGATCTCATAGTGATACCTTGGTAATTACTACTGATATTGCTGGATATGATGTAGCACGTATTTTTGTGGATACAGGGAGTTCAGCGGACATTATGTTCCTGGACTGTTTGAAGAGGATGAACCTGAACATGAGATTAGAGCCCGTTGATACGGCTCTATACGGTTTCACTGGAGGAGCTATTCAGCCACTAGGACAGGTGATGTTGCAGGTGGGCTTAGGTACTCCTCCTCGAAGGAAGGTCATGATGGGGACGTTCTTGATCGTGGATGTGCCGTCTTCATATAATGTGATCTTTGGAAGACCAATTTTAAATACTTTCCAGGTAGTAGTATCCACCTATCATATGAAGATGAAGTTCCCGGTGGAAGATCAAGTAGGAGAAGTGAAGGGGGACCAGTTCCAGTCTCGAAGGTGCTATGTAGACTCCGTCAAGCTAGCTGACAAGGCATACTTTAACCAGCTTAACAGAGCCCGAGGATCGGACCCGGAGCAGAAGAGATGCAGGATCCACCAGGAGGAGGGAGAAGGGACCTCGAAGATGCAAGCCGAGGAAGAGCTAATGCCGGTGGAGATATTCCCCAACAAAATTGGATTTACCACCAGAATTGAGACTCAGATGGAATATCGGGTTTCTGAAGAGGTAATACGTTTGATAAGAGAAAACGCTGACCTATTTGCTTTCTCACCCATAGATATGAAGGGGATACCTCCTGAGGTGGTGATGCACTATCTCAACGCGGATCCTAAAGTAAGGCCAGTGAAACAAAAACTTCGACACTTCGGAGCTGAGAAGGACCTGATCATTAGAGGAGAAGTAGAGAAGCTGCTTAATGCAGGACAGGTGAAGAAGATCGAGTTCCCAGAATGGCTGTCCAACGTCATTCTGGTCTCTAAGGAGGGTGGCAGGTGGAGGATGTGTATTGACTTTTGAGATCTAAATAAAGCATGCCCCAAGGACCACTACCCATTGCCAAGAATTGATCAATTAGTGGACTCCACAGCTGGTTTCGAGCTGCTTAACATGATGGACGCATATCAAGGATATCACCAGATACAACTGTATTCGGGAGATATCCCAAAGGTCAGCTTTATCGTACCTTGTGGAACTTTTGGTTATATGAAGATGCCCTTCGGACTGATCAATACAGGAGCTACCTATCAGCGTATAGTGGATAAAGTATTTCGGGAGCAGATAGGTAGGAACGTGGAGGTGTATGTGGATGATATGCTGGTAAAAAGCCAGAAAGCCCCGGAGCATGTGGCTGACTTAGACGAATTCTTTAAGGTAATACGGAGAAATGGAATCATGTTAAATCCTACTAAATGCTCTTTTGGAGTTAAAGCAGGTAAATTTCTCAGATACATGGTGAACCAGAGAGGAATAGAGGTGAATCCGGAGAAGATACAAGCGGTGCTGAACATGCAACCCCCTAGGACCTTGAAGGAGCTCCAGACGCTGAACGGGAGGATAACAGCCCTGAGCCGATTCATAGCTAGATCAGCCGAGAGAAGTTATCATTTCTTCTGCATCCTCATAAAAGGGTCTAAATTCACTTGGGACGAGCGGTGCTTGGAGGCTTTCGAGGAGCTCAAAACCCATTTAGCTCAGCTCCCAACACTCACAAAGCCCTTACCAGGTGATATCCTGTATTTATATTTATTTGTGGGGGAACACTCGTTGAGTAAAGTACTGATAAAGGAACAAGGTCCTGAGCAGAAGCCGGTATACTATGTGAGTAAGCTTATCCAAGAAGTGGAAAGTAGGTACTCCGAGATCGAAAAGGCGGCTTTGGCAGTTATGGTTACGGCCAGGAGATTGAGGCCTTATTTTTTATCACACAGGATTGTTGTTAGGACTAACTATCCATTGAGGCAGGTGATAGCTCGTGCCGACCTATCTGGAAGGATGGTGTAATGGGCCATCGAATTGGGTAAATACCAAGTAAAGTTTGAGCCCAGAAAAGCCATTAAGGCCCAGGCCTTATCAGACTTCATTCAGGAGGCTACACAGCCGGAGGAGATTGCACTTTGGAAGCTCTATGTGGATGGATCAACAACATTGATGGGTTCCGGAGCTGGCATTGTGATAATTGATCCCCAAGGATTAGAGACCCAGGTGGCTGTCAAGTTCCAGTTCCAGACCTCTAATAATGGGGCGGAGTATGAGGCACTGATTAGAGGGGCGGAGATGGCAGTGGATTTGGGAGCTCAAGGTATCATCATATTTTTTGACTCTCAGTTAGTATCCCAACAGGTGAACGGGGACTGTGAGGCTAAAGACCCCAAGATGATAGCGTATAAAGACCGAGTTAAGGAGCTGGAGAGCAGGTTCTATCGGTTCGAGGTACAACAGATTCCGAGAGAGGAGAATATGAAGGCGGATGGATTGGCAAAGCTCGCTAGTTCCTCACCAATAAGAGGATCGAGCAAGATAACTTTGGTTACTGCCGAAAGAGAAGCTACAGAGCCCATAGTGGTAGCTATTGATGACGCGACAGATTGGAGAAGCAAAATCTGGAAAGCTCTAACTCAGGACCCTGCTATGGGGTCTCGGAGAGATAAGCAATTTAGAATCAGATTCTGTATAATTGGTGATCAACTATATAAACGATCTTTCACATGTCCATATCTGAGATGTTTATCTAGCATGGAAGGAAGGCATGTGTTAAAAGAGATGCATGAGGGATGTGCAGCGGATCATGCGGGAGCTCGGGCGCTGGCAAGAAGGACCTTAAGAGCGGGGTACTTTTGGCCAACTATGAATGAAGATGCAAAGGACCTAGTGAAGAGGTGCGAAAGATGTCAGAAGCATGGCCCGTTGATACACCTCGCTGCTGAGGAGATGAAAGCTATGTATGCCCCGTGTCCTTTTGCCAAATGGGGGATGGACCTGGTAGGGCCCTTCCCTCTAGCTCGAGGCCAGCGAAAGTTCCTGATTGTTGCAGTAGATTACTTTAGCAAATGGGTCGAAGCAGCTCCTTTGGCTAAAATTGATGAACAAAATGTAATAAGGTTCATGTGGAAGTTTATATGTTGCAGGTTCGGTGTTCCCCGGATCCTCGTGTCGGACAATGGGACCCAGTTCAATGGCGAGAAGGTCCAGGAATGGTGCAAAGCCTTGAAGATTTGCCAGAAATTCACTTCGGTTGCACACCCCCAGGCTAACGGCCAAGTTGAAGTCATTAATTGGATCGTGGTTAATGGGATCAAGGCACGATTAGAGAGTGTTGGGGGAGCATGGGTCGATGAGCTAGACTCAGTCTTATGGGTCTATAGAACCACCTCGAGAGCCGCAATAGGTGAATCTCCTTTTCGGTTAATTTATGGAGTTGATGCCGTGCTTCCTGCAGAAATAGGGATGAGTTCCCATCGGATTGAGCATTTTAATGAGGAGGTAAACTAGAACCTGATGAAGGAGAACCTGGACCTACTCGAAGAAGAAAGAGAGGCTGCCAGAGTGAGAGCCGAAAGATATAAGGCTAGAATCAAAGTCGTATACAATAAAAGAGTGGTTCCCTATACATTCGAAAAGGGAGATCTGGTGCTGAGAAGAGCTGATGCCTTCAGGCCGGTGAAGAAGCTGGAACCCAACTGGGAGGGACCTTATCGGGTCGTACAAGTACTCCCCAGGGGAGCATATATCTTGGAAGAGATGGATGGGACACCCATAATACGGCCTTGGAATGTCGCCAATCTGAAGAGGTTCTTCGTTTAGGAGTACTTCTTGCTATCATTATTGCTTTGTAGTTGATTTCATAATTGTTTCCCATTCGAACTATTGTACTACAACCCTACTAGTACTCTTTTTTCCCCTACTATGGGTTTCCCACTGGGTTTTACCATAGGAGGTTTTTTAAGGAGGCTAGCTTAGGCTCTTCGGGGCTTATGTTGACACTGTCAATAGGGCATTTCAATTAATAAAAATTCCTTTTTCAATTTACATTGATTGTTTACTTTATGAAAAAGGAGTGGATCCTGCGTGGATGTCAATCAAATGCATGATATAAACGAATGTGATGATGATAAGATGATTAAGTGAGTCTGAAAATTCACTTAGGATTTTTTAAGGTTCAAATAATTGACCTTAAAAGAATTTAAAGGCTCCGATAGAGCCCGAATTTTGTTTAAGTAAATCAGAGAATTCACTTAGACTTTGAAGGCCTAGAGAGGGCCCTGATTTCGATTAAGTGAATCTGAAAATTCACTTAGGATTTTTTAAGGTTCAAAGAATTGACCTTAAAAGAATTTAAAGGCTCTGATAGAGCCCGAATTTTGTTTAAGTGAAACGGAGAATTCACTTAGACTTTGAAGGCCCAGAGAGGGCCCTGATCATTTGAAGGCCATGGGGGGTAAACTGATTTAGAGGGACCCTAAAAAGTTCAGAAATTCGAACAAGAAAAGGAGAGGGGGGGAAGTGGAGATCTGCGCGGATCTATTCTCCCCAAAAAGCTAGGGTTCGGCCATCAGTCAGATGGGGCCTTTCCTCCGCACCGGGTATTCGGGTGGAGAAAGCATGAGAAATCCACCCCTGACGGTGGAACTTCTCTAGTGTCCCTAAGGACATCTTGGAGGAGGACGAAATCTTATCCCAAGGGATCGCGGGATTAGGAACATCATCCATGACTTCTTACTTAAAAGAAAAAGAGAAGGAGGGGATGATGGAGTTAAAGTAAGAAACAAATATATATATATATATACCTGGTGAAGAAGAAGACGATAATGGGAGGAGGTATGCTGGAAGTGCGAAAATCTCGAAGAAGTTTTGCTGAGAATAATGAGGGAGAAAGGGGGAAGAGATGAACTTAGAAATTGGAAGTGCTAATAAAGAGGGGAACCGGTTATTGCCCTGAATAGGGGTATAAGGAATGCAGTCTTCTTATTGGATGTTTAAGGGAGGTGCACTGATGACTGATTAAAAAGGTGTGATGTTTGATGGGACGTTCCTGCACTTGGGTGGGAAGCCGATGAGTCTCTCGATTAAAGGGTTTAAACAGGTATCCGGTTGCCAATCTTTTTGAATAATCAACTACTCACTTGGGCCCCACACGTCCCAAGAGAGTAGGGGGGAGCAGTTGATACGGTACAAATATGTTATGGGCCAGGTCCGGCCCAAATAAGGGTAGAGAGCCGAGAAATGGGCGAGGGCCCAACAAGAGCCCAAAGAGGGGCTCAGAGTGAGAAGCGTATGGATAAGTTCAAAGATAAGCCCAACATACCGATATGGGATCAGGTTAACAAGAATAGCGCGGGCAGTTAGGATAATTACCGATAAAGGGGGCTAGCGGTTGAGATAAACTGATAAAATAGGGGGTTAACTAGGGAACAAGCCAAGATTCGGTTAAACAGAGCCGGAAGAGAGTATAAAGAAAGATTTGGAAGGGAATATTCCGGGGAATGAAGAGTAGGACGTGGAGGATGGACGTGAACGTGGGAGGAACACGATGAAGAGTGGAGAGCTTCATCGGAGGGTGGTAACAACCGTCCACTTCCAGGTACTATTTATGTATGATCCATGTGAAGAAGAAGGTACAAATTCACTTACTTACTAATCACACTTTGAGCACGTAAAAACTATCTCCACTAGCATCTATTCAGATAGCTTATATTATCCCCTAGAGATCCCTAACCGGGTATTTAGGGCCCTCCTTTTACATACTTTCTGATCACTGACTTGAGCGTCGGAGTCCCTACGCCGGGGACCCCTCCGGCGTGTTTTGTAGGTATTCGAAGCTCGTGTTCGGGTTTGGATTGCACTGTTTCGGCACGTGTTTGAAGTGATCTCACGAATCTCAGGTACGGGGTTCGATTCTTGTTAGCGTGACTTTGTCGTACGCATCACTAATTATTATGAATAGTTAATAACAAAATGTTTCATCGTCACAATAATATTTTATTATACGACGAATATTATCGTCACCAATTATAATATACATCGACATCAATTAATATTATGACAAAATAAGCGTGTCACTAATTACTTTAAATAATTAATGACAAAATATTGAATCGTCACAAATATATTATTTTTTATGACGATGAATACTGTCGACAATTATTATGAATACCGTCACAAAAGTTCATTTTGACGAATTTCTTGTCAATATTATGAAACATATAAATTAGCGATGATTTTTTTAATTAATTGTGATAAAATTTTATTTTGTCGCAAATTCAAGATTTATGGTGATAAATATAAAATTTGTCACCTTAGAGTAACAAATTGTGATAAATTTTAAATCAGTAGCCTCTGATGTATGGGAAATTCTTAAAACTACATAGTGATTCGGCGGTATGGATGGAAATTAATCTGGTTATAGTGATTAGCAACTGGGGGAATAGACATGAAGGAATAAAGTTAGGAAGTTGAATGTGCCACCTAAAATTGCCCAAACTACAAATACCCAGGTCTCATGTTTTTAAAATTGAAAAACTTTATCAGCAGATACACATGTAATGCAAGAAAAGTTGTATATTTGTTAATAAACCTTGAATAAACAAAGGAAGCTGAACAAATCAGAATTGATAGCCTCCAACTAAAGAAACATAAGAACACCAAGAAACTGCTAACACCAATTTCACCGCATTAAATTTCAATAGAAGCACTGTTAATCAATCGAATGTGGGTGAACTAATCACAAGAATATTGAGAAAAACTCTCAAGAACACTAAGTGCGCAGAAATGAAAATAGCAGAAAAATGATCAAGACACAGATTTACGTGGTTCGGTGAATTCACCTACATCCACGGGATCAGGAACGTAAAACTTCACTATACGAACAAGTAATTACAGATTACAAACACCAATTGCCCAAAAATTATGCAGATTTTTCTCCAGAACACAAGAACCCTAATTCTCACAACTGAAAGTAAATCCGTAACCAACAATTAGGGAAAACCCAACCAAACCAATCAGCATCAACAGACTAACAATGCCCAATCACTAATTGCCGTCAATTTAAGGTGAAAATGAGATCGACGATGAAGAATGAATGCTAACAGTGCGCGCAAGGGAAAAATGGTTAATAGACTGTTATGAGAACTAATTCATAACTAATTGGCCGGCTTATTTCTTAACACCCGGTTCAGCACACGAGATTGGTTCTCATCTTCTCAATCCGGTTCATCGGACACAACACCAAACAGAATATAAGGCAAATACCAACTGACATTAACAGTGATGCTTCTCAATTTAATTCACAAGCACAAAATACATGAGATTAACACTGAATTCAAAATATCTGACTCGTGAGAAACCAATAATAGTCCACACGACATAAAGTCACTCAGAATTGAAAACACCTAGGTTGTTGGGTTTCTATTAAGGATTGAATGAACTATTACTGCCTAAATAAAGGAAATAATGCTTTAACAAAGCAAATTTATATGAGATCCTACGTGTGCAAACTAAAGCAACTAAAAAACTAGCAATTAAACAGAGATTTAAACAGAAATATTACCAGGTGTAGATGGGAGAAACCCCACGAAATCGGAAGAGACGGTGAGTGTGAGGATGCGACGATGAGAGAGATATTGAACGACGCGATAGCAACAATTTGAGAGAGAGAGAGAGAGAAGTGACGACGAGAGAGAGCGAGAGTGAACCGAGAACGAGAACGAGCAACAGCGAGAGCCGGATTTCAAATGATGCCCTTCGTCTGTGGATTTGGATCCTCCTAATTTAGCCTGAAAAATGAGTAAGCCCAAATCTACTGATTTTAAATCAGCCCATTTATTATTTTGGTTCAAATCTACTGATTTCAATTAGGATCCAAACATCTTAAATGAATTTGAGTTGTGGATTTAAAATCCATTGCATCAAATCCTCCCATCCAAATGGGCCCTAAGGCAGTTTCTGATCTAATTGCTACACCATTTCAAACGCTACTTCCAAAGATTATACGATCGTTGCAAACAACCCTCTTGGAAGCTACTGAGACAATACATACAAAGCGCGGGCCTCCCCCCTTGACTGATAGCAACCAGATTGCTACCATGCCCGGGAACAACCAGATTGCTACCATTGCGGTTCCGCATGTTTTCGGCGAGACCTGTCTTTCGATACCCATAAATACTATTGATCCTATGTTAAAGAAATAAGTTACTGTGGATTTTGAACCTTTGCAAGTACAACATGCAACTACAGGATAGGAAAGGCCTTCCTTTTGCCAGATTTTAACATATGTTCCTTATGCCACTGAAACTTTCTCTAAAATCCACGACGATGCTCATAATATGATCGCACTACGTAAGGGAGAGTATTTTTCGGTGAAGATAGATGAATCCCTAGTCCGCGAAAGTGCATCACACTTGCAGAATTCTTTAATTGGTAAACTTCTCTAGCTTCAGGTGATGCCTCTTGTTGGGTCTTCTCACGTTCTCACGGTCTTAACAAGCCAACGGGCTCAGGCCACTTGCTTGCCGGATTCTCAACGGCGGCTGACGGGGATACCAAAACAGAACACTAGAAGGGTTGCTCTCTCTCAGATTTTCTCTCTCACACAAAGAGCAGCGGAATAACTAACAATAAGAAAATAGGGAAGACTAAATAGGATGCATCCACACAACTAGGTTTACAAATATGTGAGTTTAGCAGACCCATGGGCCAAAATCCAAGTGGGCTTAAGCCCAACAAATCTCCACCTTTTCGGCCATCCCTATCAACACACCGAAATCCACAAGTGTTCATCATTGTCCAAACAAAACTTGCACAAACACACAGTTAGTACAAATTCTACACAAGCAAACAGTTAGTACAACACCTGCAAGAAAAATACAAAGTTAATACAGTTTACCACAAATAAAAGCACAAAGCCACACAGATAAATGAACATAATATCCAATCACAAAGAACACACAAAAGAGCACCACAAAGCCATAAATCACAAAGAGAACACAAAGGTACATACCACAAAGACATGCAAAGACACAACAGTTCTAAAGGCATATAACTAATACACACTTAATTATAACACAAAGGCACAAAGATAGACATCACAAAGACTCTAAAAATCACATAGACAATTGCTCCACCTCACTTAAAGCAACCATGACACAAAGCTAAGAAAGAGATTCACAAAGACATAACCACAAAGAACAAATAAGTTCTACCCCACTAGGAGCACACACAAAGCAATATAACCACAAAACAATCAAGCATTCAACTCCACACAAAGGGAATAACGCAAGAATAAACACACAGATATTCACAAAACATCACTAAAGTACTCCTCACTACTAGAAGCTACATTAGCACATGCATCTTTTTTATTCTTTTAGTTCTTATTGGGCTTAGTGTACTCTTTAATTTTGTGACCAGGGTCACTACAGTTATAACACTTTCTCACTTTGAATTTCTTAGCATGCTTTCTCTCACCAACATGCATAACCTCCCCAGAATTATTACCACCGCCATTTTATTTTAAATCCATCTCTTTACTTTTTTTTTATCGGACAAAAGAATTTATTAATATAAACAGAATGGGTATAAGGAATACCCAAAGAATACAATAACACAATACATAGCTCACTCAGTTAAATAGCAATCCTAGCACTCACTGACCATTGAGACAAAGAGATATCTCTCTGAAAGAATTGTTTAGCCAAGCACCAACTCCATACCCTCCCTTTCACTTCATCTATAATTCTAATAGGATTTACCTCCACATTTGAGAAAATAACATTATTCCTAGATTTCCAGATCACCCACATTAAACACTCCCAAATACAAATGGCTAGAGTTTTACCCCTTTTCCCTTGAAAAATACCTGAATGGACACGAAAATTCTCCATGATACTTTGCTGAGGAACAAAAGACAAACCAAGCCAAAAGTAGCAGCTTCTCCAGACCTCAAGCACCAGTAGGCAGTGAAGGAAAAGATGGACAACATCCTCCTCTTGAACTCTGCTTAAGCAACATTTTTTTCCTTTTCAGAAATTGCAATGCTTCGTCTAACCAGATTTTTCTTCATTGGAAGTCTATTCCAAAGGAGTCGCCATGCCACCGAAACTTTCAGAGGACATAATTTATTTCACGCCATCGCAAAGATATCTCCATTATTGATTGGATTCATCTCGGCTTCCTTAAGTATGCGCAGCTGCGTGTACGCGGCTTTGGTAGTGAAGACCCCAGCAGGCTTTGTTTTCCAGTGCCACCCGTCTTCGACTCCAAATTGCAAATTGCACCTGTTTATCATATTCAGGAATTGAGAAAAAACAGTCAGCTTACGATCCAGAAGGTTTCGTCTCCAAGACCACCTCCACTCCTACACACCCATATCTTTAATTAAATAATTTTTTTGCAAGCTCAATTGAAATAACCTATGAAATTGATTACAAAGTTTTATGTTCCCCCGTCCATGTCTCTCTCCAAAAATAGGTACCCCCACCATCCCCAATTGATTTCTTTAGATTCTCCCAAAATCATCTATCGTTCTCCCCCTACCCAAACTCACAATATTTCTCCACCAGTTCGACCACCTAGACTCTCTCCCCTCTGGAAAAATACCCTCCTCACCCCAAAACAAAGTCCCATGCAGTGAGGAAATAACCCTAACCCACAAACTGTTTTTACACGTCAAGAACTGCCATAGCCATTTTATAACAAGGGCTTTATTGAAGCACTCCAGATCCCTAACACCCAACCCCCATTTTCCTTTGAAGAGCACACAATATCCCGTTATATCCACGCAATTTTTTTCGAGTTCTCTCCACACACACACACACACCCCCAACACAAAAAATTACGAAGAATAGAATTCAACACTCTCAAATATTTTCCAGGAATACAGTAAAACGACAGTGATAGATTGGAATTAGGGGTGGGAATAGGCCAGACTACCCGACAGGGGCCTATGGCCTGGCCTACTAAAGCCTGGCTCGGCTCGGCCCGTTTAACTATATATATAATAATATAATACATTATATTTATATATATATATATATATAATAATATATATGTAATATGTGGTATATAATCTATATTATATTAGATAATATAATAACATTTTGCAATATTTTGGAATGATTATTAAATATTTTATTTATGTAGAGAATCGTGAAATGTTATAAATCATTCTCACCTATTAAATTAAAATAGTCTCCACCATTCATTCATGATTTGAACTTGTATAAATAAAAGTAAATATTTCATTAGTAAATCATCTAAAAAGTAATCAAGTATCCAATAAAACTATTATGATTAAAAAATTTTAAAGTAATCAATTTTTTTATTTTATAACTTTATTAAATTTTTAATATTATTTTCAAAAAATAATATTTATAATAAGTTTAGTATATAATTAAAAAAATATATAATTAATTTAATAATTGTGAGATACACATATATTTTATCTTACAAATTTACATATTAGTAAAAAAATATTAATAATGAACAAAATAACTCACGTCACGTTAATTTACATAAAATTTTGTTATTGCTTTTGCTAGTTGATAATTCTTGGTATATTAATTTTATTCGTATTTTGAGTTTTATAGTATTTACGGTGTAATAATAAAAATGTGATTTTTTTAAAATTTGATGAAAAATAAAAAAGTTGCAGCAAATAGGCATTTAAAAGGCTTTATTAAAGAGGTCAGGGCAAGCCTAGAAAAAAAGTCTATCATAGATAATAGGTCAGACTCAGGCCTAAAAATTATATGATAGGCCTAGGCTTTCTTATGCAAAGTCTAGCCTGACCTGACCTATTTCCACCCCTAATTGGAATAGCGGAGAACACTGCATTGAGAAGTGTAACTCTTCCCCCAATCGAGACTTTTCGACGATCCTATGGTTTCAGCCAGTTTTTCACCTTTTGAATAACCTCTGACCACTTAGCTTCTCTTTTATATCGCACTCTCACTCTAATGCCAAGATGCGAGAAGGGAACCGATCCTATTTCACAGCCAAGAATGTCGGCCATCTGCATTAATTCGTTGGCCTCAACATTGACCCCTATGATGTTACTCTTATTGAAATTCACCTTTAACCTGGACACAAGCTCAAAATTTCGCAGGATGCTCCTCATTGCCCATGCATTCTCCAACTTAGTGTTTGACATAAATATCGTATCATCGGCGTATTGTAAGTGAGAGATTTTACTTTTTCTCCTTGCCAATTTCTGCCGCTTCAAACAGCCCCCCTCCACTGCATTGTTCACCATACAACCCAAACCTTCAGCCACAATAAGAAATAAAAACAGGGACAATGGATCCCCTTGACGTAGACCCCTTTCCAATTTAAATTCCCCGGAAGGGCTTCCATTGACTAACACATTTGCAGTTGCCGTCGAAACACATTCAATCATCCATTTTGTCCATTTCTCGTTGAAGTTGAATTGGCGCAGCATTGCCTCAAGAAAATTCCAGTCAACGGAATTGTAAGCTTTGGCAAAATCAATTATAAAGAATATTCTTGCCAGCTTCTTTCTCCTAGCTCCTTACTCTTCAAGTCATTAACCACGGTCTCAAGACAAACATTATCCCTATCATATTTAATTGCAGATTTCACATCACAATAAGAGCCAGGTATGATACTTTGCAAGACAATAGGGGTGTAATCGTCAATATGCTTATCGCCAGTTTGTTTAATATCTTGAATCAATTTAGTAAACACATCCAAGTTCTCATCAATATCTTTATTCAAATCAAGTTTAAATCTAAAGAACTTTTCAAGCAAGAATAGTTTACTAGGCAAAGAATTCTCAGTATATAACTCCTTTAACTTATCCCAAAGTTCTTTAGCAGAGTCTAATGTACCGACTTCCTAAGCATAGAATCAAACAGATTCAAGGTAATAGCAGACAAGGCAAGATCATTCATTTCACATTTCTTATCTTCAGACAAAGTATCAGTATAAGAATAATCTATAGCTTTTGAAACACGCTGTTGTATCAAAATACATTGCATTTTATGTTTCCAAATGCTAAATTCAGATTTGCCATTAAACAGAGTCATCACATACAAAGAGGGAGAAGCCATTTTTACAGAAATTTCACAAAGTTTTCAGCACACAACAATTCTACAAGCACAAAGATGCATAAATAAAAAAATTTAATAGAGGAAGCAACACACATAGGTTACCAAGAGATAAGACCACAAAACAGGGATAACAAGCACGTAATTTCAACTAAAACTACAGCATAGAAAATCCTAACCCTAGAATTGCGGCAAGCGGCTATACTATTGAAAACAATAAATAGAAGGGTTCACAACCACTTTACCAAAGCGAGACCCTAGGTAAGGACTCAAAACACCCCAAAAAACCAGCAAGTATTCCCGAGACTAAGCATTGAGTGCCGCAGAAATCAAAAACCACACAACAACAGTAAAATTTCTGTACTAAACACCCTAGGAAACTTATCTTGTTCAACAACAATTAGTAAATGAGAACACAATCTCATAAACACCAAACAAACAACCCTTAAAAAATTGCATAAACAAAATAGCAAGAAAATAAATAAAAAAAGGGTAAGAAAGCTTACCAATCTTACCTCCACCTACCCGAGATCGGCTAACGGTGGTACACACAGGCCCACAACGGTGCTAGTACGAATAATAGAGAACGCGATGGCCACGGTGGAGCGACGACTAGTAGCGAACAGTGGCGGTGCTACTCCCGCGAACAGCTCCAGCAAATTGCAAGGCAACAAACACTGCAGCGAAAGGAGGTGAGGCCGCGACGGCGCTGCACACTAAGGCAGCAGCATGCTCCGACGAACATAAACAGCAGTGATCCGGCAGCAGATAAAGATAGAGAATGACTCGTGGCTCTGATACCACTATTGGGTCTTTTCTCGTTCTCACTATCTCAACGAGCCAACGAGCTCAGGCCACCTATTTGCCGATTCTCAATGGCAGTTGACGGGGATACCAAATCGGAACACTAGAAGGGTTGCTCTCTCTTCGATGAGGATTACCTCCACGAAAAGTTGGCTGACTTATATATGTGATGAATATGAGAATCCGCCGAAGCACGGAGCTGAAAAAACAATCAAATGATGGCTCCTTTTTGGAACATCACGGGGTGGGGCAGTGACTGATGATATTTCAACATACTAGGGCTATGAAGATTACATTTTATAGGATATTGTCCCTGATTTTATTCTTAAACTAGTGGAGAAGAATGATAGATTTAAGGAGTTCTTTCGTTTGAATTAATTTTTTTAGAAATAAGGATTTCTCTCATCTGAAAGATTACAAAATGCCAACTGATTTTGTAGTTGGTTTTAACAGGTTAAAAATAAATATATATTGCACTACTTTATAATTACTCTCTAAATAACAGATCTACTACACATTTTTACTTTATACATAAACTATTAATATTCATTAAAACTCGTACAAAAAAAAAAAACAGAGAATAAATTTATTGGACGAATGAAGTAATATATTTTAAGTATGGTGTGCACTTTGTACACGACACACCATTCATACTATTACCTGTAAAAAAAAATATTAGGAGTAATATTACTGTTCTAAAAATTAATACTATTATTTTTTTAGAACTAATACTACTAACTAAGGTGTACGATGCATTACGTGTATATAACCTATGTTAAACTTCATAAGTACTTCCCATTGGAGTAAAAAATTCAGCTCAGAGGATTCACTTAAAAATAATAATTTCTACTTCATCTCATGTCAGTATTATCGAAACATATAATATATTAATAAAATTGATCAAATTAGTTTTAAATATATTTGTTCTATGATCCAACATATAATATATTAATAAAATTGATCAAATTAGTTTTAAATATATTTGTTCCATTACCTTTGGATCATAGATAGTGGACCCTTAGTTCATCTTAATTTTTATCATTGTATAATAGTTGAATTGTTAATATTTAAAAATACACTTATATATTGTACTAAATAATTATTAAAAATACGTAAAGATTAGAATCCATGATTCTTTTTTTTTTAATTAATTAATTAAATAATATCTTGAATTTACAATATATATATATATATATATATATATATATATATATATATATATATATATACCCATAAAACCTTTCATGCTTTCTTTTTTTGTCCGTCTCACCATAAATTTCACACCTTTAAAATGGAATACCCTTTATAAACTCCACTAATTTACACAAAATATCATTACTTTTTGACTCACACATACAAACAACCCAAATTTTTTTCTTACTTTATAAATAAATATTTAAAAAATTATCTCTCTAAAGTCAAAACTCCAATCATTACTCCAATCAAAGTCTCCTATGAAAACTTATATGAGACGGATGGAGTATAATATAAAAAAATATTTGAAATGAGAAAGGATTCAGTCAAATTTACATTGTGCATTGAAATATACAAATAAAATATAAATGAGGCAATTAATTTTTTTTCGAAAAGGAAAACGCATGCATTACAAAAAATAAAGAGTTGAAATCAGTCTGCACTATGTTCACTGTAACTGGTGACGATCATATTTGTTCAATTTTTTTTATATAATAAAAATGATAAACAAAACACAATTCAAATTTGAATCTAAGACCTTTGAAAGGTGTCAATCAACACCCACCATCTAACTTATATATTATTATTTATTATTTATCATCAGGTTTGAACTCAAAACCCTTCATAGGAAGTCAACGAAGGTTTGAACACAAGATCTTTTGGAAGAAGTCAAACAACACACACCATCTAAGCTACTTATTTTAATTTTTTGTGTTTGAAATTTATTTTTTATTATTTTTAAACATTAATTTTTTCTTACATACAAAAGATAAAAATTCAAAAACGCAAAATTATTCCTAAGATGAGGGTTGACCTAGTGGTGAGGGCTTAAAACTTAAGAGTGTAATGCTCTATAGGTCTCAGGTTCGAAATCCATTGGGTGCAAATAATTCCTAAGATGGATCAATCCATACAGAGCTCTGCTCTGGCTTTAAATAGGGCCCCTACTAGTGGACGGTGGGATTGGTTAACGAGTTATAAAAAAAAAAAAAAAAAGCAATTGTCATTGTTTCCTTATCATTTAGTGACAATGCAAATTTTGTCACTAAATCATACTCTTTAGTATCAAATATTGTCGTCATCATATATATACACAAATTGCAACAAACATCATTTGTCACGAATGAATACCTTTTTTGTGATGAATGATATAAAATATGACAAAATTGTTAATCTAATTGTGATAAAAACGTCACTAAAATTTTATCATATTGACAGTTATCACAAAAAATTAATTTTTAAGTGACGATAAATGAAATCGTCGTATAAAATTGAATATTTAGTGACGAAATACAATATTAAGTGACAAAATTTTGAAGTCAAATGTGACGATTTATATGTCACTATAGATAAAATATTACAGTGATGATGACCTTTATCGTCATCAAATGATGACTTTTCATGACGAAGCTAAATAGCGTCACATTTACCCAAATACGACACACATAAGATGATGATCTTTGTGACAAAAAATTTCATCAACATATTCTTATTGTGACGAAAAATAATATTTACGTGACGAACTTTGTCGTCGCGATTTGTCAAATTTTTTGTAGTGATGATACCTGGACTTAGTGGGATTTTTTTTTTTTTAAAGTTGTCCGTAAGTTGATGAGTGGTGATCCAGAGGAGTTCAAGCTTTTAAAAGATCTCCCCGATGAAGAAAAAAGAGAGTGAATTGACTTTCTTATTGATTCCTAGTTTGTAGTTGAAAACATTAGATTTTATTTAGTTTTGTTAAGATGCTGATGAATTTTATTATTGGGAACAATTGTATTACTTTATTTTACTTGATTTTGCTTTATTTAGTAGTATTGCCCTCTTTACTAATATTATTATTTATTTTTATTAAATAATATTACTCATTTTATTAAAGAAATATTACTTGCTTTACTAAATGGGAGAGAGAGAAAAGAAAAATTTCAAAGCTAATTTAAATTTAGCCAAATAATGGATTTAAAATCCATGTATTTGATTTAAAAATACATGTTTATCCAAACTATGGATTTCAAAAGAATGAATTTCAAATTGAAGAATTTAGAAATCCATTCATTTCAAATGACTTGGAATTTGAAATCCATCAATCCAAATGGACCCTTAGGCTCCATTTGGATGGAGTCATTTGAAATCAAGGGATTTGAGGATAATACAATATACATTTACAAATCAAAATAGAGAGAATCTAAATAAATGGATTTGGTTAAATATTACTTATAAGTGGGATGATTTCAAATACCCAACAAAACCTAGTCATTTGAAATCCTCTCACTTCTCCCACTTATGCTTAATATTTGAGTGAATCAAATCCATTCATTTAGTTTTTCTCCATTTTAATTTTTATAAATGCATGTTATATTATCCTCAAATCCCTTGATTTTAAATCCACTTCATCCAAATGGAGCCTTAGCGAATTCAAGATTGTTGCCAATTGGAAGATTCATATCCGCTATGATGTCGAGAGATGCAGCGGCGTCTCGCCGACGCAAGGACGAGAACCCTAAGATTTGAATTTCAAAAGTTTTCCGTCCCTGAATTATCAGAGCTCATCTCCGCAGTCATCGTAATGAGAAGTAATGGTAGTATTGGGTGGCTATAGAGCCCAAATATTGTACCTCATTCTAATTAATTGTTGTTAAGGTCCATTAATTATTGAGTTAAAAATAATTTAGTTATGAATTTGGTTATTTACACCTCCAATATTAATATAGACACCCATAGAGACGAATGACCATTGTACCGAACTAGGGACGACCCTTAGACCGACGGTGATAGCAACACCATGTTTGATATTGATTTTTTTAGAATTGAATATTTTTTGGGCAAATATTTGCCGAAATATACTTGAAATTTTGGCAAATATCTATTGAATTTAATTTTCAACAAACCATTGTTGAAAATAATCATGTCACGAAAACTCTATAAAGTGCGAGAATGAATTCTCCTACTATCTTCATCTTACTTTTAGGCCTCGTTTGGTACGTACGATTGGGCCACGATTAAGGGGTAATCGACCCAATTAAGGCGTTTGGTAGCTATCTTGGCGGCCCATGACTAGGAGAACAGCCCGCCACTAAACACAGTTACCTTTAGATAAAAAAACACCACAATTCGCCCTCGACTTCTTCCCTTCTCTCAACAGTAACCCAGACTCGCATATTTTTCAGACGGTAATACCC
The DNA here is from genome assembly GCA_030762865.1 of Paraleonurus japonicus. Lineage (NCBI taxonomy): Eukaryota > Viridiplantae > Streptophyta > Magnoliopsida > Lamiales > Lamiaceae > Paraleonurus > Paraleonurus japonicus. The sequence goes on along the minus strand of CM061057.1, from coordinate 23,689,417 downwards.
TTCATCGAAACCCCCAGCTACGCCCAATTATTTCAGACAATCATTTTCGCTCCCAAATGAAAACGTAGGGGGAACACAAAATTTTGAATACAATATTTTAGGGCTTCTCTGTGGGCAGAATCGAAATACGCTTGTCTCTTACTGAAGCGCTGGGATATTCTCAACTCTGAAGCAGAAGAATGATATGTATTATCTATCGTAATCTCACTTATTGTCGATTTATTTCTTTCTATTTTGATTTAAACTTTGGATATTTTTTTCTTTCCCAAAAAGCAATCAGAACATCATCTCTTTGGGAGCACTCCTTTGGTGGTAATTAGCATCGCACAAGGTAATGTACACTAAAACCCAGAATACTTCGAACCTTGAATTTTTTACATGAATTTACGCATTGGAATTTGTGCTTATTGTCCTCAATTTATCCTGGGGGAGTTAATTGTTAGGAGTTCGAAATTGTGTGGAGGAGTTAATATATTTGTATTAAACTAGCTATGGGGTAAATTTTATATTCATGAACTGTAGTAGTTCTTTTTTGTTTTCCCTTGGAGTTGAGTAGTTATATTCATGAGTTTGTGGATGAATTGAAAAACTGGGTGAATCATAAATTTATCATAATTTATCATGCTGTCAAAGTATGAATTGAAAAACTGGGGGATTCTTGCAAAGAGGTGACACTGAATAAAGATGACAATAAATTTATATGTATACAGATAATTAATCTCTATGGTTTTTTAAATTCAAATACATAGTGGGATGAGAGGATGAAGAAAGGGAGTGTTGAGACTTTAAGTCAGATTTAAGTGTCATAAATTTCGTCCAGTTAATTTAGCCATTTACCCACTAATGAAACCTCTTACTAGGTAGAGAATTGTTATCAGACTGTTGTTCTAGTCCTCAGGCTGGGAATTCATGTTAGTCTGGAATCTAAAATTAAGGGAATCTTAACTTATTTAATCTGGTTTTGAGAAACTGGCAATATTTGTGGTTGAATTACTTTAGAAGCTTAAGCAAAAACTGAATTATATTTGTTTATGATGAACGTTGAGTCTGTAAAATGTGTGGGAATTGTTATGATGAATGTTGAGACTGTATAATGTGTGGGAAAAGCCACAAATCAGGTTAGAGCAAGCCTTAGAATTTTTTTTGGCTATGGGGAATGTCTAGGGAGGGGGGAATGTTCAATTCTGGAGTGCGCTACTACTTGTTAATGATAATTACTTGTGTCTGATTTTCTCATCTCTTTTATTTTTTGGTGTCTTTGTGTCTGATTTTTCTTTTATGTTGCCATTGTCCGCAGAGACATCTACTTGTTTTACAATCCACGTATGATGAATTCATTGAGAAAACAGAATGAGATTTTGTTCTTTTTTTTTGAAGATATGATACAACTTGCTATTGTCGTAATTTCTTTGATTATTGATCACACGAAAAAAGGACAAAGGAAACGGAAATGTGGCTCTAGGTATAGTATGATCGAACAGATTCCATACCAGGTAGAGGAAATGGAAAGATTGGTAGGAAACTTTGATTCAGATTGTTTTGATAACCTTCGAATGGATCGAAATACATTTGGGAGGTTATGTTTGTTATTAAAGAACTTAGGTGGACTGTCTAGAGGTAAATTTGTGTCAATTGAGGAGCAGGTTGCGATATTTTTGTCAATACTGGCCCACCACAAAAAAAATAGAGTGGTAAAATATAGATTTCGGCGGTCTGGGCAAACAATTTCCCATTATGTCCATTCAGTTCTAACTGCAGTCTTACAACTGCATTCGATTCTATTGGTGAAGCCAGTGCCCGTACCCAATGACTGCACTAACCATCGTTGGAAGTGGTTCAAGGTATGTTATTTACTACTCTATGATCACATTGTCTTGTATTACTATGATCCAGTTTGATTAATTAGCATTGTTTTTGTTTTATGTTATTTACAGGGTTGTTTGGGGGCATTAGACGGTACGTATATAAATGTACACGTACCAGAAGCTGATAGAGGGCGGTATAGGACCCGAAAAGGTCAAATATCTACTAATGTCTTGGCTGTTTGTAACCGAGAGATGCAGTTCTCATATGTTTTACCTAGTTGGGAAGGATCAGCTTTTGATGCCAGGATTTTACGAGATGCAGTTGGAAGAACTCATGGAATGAAAGTCCCTACTGGTAATTCCATTCATTGAACAATATTTATTTAACTGTTTGAAGTCAATTAATGTTTCGTTCTTTCATCATATGTACTTATAACAATTCATTTCTTGTAGGTTCTTACTATTTGTGTGATAATGGCTACGTCAATAGCCCTGGATTTCTTTCACCATATAGGGGGGTCCGGTATCATTTAAATGAATGGGGTCCGAACACTCACAGACCAGCCACACCTAAAGAGCATTATAACATGCGACATACCAGAGCTCGTAATGTTATAGAAAGAGCATTCGGTGTCCTGAAAATGCGTTGGGGTATTCTTGCTAGTGCATCATACTATCCAATTCGAACCCAAATACGCCTAATAATGGCGTGCTTCCTTCTTCATAATTTCATCCGAAATGAAATGGTCATTGATCCTCTAGATGCCCGAGTAGATGAAGAACTTGCAAGAACTAATAATGTAGTTCCTCTCGATGATTTTATCTCTACTGTAGAAGCAACACCTGAGTGGAGTGCCCATAGAGAGATGCTTGTCCAATCCATGTGGGCAGAATACACAAATGGGTCATAGTCGTGTTAGCCATTATCTTCATATGCAACTCTTATTTACTAGAATATGTGATTGAACAGAGTTGAATGTTTGTATTGTTCATGCAATGTTGAACGTGTCTTGAACCTTGATATTATGTTAGTTAATGTTCATTTCTTGAGTATTGAAATTGGTTTGTCTATTGTGTTGCTTCGGTACTTGTAAACAGTGAATATGTTATTGAATTATATTCTGCCATGTTTTGAATTTTATGGGATTGCTCTTTTTTTTTTTTTTTTTTTTTGATTTGGCATACACAGATATACATATGGATGCACCAGTTAACCGGGGACGAGGCGCAAATAAAAAAATGGATAGGGAAGAAGCAGCGTTGATTGTGGCCCTGAAAGATTTAGTGAGCAACGGATGGAAATCTGATAATGGGTTTCGAACTGCCTACTTAACTAAACTCGAAGAAGCATTGAAGAAGGCTTTCCCAAACACCGATTTGCAGAAAGATCCCAATATAGTCTCGAAGCTGACTACTTGGAAGAAGACATATGGTTCGTTAGTGTCTGCACAGCGTGATACAACCGGCGTTGGTTTTAACACTACCACTAACACACTCGAAGTGACCGATGACCAATGTGAGTCGATAGTGCAGGTTAGTGAATATTTCAAATTTAATTATTATTAGTTAGTATGCATAATTGAATTGTTATTGAAGCTCACTCAATTTATCATATAGAAAGATTTAACAATGAAAGGAATGAGGCAAAAGGAATGGCCTTTATTTGCTGATTGGCTTGAGATATTTGGAAAGGACCATGCAACAGGTGAAGTGGCGGAAGATATGCCTAATGCTGCAAATACGATGCGCTCACAGTACAATCAACGACCGGGTGTGGAAGAAGTGGCTGAAAATGAAGATGAGGATAACAACTATGTGAACTTGGATGACGATGCTAGTCTGCCGTCTGAACAACCTGTTGTTGGTGATCGTGGGGAAAATAGCACTGCAGGTGACAAGGACATACCACAACCTTCATCCAATACGTCGAAGAAGAGAAAAATGAAAGCAGAATCGAGTGAGCCGTCTATAGCTGTCGTGCTTGATAATTTTTGTCGTGCGACTAATGAATGGCGTGAGACCATGGCTTCTAGGATTGGGTATGAAAAAGACCTTGGTCAATTAAGAACACAGATTTTCGCTCTACTGAGTAATGTTCCAGGATTAACAATTTCGGATAAACTTGATGCTACTGAACTTATTGGTGCCCGTAATGACCGGCTAGAGATTTTCATGGGTTTAATAGAAGAAGCAAGGGCCTTGTATACATTGCGCTTGTTGGAGCGTGAAAGGGCGTAGGATGCATTTGTGCACTTTATTTTGCTAATATATAAAAGTGTTATATTTTGAAACTTATGACATATGAAGGAAGACATGGTTGTAGTACCTTAGGATGCATTTGTGCACTTTATTTTGCTAATATATAAAAGTGTTATATTTTGAAACTTATGACATATGAAGGAAGACATGGCTGTAGTATCTTATGATTAGCTATTGCAATTATTATAATCCTGAATTGTTAGTTAATGTATTTCTTCATGGCTTCTGTTGATTTGAATTCATGCCTCCTGGATGAGATAATATGCAGTGCAATACCTTATGATTTGAATTGTTAGTTTTAACTATTTATCATATGTGATGAGTTTTATCTACTGCTCGTGTAATTATATTCACTCCAAGTTATGTTATTTTTTGTGACAAATTGAAGAGTTTTAATTAATGGGTTACATTCTGTTCTTCTTGAACTTTGTATATCTTGCATTATGGAGTCCTTGCAAGCAGTTTAAAAAATAATATAATATGATCAGCAGGATCAGATGAACTACCACCATTAAATTTCATCACATATTTAGTCATCTTCTTAATTCATTTTTCTAATAAAAACAGTGGATAAAACGACATATTTAATTTAAATATGATCAATAATATACATAATATTTAATCCCCAAAACCACAACCTTCATCAAATTGTTATAAAAAAACTGGTAAAAAAACCAAACTTGTAAAAAAGCCAAAATTGAAAAGTAAACAGAAACACAACTGCATAATCAAAATGATAACCATAATATAATATGCATCATATAATATTACTCACCAGGTGAGTCATGGTGATAAAACATTACAGCAGTAGCTTAAACTAATTAATCCTAATTCATGATATTACTAATTCACAATGATCATCATCGAATTTTTTTTTGAAAACAAGTTGATTACCATTGTCATTATCTAATACATAAACCGATCATCCATAATCATTTCTTTCCAAGAGGTGAGTAAGTCAACTTCAGTGGGCTTGAAGAAGCACATGAAGAAGATTGTTTATTGATTTTCTTCATAGCAGCATACCCCGTGAAAGATCTTGTTGGAAAAGCATCTTTTAACCCAAACAAAGGTGTTTTGTCGCTTGATTTTGGATGGTTCTTTCCGAGGGGTGATGAGTTGGATTCTGCACTAACAGCAGTTGCTAGAAACGAACCAGATTCGAGTTCCTGAAACAGTTTCTTACGCGGTGGTTTTCGACCAAGAACATTCGGAGAGGTTACTTCTTCTTGTTGTCAGAGTCAGGTATGATGAACGGCGCAACTGCGCTGTTAGGTTCGTCCATTACAGCTCCGTCTGAGCTAATGATAATCGTTTCAGCCGATACAATATCTTCCGAGCCAAACAAAGCCTTCAAGCAATCATACATAGCATCACCTCTATGATAGAATGCTTTAGTGAATTCATCCTTCTGCAATCACAAACAAAAATGTTACTAAATACTTTCTTATGTAATATAACAAGCTGTCAAATATACAAAATGATAACGTACCATGAACAACTCATCCCAAACCTCAGGGTTGGCGTGAACATGGTTGAACCGACAATCCCAACAAACACCCTTGCTTTCAAGTACGAACTTGAATATCGTATACCTTTTCTTCAGCATGTTCACCAATGAAAGAACATCATCCCAACAGAACTCTTGATCCATCATGACATTAATGAATTCTTGTGCAGCAACAAGCTCGTGAAAGTTATCACCACCCACAACCCATGCTCCCAGTTTTATATCATCCATCAACAACCAAATGAAAATATCAACAATTTCCTGGTTCCATTTTCCTTGGTAAAAGAAACACTCTTGAGGACAAGGAGAATGAAAACTCATGCTTTTTGTTTCTCTGTGTATAGCAGCTATGAAACACATTCTTATATAGCAAAAATGAATTAACTATCCACAACCACCGAAGTACTACAAAATTTATTATGTGAAGATAAATATCACAACCACCAGAAGTTCTGCCTTAATAACACATCGAGCCCATAAAATATATATAATAGTTAATATCTGATCACATCAAAGATCTTAATAACTGACAGCTGGAAAATTACCTATACATAGACTCCATTAATTAAACTAAATCACACATAAACATCTACTATTAACAAACACACAATAAACTATATCAATATTTCAATGACAACCAAGTAACATCCCTAATACGACACCCAACATCAACAACACACATGCAAGAAAGAGTATAAGACATATGGTTGTACATGAATTAGGCACCGATTTGGGCAAAATAAGTCTGACCGTATATGAACCTCGTTCGAATTGATCGAACACTGGTGGCTCACTTCCACCTCGTTTACGCAGCCCAACATTAGCCAACGACCCCCCAAATTGTGCTTGAGAAATAGGAGAGCCCATTTCGTTTGCCGACAACTGTGATGATTGTCTTAATCCCGAAGAGCTTGAGGCTGATTCATTCGGGCAATTAAACTGGTCACACCATATAAAACTTCGAAAATGTTTGTCACCGTTAGGGCATTTATAGTAGAATCTTCCGGGGTTACTTGTGAATTGGTCGGCACAACGCTTAACCATCGGCCCATTCCCACATGAACACATCGGGGTAATTTGTAGATCGTCCTTTTTCGAAAATATATGCCTGAAATATTAAACAAGAAAGTAACCATAAAAATTGATGAACAAAAAATACCTGTAAGCGAAAAGATAAAATTGATAAAACCCTAGTTGAATCAAAGAAGAATCTAAAGAGCATTCGGTGAACCAACAGATCGATTAGAAAGTGGCCGTCGATTAACTGGAGTTGAAGCAAAGGAGATGACAAGAATCTAAAGAAATGAAGGATTTCACGCTGATAATGGAGAGACAGAAAGATGAAGTAGGTGAAAATTGAAATGTGGGATTTTTTGTTTATCTGATATATTATATTAGCAACTTGAAGGACATTTTAGTAATTTGAAGATTCATTAAAATAAAAATGCCAAAGCACACGCACACTTATCATATAGTGGAGGAGTCAAACCAAACAATTAATTTCTAATCTCAAGACAAAATATATGGTACAATCGTGGAAGATTGTAAATCGGTCATATTACAAGACGTGGCCACCAAACGTGGCCTTAGGGAACTACCACACTTCATACTTAATACACTAAAATACAAACTAAAAAATAACATTTATAATACATACATTGCATATATTAAGAACAAGGGAATTAAACTATATTAAATCACTCTACTTGTTATCTCCTTCAAAAGTTCGAATGGTGGTGAAGGACGGTAGTAGTGGTAGCGAGATGAGATTTTTAAGTTTTCTATGACACAAATTGCATTACAAAATGTTGAAGGAGAGGTGGGTGTATCACATACATAGATTTAATTCATTTTTGAATCAACAAGTACATTTTAAATATTTCATAATTACATTACAATAATAAAGAATAAAGCTATGTGTATCTACTAATATGGGAGATGTATATACCAAACCCTTTAATTATAGAAAAATAATTGGACCAAATTAACTGGGCCCAAAGAATTTGGCCATGCGGGCTATGTGCCTGTTACATAAATATACCACGAAAATGAGAAAATTCAAACGGATAATCAACAATCAGCTGCCATTCATGGCCTCATCTTTTGGCTTGAACTTGGCGATTCCAAGCACCATATCCAAATGTAGAAAACCCAGATTTCAAGCAACGAAAATCAGCTGCATAGGATGGGTACATTTTCCAATTCTTTAAGCACACTAGTATGCACACAACCTGCTTGTTATATTGCCTGTTTGAAATTTGTTTGAACACTCGTTGTCTCTATGATGTGAAGTCTTGTTTGGTGTGTGAAGGCAGGACCCTGAAAATATTCTGCGGAGTCCAGAGTCGGGCCACATAGCGAAGCTCGAATTCAAGAAACGCCTTGAGAAGGATGCTGAGGCCAGAGATGATTTCCAACGCCAGGTCCAAAAAGAGCGTGAGCGTATGCAAGCTCTTCGTGAGGTGTGTATATTGAGCATGTTTGAGCGTATTTGATGATTTAGTTCTTCTGCATATAGAATTAATTCGGTTTTTTGGAGTTTGATTACTGCGTTATTGCTTTGCTTATCAGGTTTTTTAACTTTGTATAATCTGATCTATCTGTTAATTTTCTGCTTTTTATTTACGTTATTAGTACTAATTTGAGCATATTATGCGGTCATGCTATACTAATTTTGGAGTTTGATGATGAGTCTATAGATGTTAAACGCTCTGGCCCTACAGTGCGGTGGGCTATCTTACCGGTTCATTCTTAACGGTCTCATTATAGTTGGACCTAACCCTAACCCTATCGGCTACGGGCTACTTACGGGCTACGAGAATTTTTTTTTTCAAATTAATATAAAATATAAAATTATAATCATAACACATTATATTTAAACTTAAAATACAAACATTGTTCATACAATTATTAAAGTCAAATCAGAACGGTTATACATAATTATAAAATTGTAATCATAATATTGCATCTAATATTTTTCATGTAATTTAATCAGTGTCTTTTATTATCATAACTAATACCTTTAAGTAATTAAATTGATATTCTTTTTTATTATTAGATGTATTACCTTTCAATAGCTAAGCGATGTCCTTTATTATAATGATTAATACATTTTAATTAATTTTTTTTGCCATACATTTTAATTAATTTAAATATAGTGATTTTGTAATTATAAATTTACAAATTCATAGGCAACCTAAATCTAATCATCACAAGAAGTGGAGATTTATTGTCCAGTATAATACAATCACAATATTTATAAATTAGTATTGTATTTTATTTAACTAATATTATTAATTTATTTATGTTTAATAGTTTTTACATAAATATATTTTAAAAAAAAAACTTAAACCGGCCTGGCGGGCTAGCCCGTTTAGCCCGCTGGCTAACCTATCTGGGCCAAAAAGGCCCGGTTTTAAACGGGTCACCAAAACCACGAACCTAGCCCTTTAAATTTCCGGGCTAAATGGGCCAGCCCACGGCCCGTTTGACATATCTAATGATGACTGCGTTATTGCTTCTGGTTTTTGAGCTTCGTAGAATCTGATCTATCTGCTAATTTGCTGCATTTATGTTCATTATTACTAGTCTCGGGTGATACCGGATACTACAGCGGACCTGGTTGAGTATTTTCTAGATACTGAAGCTCAGGAGATTGAATTCGAGATTGCACGTGTGAGGCCTCGGTCAGTTTCTTTATTTTTCACATGTTAATATATTATGTGGCACCTTGATATGATTTATCATTTGATTATGTACATGCATTCCATAATCAATCTCATTGAATTTCAAAGACAAACTAAAAGGGAAAAGCATAACATGGTCAGAAATCAGTGTGCATGCATGCTGGTTTTCAAGGTGGTGTATGTGCACTTGAGCAATGCTGATTTTATGAGAATGGGTTTTGGTTATTTTAGAATGATGGTCTAAGTGAAAGGGTTTCCTCAATTAAGTTTGGCATTTGAATTAGAACGCGTTTATTAACATGCGGGTATTTGCTCAATAGACCAACTTTACAGCTTTATATGATGATATGGGGTGCTAAAAAATACTCAAAAGAACCTGGGGTGGGGGAGGTTGATCAATAATGCATCATTATCAATGGAATGGAAGCAACAAGATGGACATGTGGACACCCAGCTGTACACAAAAGCACATCAGAGTTCTTTACAGAATGTTCTCTTAAACCATATGATGATATTGTTTTTGTAAATTGATCTAATGATCATAATATTTCTTGTGACTAAGATCTAAAACATGGTTCATTTGATTGGTCATTTTGTGCCCCTATCTGAATATGAATAGAGCAGGTGAAATTGAAACATACAAGAGGTACACAGTAAATTTGTTACTTTTGAAAAATTATTAGGCTCCATTTGGATGGAGTCATTTGAAATCAAGGGATTTGAGGATAACCATACATTTACAAATCAAAATAGAGAAAAACTAAATGAATGGATTTGGTTCACACAAATATTTCTTATAAATGGGAGGATTTCAAATACCCAACAAAACCTAGTCATTTGAAATCCTATCACTTCTCCCACTTATGTTTTATATTTGAGTTAATCAAATCCATTCATTTACCTTTTTTTTATTTTAGTTTGTGTGAATGCATGGTATATTATCCTCAAATCCCTTGATTTCAAATCCACTTCATCTAAATGGAGCCTATGACTCATAAACTGCATACGGTGAGTCCTTTTTTGATCCGGAACAATGGAAGCATTGTGTTCTAAACTTGTCGTTTCGTTACTATCAATTGTACAATTTAGTACAACAGTTCAAGTTGTTAAATGTCATCAGCTATCCATATTTCCTGAAGTGGATTTTCTCATGTCTTTAATTATACTTCTTGATATGAATGACCCCATCATGCAGATTAAATGAGGATTTTTTCGCACACATAAAACTTGAACTTGGAAAACTCAGGTTTGCTGTGTCCAAGACTCAGGTGTGTTTTTCTCTTCTTCTCCATGCTTTTTCTCACATGGTGAATAACCTGAAGCATTATGTGTTGATCGTAAGGTTATTTTTGTAGGCTACAGAAGACAGGATTATTGAGCTGGAAACATTGGCAAGAGCCCTGGAAGAGGGCGTCGGTAAGATTGAGGGGCCGCTTGTTTGTAAATTCTTCAATCGCAATGAGAATGAAATATTTTTTTTTCTCCATACCTGTAGAATATTGGAGGAAGAATTGTTTTTATAGTTGTTACATCACAAGTATAATGCTTAATGCTCTAATTTAGGAAAAAAATGAGACAAAAGAAAGTTGTAGTAGTGGTGGAGGGGAATGATTGAGGAAAAAACCATTATAGGATGGGAAAAGGTTAATCAAAAATTGGGTAATGATTACCTTATTTAGGAGGAAAGTTGTAGTATTGATCATTTTTTGTTCTAATTAACCACATAGTTGTCCTTTACTCATTCTCATTCTCATTCCTATTGAGAAATTTTCAACCAAGCGCCCCTTGAACTCGAACAAATAGTTTGTGAAAAAAAAACAAATTAATTCGACTATCTGATCAACCTTTCAATCTGTCGTTCTTCTACAGAAGCGTATGACAAAATGCAATCTGAAATCGTGACAGCAGGGAAGAGCTTGGTGAAACTTTTAACATCAGAAGACATCAAGGCTACTGTAAGCTCCTTCTTTACCTAAACCTCCTCTCATGGATTACATTTCTTGATAACCATTACTTTTTTCAACACGATGCAGCTCTTGGACATGGTTGAGCAGAATGAGTTGAACAGATCGTTGTTGACTCTTCTCGATCAAAATATTGCAAATGCATATCAGGGTAACCAGGTGAGAGAAGTCAATAAAGGTTTTTTTTTTTTTATCGGTAAATGTTAGTTGTTAGTAGTTAGTTCACCAAGCACACCAACACTCCTAAATTTTTCTCCAAGTCACCTTATAACTCCAAAATTCGTTCCCAAAGGGAATCGAACCCGGGTCGCCCACTAAAGTGAGGAATGGAATTAATCTAGCTAAAGTGTAAAAAGTTAATGAATAATTCCTAAGGTCGCGTTTGTGTTGAAGGATTTAGAACCATAGACTTCAAATAACCCATTTCTGATCACAGTGACCTAAAAAATAATTCAACATTGTTACCAAGAGATTTCAAATCCAGAAAACTGTTTATTTCCCAATGGCTTTTATAGCACCGGTCTACAGTTTCATATTATTTTACTTCTAGATTCAAGGACTAGAATCATTTGCAACACACATTACTAGTAACCTGTGAATCATAAAACGGCACTGTTTCGCTTCCTAATCAACATACACACATATGACTTGTAAATTGTGTTTTTGAGGGTACATAGCAGAGTTCTGCTTATTATTTTTCCTACTTGTATTTGTATATATAATCACTTTTAACTGATTTTTATGTAGACACAAGCTGCAGAGTATATGGAAAAGATTCGTGGTGCTATGCTCAAGTATATCACTGTTTGATCTATGTAAAGATTTGATGATGATTACAATTTCTTTCTGAGATTTTGATGTTTCTCAAAAATTTTGAGGTGTATCATGAGGGAAGCTATTATATTATTTATACTTGGGGATGGGGATGTACATTTATCTTCATACTAAATTTGTAATTAGGGATCTTTATGTAATTTGTGACACATAGGTTATGCCTGTTTTGCGTTTCCAAAGTCAAGGTTTTTTATCTCGTAATATTCATGTCCCTTAAATATGTATTCATTGGGTTGGACACAAATTTTAAAAAAAAATAAATAGAATAATGGGTATATTGTAGAGTATTGTAGGATTAACTTATAAATAAATTTATACTTTGAAGAAAATGAAAATGTATTGAGAAATAAGTAAATAATGACTTAGTAACCTAAATATAAGACTTGTATGTTGATTTTGATCGTTTTAATAGTGATTGAAAGCTTGAGCTAGAGTATAGAAATTTTGAGCAAAACCTATGCCAAAGTAATGATGCTATGCGCCCCTTATATGTTTTCGAAATTTTGAAAATAACTTGATAGAAATGAATTTATGATTGCATATTTTTTTTTATCTATTAAATGGTGACTCGAACCCATGACCTTTTGGATATAGGTAATGGAACTCTAACCACTTGAGCTATACCAATTTATCCTATGATTGCTTGCTAAACATTGATTTTTGAAAGGGGCACTCTTGTGTGAAACCGTCTCATGCATGAGACCATCATTAGACGGAATCACTTTTTAATAAATTGTTATCACTTTTTAAAAAAGTAATACAAATTAGTATAAAAGTGATAACAATTTATTAAAAAGTGACTCGGTCTCTCGTATGAAACCATCTCATACAAGTTTTTGTCTTTTTGAAATGAGTAAATACACCCACCTAAGTAAGATGTTCGAATTTGTAAATTAATGCATAATTAATGGGAAAAATTTATTTTTAGTACCCAAAGTTTACCTTTATCCAGATTTGGTACCCCACCTTTAAGCACTCTCAAAATTGGTCACCAAAGTTCATTTTTTGCCTCAAAATTGGTCCTGTCGTCAATTGACCGTCATTGACTAACGGAAGCACCTATTTTAGGCACGAATTCATCTAGGATTATAAGTATTGCCCCAAAATTCGATAGCCCACTTCCCTCTTCTATCAGATCCCTAATTTTTTTCAATTTTTTTGGCCCTTATGTAGCTTAATATTTTTTCATTACCGATAAAAAAAATCATTAAATGTAATGTATTTTATTTTGTGAAATGTATGTGGAATTAATCTGCAATGTCTTTTTTAACGAATTTAGATATTTCACGAAACAAAATGAACATTAAATTTGTGTATACAAATAAACAGAGAGTTTTTTCTATCCTACACAAGAATTGGATGGGGACTAATAATAATGTTTATTTGTGTTTAATGTTCACTTGGTTTCGTTAAATATCTAAATTCATTAAAAAAGACATTGTAGATTTTTTTTTTTTTTTGACAGGAAAAAAGACATTGTAGATTAATTCCACATACATTTCACAAAATAAAATACATTATATTTAATAAAAAAAATATTTTTTTTTTATCGGTAATGAAAAAATATTAAGCTACACAAGAGCCAAAAAATTGAAAAAAAATTAGGGTTTTGATAGAAGAGGGAAGTGAGATATCGAATTTGGGGGAAATACTTATAACCCTAGATGAATTCGCGCCTAAAATAGGTGCTTCCGTTAGTCAATGTCAACTGACAGCAGGACCAATTTTGAAACAAAAAATGAACTTTGGTGACCAATTTTGAAAGTGTCTAAAGGTGGGGTACCAAATCTGAAAAAAGTTAAACTTTGGGTACCAAAAATGAATTTTTCCCCATAATTAATTGATAAACACTACTAACACATACACCCATCTTGATTCAATATTGGTTGAATAAAACTTTGATTTTTGAAATGGGTAAATACATCCACCTAAGTAAGATGTTCGAATTTGTAAACAAGTGCATAATTAATTGATAAACACTACTAACACATACACCCACTTATTCGAAATTGGTGGTATAAAGGCTTGGTAAAAATTATAAACTACACTTGCTATTTGAATAATGAAACTTAGACATGTCTAACTGCTACTCTTTTATGCTCTAAAGATGATAGGATAGCACCTTGATAAATTGTGTGAATCGGGAGTATAATGAACTCTATTTTTAGTATTCTTATCATGTACATGCATTATTATAAATAAAAATGTGGCAGTTATATTTATATATTTGATAAATTATTTGTTATTTGTACAATATTTAAAGAGTCAGTCTCATGTATTTCGCATACATGGTAAAACTATCGTGTTACCATTTTTAAAAAATTTAAAGTATTAAATTGCACAATCCGAAAATAGAAATGCAAATGCACCCAGTGGGTTTTCTATCACTGTAATGCACATGCATTGTTATAAGTAAATGTGACAGTTATGCTTATATATTTGATAAATTATTTGTTAACTATGTAATACTTAAAGAGTCGGTCTTATGTGTTTCGTATACATGGCGTGTAACCATTTTATTAAAATTTAAATTATCAGATTGCACATCTCAAAAATAGAAATCGGTCTTATGTATTTCGTATACATGGTAAGACTATCGTGTTACTTTTTTAAAAAAAATTAAATTACACAACAAGAAAATAAAAATGCAAATACACCCAGTGGATTTTGAACTTGAAAAGTATAGAGAATCATACTTTCAAGTTTCAAGCCCTCACCACTATGTCAACTCCTGGAACTGTACTAACTTTTAAATTATTCTTATGATATAGTAAAATTCATATTTGATACCATTTTACAAATTTAGGAGGCGCTTGTTACAAGTTTTTCAATGAGAATGAGAATTAAAATATTTTTTTCCTCTATGCCCCCGAATGTATTGAAGGAAAAAATATCCCTATGGTGGTTATATCATTAGTGTTGTGTACCAATTTTAGAAAAAATAAGATAAAATAGTTTGGTTGTGGTGGGGGAGGGGAATGATTGAGGAGAGATGATTGTAGGAAGGAAAAAAGGTTAATCAAAAGAGGGACTCTCTTATAAAATATTCTACCATGAAATATCATTTAAAATATAGGAAAGTTTTAAATCTTGCGGGTCAAGTTAAAAGAACGGGTCAAAATAAAAAGAACATGCAGACTTATTCTTATTCCTCCTCCGTTCGCTCCACAACTTCCATGATTAGTTCCAATGCCTGTGTTCCCCAACCACGCATCAAGGCTCCTTAGGAAGCAGAAATGTCGACGATCAGAGGCGATAAAACAGTGAACTCCGATGGAAAATAACAGCATAATTCAACTATGAGATCGAATTGAGGAGACACACACAAAAATACAGAAAAAAAAAAGAGAAGACATGGATGATTTTTTTTTTTAAATTGTCAAATAATTGGTGTTGGATGATCCGATTGATGAAAACAGTAGTGGAAAAAACTAAAATAGTGATGAATACAAAGTTTATACGAACTTCTGATGATAAATTTTTGTTTTATGTTTAATTTGGAATTAATATTGCAACTATTACTTTGTTTCTGATTTGTTTATATAATAACACATCTTTTTCAATATAGTAACATATTTGTGTTCATATAGTAACATATTTTTTCCAAAAAAAAAAAATTCACGCAAAGGCAACAATAAATCATAATCTCAAGTGTGTTAATATAAGGTTAAACATGTGTTATTATAAGGTCAAACATGTGTTACTGTAAAGGTAATTGCGTGTTACTAGTACTTAAAAATATATATATATATATATATATATATATATATATATATAGCAACACATTTTTTTATACGGTAACACGTGTTTGACCTTATAGTAATACAACCTGAGAGTAAAATTTTATTTTTATTTTTGTCCGGGTTTAGTGCACATATTTATCCTTACAATAACACATATTTATCCCAAATCTTACCCATGAACTTTTTTTAACACATTTAATCCATTATCTTTAATATTGAGATCAAATAAACCCCATCTTAATCAAAACACACTCTATTAATGAAAATAAAGTTGGGACGAAGATTAGAGACTTATTTGATCCACACATATAAGATTAGAGATTTATTAGACCGTTTTTTTATTTTTAGTTTTGCATTTGAGTGATTATTTTTTGACAAATATGCATTTTTGTTTTACAGTAACATATATTTATTGTTAAAGTAACACATGTTTAATCTAAAAGTAACACCCCTGGGAGCACATGAGGGCGAAATTTATTTTTTTTGTCCTTGCACGAGTTTTTTTGGAAATATCCATTGAACCCGCTCCGCCCTGCCCAGGATCCGCGAATTTATTTATTTGGATTATTTCACAGATCCTAGATCCGTGAAATATTGTATATAAATTTTTGTCTAATCAAAATAGGCAGTGATTACCTTATTTATGAGGCAAAATAATGTTGTTGATTATTTTTTGTTCTCATTGGCCACCATAATTATCTTATATTAATTTTCATTCTCATTGTGATTAAAGAATTTTTAACCAATCGCCCCCTTATATGAAATTGCTCCGTTGAATTGAATACAATAGATGTCCTCAATTTGCACTCAAAGTTGACCTCAAACCTGCAATTTAAACTCATAATATCAAATCAAACAATTAAGTGCAATTGGACCAAATAATAGTGAATTAATATGAAAATCATATCAATTTGAGATAATTAAAAACACAATTATCATGCAATAATTCACCCTAACCAATTATCTACTCAATGATTAATATAACATCAAATATTATAAATATATTTATAGTCCCATATAATCCACAGAATATACGGAATATAGTTATTTGTGGAAGAAGGATTTCCACATCAAAATTTTGTAATCTAATTAGGCCTTGTTTGGTTGACCAGATTAGACTCTAATCTTGCCCTTATCGCGCATTATCAGCGATTTGGTTTGTGTCTGTCGAGCCCACGAATTATGTAAGGCCCATGCCTAGACACTGTTCAACACATGTTATGAAATCGGGGGAAAATGCGCTATTTTGTTATCAGCCTCCAACAGTAACCAAGATAGGCTCGCAAAATTACATTTTTACCTCTCGTGTATTTAAGGTGAGAAACCCTAATTTTTTCACACCTATTTTCATTTCGCTGAATGAGAGCCTCTAAATCGGCGCCTCCTGAACGTTCGCCGACTGCCATGCTTTATTGTACTACCTCCGTTCACTACAGTCGTCCGCCACATACTTAGGCATTCGAGTGACAACTGATTTCCTCCTTTTTCTTTTATTTTTTTCGACCGATTTTTTGTATAAAACTCATCTGGGTTTTTCTTAATATCGTACTAAACTCTCTCGTTTCTGTATAGGGTTCGGTTCTACTGAATTTGATGTCC
The DNA here is from genome assembly GCA_030762865.1 of Paraleonurus japonicus. Lineage (NCBI taxonomy): Eukaryota > Viridiplantae > Streptophyta > Magnoliopsida > Lamiales > Lamiaceae > Paraleonurus > Paraleonurus japonicus. Next base: position 23,672,017 of record CM061057.1, on the reverse strand, counting down.
ATGTAGTAAGTTCGTTGTGCCTTTGTCTTCATCGGGATTAGGATTTCAGGTACAGTTTCTATCCCCATAAAAGAAATTGCAAGTGCCCAGTATTTGTATGATTAACATTCGTTGGAGTCATGGCCATTCAGTAAAATAATTATATATTGCTTCGTGGAGGTGAAATATGTATCACCTAGTTTAGGTGAATCCAGATTAGGACCACTTGAATATCAATGTTCTTTTTCCTTGTTAAAAATGCTTTGAAATATAGATTGATGCAACAAAATCTACAAAATATGCAGCAGAAGCAACAATAGCCAAGTGGGTAGTCACAAATGCAAAATAAGAACACAATAAAATAGAGAATCACAAATTAAAAAGGACAAATGAAATAAATCGATTCATTGTCTCCAAAAGGGAGCATCCCTTGTTCATTCATTCTTAATCATCCTTTCCTACACAATGAGGAGTCTCAAGCATCACCAAAAGACCTAATGGGCTAAGGCCCACTATTTAGAAAAATTAAAAATACAATTAAAACCATATAAATGACTCTAAATTATCATCGGCAGCTTCATCTCCATTATAGATTAATGTTTGTTCGTTCTCATGTTAAAAATTCTTTGAACTACAGATTAATATTCGTTTGTTTTTCTGTTACAAATTCTTTGAAATACAGATTAATCTGTGTTTTCCTGTTAAAAATTCTTTGAATACAGATTAATGTTCATCTGGATTTGGTGGGACTACAATTAAAGCCTCTAATCAGTGTTTTTGTTCTTTTCTTGTGTGTTTGTTGCAGCAAGAGTCGTACTTCATCAATACATTTGCAGAACCTTCTCAGGTATCAAAGACTCTTGATTGTCACTGAAAAATTACTTGTCATAAACCTGATTGTTAATTAGTCTTGTTGTTTATGTTTAAAATTATTCTGTGATTGTTAGGGACTCATTTTTATTGAAAAAGTACTTAATTATGTGCTAATTGTTGGTGACATTTGTTGTTCATTAAAGTGTAAAATTATTTGGGTAGAATTTGTGATTCTTTGCCTTTGAATAAGTTGATGATAATGTGATTGATGGTTATTGTTCTTGTTGATTAAAGTAATATTATTCGGAGAGAATTTGTGATCTTTTCTTTTTATTCAGCCTGGTGTACCTGTTTCTCATTGATCATGTGTGTTGTCACAATTATGTGTATTGTTTAATATGGTTGTATTGTCATAATTATGTGTGTTGTTTAATATGGTTAAATATGAAACCTGTTAGGTGCGTCGTAGATTAGACCGAAATGTTGTTAATTTTGTGAATTGATTGTTGATAGCAGGCTATGCATAAGATGACTACATTACAAAAGCACAACGAGATTGTTTACTTTTTGCTCGGGGGGATTATGCAACACACCATATTAATAATCTCAATAATAATTGAATAAATATACAATGATAACATACGTAGAAATGAGAAGACTTGTAGGACGTTAGATAACCTCTATATGGATCGTAATACATTTGGGAGGTTATGTATTTTGTTGAAAAACATGGGGGCTCATAGAGGGGAAACATGTGAGTATTGAGGAGCAAGTAGTAATATTTTTGTTTGTGCTTACTCATCATAAAAAAAACCGGGTTGCCAAGTATAAGTTTCGACGTTCTGGGCAAACCGTTTTTCATTATGTGCATCTAGTTCTAAGATCCGTACTACAATTACATTCCATATTGCTTGTCAAGCTTACTCCTGTGCCAGAAGATAGCACCAATCCACGTTGGAAATGGTTTAAGGTAAATTAATATTTCCCTTGATCTTTATTGTTTAGTATCATTTGAAATCGATCTGACAATGTCAACATTCTTAACAGGGTTGTTTAGGTGCACTCGACGGCACGTACATCAACGTGCACGTGCCAGTGGAGGATAGAGGGCGGTATAAGACTCGTAAAGGTCAAATCTCTACGAATTTCTTGGTTGTTTGCAATCGGGATATGCAATTTGTCTATGTATTGCCCAGATGGGAGGGATCTGCATCAGATGTGAGGGTATTAAAAGATGCGATAAACAGAACACACGGCTTAAAAGTTCCAACGGGTTAGTGTTTTTGTTAATTTCTAGACAACACAGATTTCATAATTTCATTTTTTGATTGAATGCTCTCTAAAGTTAAGCATTATTAATTCTTGTAGATTGTTGCTACTTGTGCAACAATGGGTATGCAAATAGCCCTGATTTTTTTACCCCATTTAGGAGTGTGAGGTATCATCTAAATGAGTGGGGGCCAAATGCAACACGACCAGTCAACTACCAAGAGCACTACAACATGCGTCACACCCGAGCCAGAAATGTGATAGAACGAGCATTTGGAGTATTAAAAATGCATTGGGGAATCCTTTTAAGTGAAGTCTATTACCCCATACAAACGCAAATTCATTTAATTATGTCTTGCTTTCTACTACATAATTTCATACGTAGGGAAATGACAGTTGACCCACTGGAACACAACTTAGATGCAGTTTTAGACAATAACGAGAATGTTGAAGAACACCCAGAATATATTGCAACTGCCGAATCAACTCCCGAGTGGACAAGCCATAGGAACAAACTAGCTCAACAGATTTGGGCAAATTTTAATAACATGTCTTAGAACTTGTTGTTTGATGTTGTATGTGCCCTAGAGATCTTTTTTTTTTTTTAATTTTTTTAATGTTGGCTATGATTATTATAGAATGATCAGATTTGGGGAATGTACTTTATTTAATGTTATGTACTGGTTAACCTTTAAACTCAATTTACATGAGCATATTTCATTGTCTTGAATTAATTTATGTCACAACACATATTACCTTTGCATTTCAACTGTTGATTGTGTTTAATTGCTAATAAAGTATATTTAATTCTGAAAATATAGGTGCCTCGAATAGAGAAAAATGAACCTCCCGTCAAAAGCGAGAGAGGAGCTGCTAAGAAACTCACTAACTCCACACGTCAGGTATGGTCCAATCGAGAGGAGTAGGTTCTCTTGGCTGCATTGAAGGACATCGTGAGTAGTGGGTGGAAGAGTGACAACGGTTTTTTAACCGAATACTTGGCTAAACTCATGGAAGCAATTAAGAAAGTGTTTTCACACATCGACCTTGTAGCAAATTCCAACATCACGTCAAAACTCACCACATGGAGGAAACACTATGCATCATTAGTGTCTGCTCAACGTGACATTAGCGTTGGTTGGAACACAACTACCAACACACTCGAAGTAACTCATGAACAATAGGAAAAAATCCGTCAATGTATATATCTCAAAACCCTCTCTCTTTACTTTTTCATATGTCTATGACTTGAATGATAGTTAATTTAATTGAATGTAGAACGATCCACAAATGCGAGGAATGCAATACAAAGAGTGGTCATTTTTTCCCGATTGGCTAGAGATCTTCAGGAATGATCGTGCGACTAGGGTCGTGGCTGAAGATGTGACGGATTCAGCAGCAACCATGAAGGAGCATTACAACACGTACAACTCACAGACAGAGATTAGCTATCGTGGGGAAAACGTCATCAACTTGGAAGACTAAACTGAGACCCAACCTGAGATGAACCGTGCAACTGATGAACAAACAGAGAACAATAGGGCTTATGTGAATCCAACAATGATGTCATCATCTTATGGCCGGAAGAAAAGAAAGGCAAAAGCTTTAGCAACTAACCCGACAATGGTCGAGTAATTGAGGGAATTTTGCACCACGACGGCTGAACACTTAGAGGGCATTGCAAAAAGAATTGGATATGAATTTGAGTTGGGACAGAAGAGATCTAAGGTGTATGAGATGCTTCGAGATGTGTCTGGCTTGAGCACTGTGCAGAAACTGGATGTTGCACAAATTATTGGATCTAAGGTTAAAATTCTCGAGATCTTCTTGGGACTACCTGAGATGCTAGGGGTATTTATGCTATTCATCTGTTGGAGAATCAAGTGGCTAAATGAGGCAACCTGTCTATTTTTTGTGCAGCCTGTCAACTTTTTTTGAAAACATCATCAACTTATTTATCAGACACGCCGTCTTGTTCCTTTTGATAACTTTGCAATGGACATGATTTATGAATGTATTAGATGGGTAGTATGTTTATTTAGTTTTTTATTAGGTTATCTGAATTAATCTGTAATCTCTCTAGGATGAATTGGTGATGTGAATCCTCATTATATGCTTTATGTTGTAATTGATTTTGAGTTTGCTTAGTGGAGTAAGTATTTATCTTCCTGAATAGATTAATAACTGTTTATTTATTTACATACTTCATTTCTGTTCGGATTGTTCGCAGGCGATGTTAATAAGCTTGGAAAAACTAATCACAAATTGGTGTTATTGTTTAGGGACGTAAGACAATTTGATTGAAACTTTTTTACCACAATTTGATAAATTGTATAGCCTTATTTAGAATTTGATAACAAATGTGGCCATCTTGATGTGCTTATGTTCATATAACACTAAAATCATTCATTTTTATAAGCCCTAAAACATAAGAATGCATCAGGTAGTGCTTCAAATACCAAAAGATAATAATCATGCATATTATGCATCATAGAAATTAAAATTTACATTTTTTTGGGATAATCAAGTCAAGACTAACTTGCAATCGCCAAAGTTGACCTATTTCACACAATAATCCCATTCATACTTAAACCATTCGTAAACCATAAACTTAACATAAAACATAAAATATAAGCCGATAACCGATACTTTTCGGAAAACTTGTGACTGCTACCTTGCACCACATGTAGTACTTCTATTTTTTGCCTAGCGCAGAGCGTGCCAACTTCGAGGGGCTTGAAGAGGCACATGAGCTAGTAGATTCCTTCTTGATGACAATCGACTTCTCGTTAAACAAGCTTTTCATTTGTAGCACTGGCTTTCTTAGGCCAAAACAAATCTCTTGCTCTTCCAGCTGCATGATCTCGCACGGGACGGGACTCAAGGATGATGAGAGCATGACATGTTCTTCTCATACTCGTTTGAGAATAGCCTCTTTTGACATGGTAGTTTGTGAACGTCGAGATTCGGATATTCAGCTTCGTCTTCATCGTCGGAGTCGCGCATAATAATGGGCATATGAAAGCTGTTAGGAGGAACAGGGATGGTGCCTTCCGAACTTATGTTAATGACTTCGACTGCTCCAAATAACATACACAATTTGTCAAACATTATGTCTTCTTTGTGGTATAGAGATTTTACGAAGTCATTAACTTATAGATAAATGAAACAATAATGTAGTAAGATTATTCAGCAATTACATTCCATATTAGAGGCTAAAAAATTGTACCTTGAAGATCTCTTCCCATGAAGGTGTGTAAACATGGTTTACGCAAAGATTGTACCACACACCGTCCATGTCAAGCACTTGTTTGAAGGTGTTGTAACATTTTTTTAGCATTTCTACTTGTGCCAACATATTATCCGTTGTGAATTTCTCCTCCATCATCACGTTCACAAAATCCTTAGCATTTTTTATTAACTTGTAGTTATTTCGTTCACAATCCAATCACCTTTGTTCTTGTTGTCCAAAAGAAGCTGAATGAAGACAATAATATTGTCTTCATTCCAATTTCCCTCATAGAAGAAGCAGTCTTGAGGAAGAATAGTGTAGTAACTCATACTGTGGAAGTAAGGCTTGTATTAAGGCAGGTTTGTTTGTGATAAGAAATGAACTTTGATAGTAGCCTGCATTATATAGATACATTTGAAATACAACCATTAAACTAAAAAATTTAACCACATAAATACTCCAACAACCAAGTAGGTACTGTTATTACCTCATTTCTTGTTAAGCATTGAATGCATCTAAACCCATTGTCAACCTCAGGAAATCTAAAGCATTGATAACGTATATACCACCACAACCTCAAAAAATACTTTAATGTAAACAATATCTCTCATCAAACTAAAGTACAACTGAATGCTAACCCTATACACCCACCAACAACCTAAAACACAGTACAATAATAACAAGAATGGGTGTATGAAATCGGTAGACAATCTGGAAAGTCATTATATATAACAATCAATAAATTCATAAATTGCAGTAGGTAGGTACCACCATTAAGCTTGTCCGATAAAAAAAAAAGGTACCACCATTAAGCAGTTTCAAACAAAGTATATCAATATGTCATTTTCAAACTGATTTACAATAGGTAGGTAACACCAATAATTTCAAACAAACTAGTTAAATACATTTGCATAAACTCAAAGCAATACAATACCTAGAATAACTAGTGATATTGCTACGTATGATTACAAAACTTACTAAGTACCACACCACATGATTCGTATGAAAATTTCTTGCTACGAATCCTATGTGTACGTTCGACTCAGTCATGCTAGATTCGTGTCCACTAACCTTTTCATTAAGGAATGAACTTCGAAGACGAACCTGACTATTATGGCTTTCGTTACTATGCAACGACCTGTTAGATAAACATGATCTAACATGTGGATATTTCATGGGTAAGTGAACTGTACTAGATTTCAAATGGTGAAATTCATCACACCATATGAAATCTTTGGGATGTTTTTCACCCACAAGGCACTTGTAATAGTGTCGGACTGGATTCTTGGCATACGAACCAATACAATATCGCATCATCTTACCTTGACCACAGTAGCAATCAAGTGGAGACATATTGGTCGCTTCGTTCAACATACCTGCGTCAAATTGATGAACGAAAATACTAAAATCAATATGTGGGAAAAAATATGTGTGACGGAAATACTAAAAGCTTTTGAAATTATTGACTAGTTGAAATTCTATCGAAGCCCTAAATATTTGAAGGAAGAAATCAAAATGGAAGAAATGCCCTAAATATTCGTACAAAGACCGGAATTACCATGGAGAAGATGCCCAGAATATTCAAAAATGGAATCAAAACAGAGAAGATAGATGTTCGAACGACATGACAAATTACTCACCTATCTGCAGACTTTGATTCCCGTCGAAGTAATGATTGTACGATGGTGGAGCTTTCGATTCTCGTCGGATTAAATGATTGAACGATGGTGGAGCTTTCGTCTTCTTCGTCGAATTAAACGATTATACGATGGTGGGCTTTCGTCTTCTTCATCGGAGTAAACAAATTATCTGTGGAGATTTTAGCAATTCAAAACAAATAATGGAGGAGGAATTACGAAGGGTTATAATTTGGGAAAGAATAGAAAGATTTCATGAGGATAAAAAAGTAAAATACCAACTAAAAAAACCGTACACTATACGACTTTGTGGAATTATCGCACCATGTTTCCACTACACACCAAACTTCCATATTTCTATTGTATCTGGATCAATATTAAATATTGACAAGCAAACGAGCCCTTAGGAAACATATATGGATATGTTTGTTCTTATATGCGATCACTTTATGCATGCATTTAGATTCGTCATAAAAAATAATAGATGTTATAATTGAAAAGTGTCACTTACTATAAATAAAAAGTGTTATGTATGATAACATAAAAGAACTAGGTGTTAGCATTATTGAAATATAATAATAAAATTAACTGAAAAATATATAACCTTATAAAGCTAAACCTAGGAAAGTTTATGTGGCAAAACCACATTCTTCTATTTCAAAATCTCTCTCCTCTCATTCATTTAAGTTTTAAATATTGATCTCATCAATTAATTTTATAAGTTTTAATCTCATCCGTCGATTTATTTATATATTAGTCTATGAAAGTCATCACAAACCCTAATTTTTTTATTCTCTCATCTCATCATCTTCGTCCGACTCTTGGACGAGAGAGAATTGAAATTTTTTTAAGGTTGGTCTTTCTTCTTCTTTCTCGCATAATCTCTACAGTTGCTACCTTACCCATTGTTTTGATAATTTTCTTTTCCAGATGCAGATTCATATTACAAAGAATGAAAGTAGTGTTTGATGATCTTCTTTTTTTTTTTTTTTTTTGGATTTTACCGTTTGATTTTCTATGATAATTATACATCCTAATTGTTTTCTTCGTATGTTAACTTTGTTTTTTTTTTTAGCAGATCTACAACTTCTTAATTATGTGTGAAGATTTGATTGACGATCAACTATTTAGAAGATTATATGAAGAATATTTAATTTACATTGTCAATTTGTATCAATTGATAATTTAGAATATAATTTTGATGGACAAACAGTTAATTTGTATCCATTGTTAAATATTTCTTTCGAATTAATGTAAATTGTGATTTTATGTTGCGTTTTCATCTTCAAGCACATTCTTTTTGTTTGTTGAGTCTTTTAATATATTTAGCTGCATAATAATAAAATCTTAATTTTTAATTTTAAATGATTTTTTTTAAAATTCTTGATTATATGACAATTTATAATTACATCGCAATCAACATAGATGGATAAAATCAAGGTAATTTAATCAATTCTACTAAAATTATGTTGCACAACTAAGACAATTATTAACAAAAATAAATATTTAATTAACAAATAATTAGTATGATTAAAATCAATTAATCGAGTCAATTAATTTAATTATGGTAGACTGTATATATTTTGCTATAATAAATTTAATTTAGTATAATTGTTCATTATTTCAATTTATATAGTAAGATTCGTCAAAAAATCTGATCCATCATATTGAGATATACAAAGAGAGAGAGAGAGAGAGAGAGAGAGAGAGAGAGAGAGAGAGAGAGAGAGAGAGAGAGAGAGAGAGAGAGAGAGAGAGAGAGAGAAATTCATTAAGTGAAGATATAAAAACTACATTTAAAATTTTTAAAATTTTAAATCAAATTGTTCAATTTGTATTAAGATATTTGAAAAATGTATATTTAATTTATTTGATAATATATATAGATTATATAGATTTATTCAATTTATTTGATAATATACACAAAACATACAGATTATGATATTTCTCTCTTTCCACCTTTATTTCTCTATATAATTTAAATAGATTGTGTATTATAATTATTTAAATTTATTTTTTTATTATATATATAATTTTTCTTTTATTATCCTGAGAAATTCGCAAGGGCTAATACTAGTATTATAATAAAATTTAAGTGGGTGCATAACTCACCTTATAATAGATCGACTCATCTAATATTAAGCCAAACTAGTTTTCACGTGTCCAAATAAAAAATACTGTCGAAATGATATCCATACAATGGCTCTTGATTGTTGTTACTTGTTATTATCAACTTGTGTCATGTTCATGAATTTGGTTCACTCATCAAAATATAATTATCTAATCCAGTACTTATCGCAAATTTGAAAATCATCCCCTTGGAATGTCACATCAAAAATCAGACAAAACAAAAAACTCGTTATCAAATCATAATTTCACGGATTATTATGAATAACGATGCGTCAGGTTTGGGACGGGATTATCCTATCCCAAGACCTATCCCATCAGAAAAGATAGTAAAGCTGGCTCCATCTTATCATATGCACTTGTCGAGTTTAATTCATTCCGACCTGGTTATATTTAAATTAATTTAAAATAGATATTTTTATATATAAAATAATAATAATAATAATAATAAATATGTGTGGCAAATCCTAACACATATTCGCAGAACGTGTTTTTAAAAATCAAAACCCATCTTAGACCCGCTTGATCGAGTCCAAATTCGTCCAGATGAAACGGATTCAATGTCGGTTCGAATTTGAATCAGCCCGATTGGCATGACCCTTCAAATTATGTGCCTTAAATCCTCTTTCTCCCATTTTCACATGGCCCTACAAATTATGTGCCTTAAATCCCATCTCCCATATTCACATTCCTCCTAGAAAGAAAATGAAAATCACTCTTCCTTTCTCTCTCTACCAAATGCTTGTATGCATAATCTTTCTCTCAACAAATAAAATCTCTTGCTTCGCAATTAGGCCTCCAACCAATCACCCACCTTCCACTTTCATCACAAAATCATGCCAAACAACGATGTACCCTCACTTATGCAACAAAAGTCTAGCAAAATATGCAACCATAGTCAAGAAAAGCCCAAAACGCCTAGCCATCACTGCCCTTGTTGTGGCCTTCAAAACCACTAGATCGACGTCGATAATTGTGCGAAACATGTCGAGAAATCGGGACTTGAGTCGGGGCGAAAAGGCGGCCTTGATCGAGTGCGTCGAAGAGGTGGGTGACGCGGTGTATGAGATCCGAAAGTCCTTGAAAGAACTCAATCATACTCGCAAGGGTCAAACCAACTTTGACCTCAAAATCAACGATATTCAAACGTGGGTGAGTGCAGCTTTGACAGATGATGATACTTGCATGGATGATTTTACGACACAAGGGAAGGTCAAGATGTTCGTACGAAGATTAGTTCTTACAGTAGCACATATGTCAAGTATTGCTCTCACCTTTATCAATAATTATGCTGCACTAGTATAAACCATAAATACTTGTAAAAAAGGAATTTTTTTTTTTTTTTTTTTTTACGGTCAGTAACTTAGAGGTATAGCAAAAAGAAAATAAATTCTCGGGTTGACAATTGAAGAGTCGCATGCTTAAAAATTAATAAATTGAGGCTAAATCAGTCAAAATCGGGCCAAAATTTACAAATTAAGATCAAATTAACTGATATTTGGGCCCAATTTAAATTGATTCGGGGCAATTTGATCTCAATTTATAAATTTTTAAACCAGCCGTCTTTATAAATTGCCGGTTGAAATTACCATCTTTTTATTAATTATAAATTATTGCCCTTAAAAAAGTTATTGCCAATAGACAGAAAATTAGATATTTGGTTTTATGTCAATTCAATCTCTATAAATGTATAAATTCACGTGTGTATGCATGTATAATGAAACTAGCAAGTGTGGATTGGTGGACATGTGTGTATGGTGTACAAATTTGCTTGCAATAAATAAAGACCGTGAAAGTACGAGTTAATTCATTCTTTCAATGAATTTATATGCATTAATTGTTCCATTTCCTGTTTTTATATGTAATTCACAAATTATATTAGTAGTTGTAAATTGTAATATTCAATGAAGAGGTGAGATATAAACTACCCCTACCTAGGCTTGTTTAGCTTGTTTATAGAGCTGTTATTCGAGTTGAATATTTAAAGTTTGATTTCAAGCATTTTTTGAGTCGAGTCGTGTTGAGCTCGGCTCGATAACATTAACAAGTTGTTAATATATATAGTTCGATTCGACTTGCAAATGAGTCTAATAAAATTACAAAAAAAAAATCTTAGTTATCGAGCATACGAGCCAAGGCGAGTCGTGCTCACGAGCAACTTATTTTGTTTAACAGCTTTAACTGTGTAGATTGTGTAATCATGCATCCAATCATCTTGAAATTATGGGAAGTGATAAATTTTAAAAAAAAAAAAAACCAACTAATTGCGAAATGAAAATTTACACACACACACGCATATATATATATATATATATATATATATATATATATATATATATATATATATATATATATATATATATATATTGTACTTAACTATCTCAATTTATTAAATTTTCTTTTTAAGAATTAATTTGAATTATTTTACAAAAAAAATATCTCACAACTCAATACTCCATATATATCAAAATGTAAATATCAAAAGCGGTACAGTATAGAGTGGTTGGGAGACAGGTAGGGCCGCATGGATTTAAGGCAGTCGTCCTCTTCAATTGAAAGTAATTATATTTTCATAATTATTCTCTCTAAAAAAAATAAAAAAATAATATTTTCATAATTATACTCATGTGTAAATGTTACTCCTATATTTAATTATTGGCAAACTTTTATATGATTTGCAAACTTTTATATCAACGTGATGCATAGTAATGATTATTACCATAAAATTATTTGGAAAATTTTAAAGCATCAACTATTTAATTATAAGTATTAAAAATCTTATTAAAAATATCTTGAATTGGTATTAGGGGTATCATATTATTCTGATCAATAGTATCAACAACAATTAATTTTTTTTACTATTAAAATTATTCATATTTAATACAAAAAATACAATATAGATTTTCTTAAAATAGTCAAGATATCATGCTAACTATTAATAGGCCGGATCTAAAATCGCGCCATGTATCGTCGCACTCTATTAGATTGACCTATTACATGTTGCACTAATATATTATATTTAAATTATTTTTTAAACTATATTTTGCTATTTACTATTTTACTCTTATTTATTAAAAAATTTAAAAAATATATTACTTCTGTTGTAATTCTACTATATATTATTTTTATTATATTTTATAAGTTTTATAAAACTCTTTTGCCTAAATTTACAAGCCCCATTGAGAGTAGTAGTACTCGTGTATAGAGAGATAGATCCACATTTAATGTGCTGGTAGATGTAAACTATAGAAGGAAAAAAATAGTTAACATGTTCGGTTTTAATAATGTACAATTTCATCTCTTTTTTTTTTTTGGACAGGATTTCATCTCAATTATTGAGGTGTGTCTAACTAGTTAATAATTATTGTTACGTAGAATTCTTCATATTTTTTTCGTTCCATAATAGGTTTCACACCTTTAAAATAAAGGGGCATTATTGGATTAGACGGTTTCATATATCAGACAAGTCTCATCCCTGACCCGTCTTACATAATTGATACTCCTGTTCACATATTTAATACTCTTGCTAACAATTATTTTTTCCTAATTTTCAATCTAAGGCATTTGATGCTTCTCCTAATATATTTGATACTCCTATGAGGGATCATATGAGTTTTTGCCTATAATAAAAAATCCTCCATAAATTTCACTCTCACAATATCTACTAATTTACACAAAATATCGTTATTTTTAGATCCACACATATACACAATCCAATAAATTTATTTACTTTATACATATTACATATACTCATTAAAATTCGAATCATTATTTTTCTTTCTTAGCAAGTACGCATTCTTTTTTACAAAGATTTTATAAAATAAATGGAGTCCTTTGTAAAAGTGGGAGTTGAGTTCCCATGGTCACTTTCTCTCAATTATTGAGGTGCGCCTAACACCTCAATTTTGCTGTATTCTTTGTATATATTTGTGTTTTTTTTTTATTGGGCAAATGGTAACTCTAATTCATAATTTGTAGGACATAAGTAGCGCCTCCCTTGGTTCAGTATGAGCTATACCATTTCATCTGTTTATTTGATAAAAGAATATAATTTTAAATATAATACATTATTTATTTAATAAATTTACACAAAATCTAGTGTGAAACATTTTATAATATGAAATTAATATCGTTATATTTATTCATTGATATCATAACATTTATTTAGTGATGCCATTACACTTATAAATTGATATCACAATATAAAGTATTTATATTATCAGTGAATAATTGTAATAATATCACTTTCATCTTATGAACAAATTTTATAGGATAGGAAAGTAACTCAAGAATTTTATGTCAACAAACATACATACATACATATCCAACCACATCCCCAAATGATACATACATATATATATATATGTATATATATTTTTTTTTACAAATTCTTATATGCAATATTTCATGGATCTAAGATCCGTGAAATTACCTATATAACAAAATTCACGGATCCTGGGCGGGTTGGGGCGGGTTAGGTCGTGTTTGGCTAAAAAAAACTCGCGCAAGGACAAAAATACAATTTTCGCTTCCAAGTGCTCCCAGGGGTGTTACTATTAGGTTACACATATGTTACTTAAACGATAAATATGTGTTACCATAAAACAAATAATATGTATTTGTCTAAAAATAATCACCCAAATGCAAAAAATTAAATGAAAAAATGGTCAAATAAATATCTAATCTAATTATATGTGTGAATCAAATAAGTATTTAATCTTCAACAACTTTATTCTTATTAAAAGAGTGTGATTTTATTAAGATGATGATTTATTTGATCTCAATATTAAAGAGAACTGATTTTAATGTGTTAAGAAAAAAATCATGGGTCTATTTGATTCCCAAGTATAAGATTTTTGGGGTAAATATGTGTTATTGTAAGGACAAATGTGTGTATTAAACTCGTACAAAGGTAAAAATAAATTTTTACTATCTGGTTGTGTTATCATAAGGTCAAACACGTGTTACTGTATGAAGAAACAATGTGTTATTAATGAACAAAATCAATACAACACATGGATAAATATTTTATTCTTTTAAGGACTAGTAACACGTACTTGCCCTTACAGTAACACATTTTTTTAAAAAAAATATGTTACTATATGAATACAAACGTGTTACTGTATAGTGAAAGATGTGTTACTATATGAAAAAAAAATGTGTTACTATATGAACACAAACGTGTTACCGTATAGAGAAATATGTGTTACAATATGAACAAATCAGAAACAGAGTAACAGCAGCTGCGAAATTAATTCCTGTTTTTTAGACTAACATGTAACTGGTAACAAAGACGATCCAGACAACAACACACTTTAATTTGATGTTTGTTGATAAATTTTGTTATTGTTTTGATCAGATCCATAGCAATTATTTGACAATTTTCAAAAAAATCATCCATATCTTCTCTTTTTTCTTTTGTATCTCTGCGTGTTTCTTTTCAATTTGATGTCTTCGTTGATTTTCGCTGTTGTTTTCGTCGGAATTCTCTGTTAAATCGCCTCCGTCGTCTTTGCGCTGATGGTTGTCATCGCGATTTCTGCCCTAATTCGTTCAAATCTGCGTGATTTCTTATCTTGACCCGATTTGTATGGATGACCCGCGAATTTCTCTCTCTTTCTATTATTAACTGATATTTCACCGTGAAATATTTCACAGGAGACTAGCTCTTTTTTTTTTTTTTTTTTATCAGGCAAAGGTTGACTTGAACCCATAACCTTTGGGTCTTAGGTAGTGGAGCTCTAACCACTTGAGCTACACTACTTCGTCACATACATATTTTTTTTTTTAACAGGCAAAAATTTCAGTAGAACAGGTACTAACCCATAACTACAATAAAATTAGAAAAAAGTTTTGAGACAAATCCAAGGATCCCCAACCAGATATTAATATTAAAATTTGATATAGAATACTTTTTACAGGAGATCCAATGCTAAATTTTAATTTTTAGAATGCTCACTTCCCTTGCTAGGATGAAATTACTATTGCTTTTTTTTTTTTTTTTCCTTTTGTCACTTTCTAAGGATTCACTAAATTACAAAATATTTATCTTAGAATTAATATTAGTTACCAATGAGACCCCCAGCCATCTAAGAAGTTCATGACCAGATGAATGAAGCCGCCTGCACGTGAAAAGTAGGTGGCTAGAATCTTCATCTTTTTCGTTGCAAAGTTTGCAGATTGCTCCTCTTTTCCTCAGATTTTCTACCGTTGCAAGACTTCCTCTGAGGGCATTCTATACAATTGAGGGGTCGCTTGGTTGAGGGTATTAGAATTAGGTAATGGGAATGACTAGTGATTCATTCTCATTGATGAATTTTGGAAAGAAAGTTGAGCACGAAAAAATTTGAGCGAGAAAAGCGGGGAAAAATGAATGATTGTTAAATGATTGATCATAAGAGGGATATTATGTAATCAAAATAAATTAGTTATTATTTTATTTTTAAATCAATTCCAAATTGCAAATATTATCAAGCATGATCAATGAGAATGATTAATGAGTCATTCTCATTACCTACTTCTAATATCCCCAACCAAGCGGACCCTAAGTTTATCAGATTGCTAGTATACTGGAAATTAAAGGCCAATTTCATATATGTGATTATATTGCACATAATATTTACAACATTATGGATCAAGAAATTATAGATTTTGGAGGAATGAATATGAATTTAGTAATTCAATTTTATTAGGGGGCGCGAAATTCTTCAATGGCAATGAAAACGAGAATTAATATAAGTAATAAATATGAATCTGGTAATTCAATTTTATTAAGTTGTTGAAATAATTGCAGGTGCCAAAGCTTAAAACAAAAAGCCTAATCATATCTTGGACAATAGCCACTTTCTCTTTGTCTTGCTTCAACAACAACTTGGTGGTGGGAGTGACCCTCTTGATGGCCATGTTCGGTAAACCGTCTCATACATATTGACAGGGATATTAAATACATATGCAGGAGTATTAAATGTCTGTAAATGAGAATTGAAAAAAAAATAAAAAAATTTAAAAATTATGAGCAAAACTATCAACTATGTAAAATGGGTCAGGAGTAAGACCCATCTTATATATGAGCACCGATGGATCCAACTATGTAGTTGTACCCCGAAAAAATATTTTTCTTTTTTAAAATTTTTTTAGGTAAAATAAAAAAAAAAATTTATGTATCCTTAATATATTTTTCTCTCACTTATTATTATTTATCGTACCCTAAATTCAGAATCCTGGATCCGTCACTATATATGAGACTGCCTCACTTAAGAGTGACTCTTGATTTTTAGTACATATTTACATATTTATTTCCACTGTAAATTTTTTAAATATATATGCATGTGCTCTTTTATGAAAATACTATTGTTTTTAAATAAATTATTAGTGTGGTTTGCATGATTAGGGCATGATAAATGAGTTAACATAGACTGACAAGTGTTAAAATGAAGTCAATCGTGTCTGCCAGATAATTAATGAGGGAAACTAAACGAGCATTTTGTATAATCCATGGACGAATCTATTGCAAGACAACAGTGGGCTTGATCCCAGTGCATCCCAATTGCATGTATTATTTCTTATTTTTTGTAATATTAGCTAAGTCCAAAAATAATAAATCACAATCAAATTATTAAAAGGGCCAGGTTATTCACAAACACCTTTTCTCTGAGTACACACATAGAATGAGTACACATAAGAAATTTTTTAGTACTGAAAGTTTATACGCCTGATCTCTCTTCCCTTTTGCACAACTTTGAAAAAAATATCCGCACAAGTATTCTTTGTGCAGCAAACCAGAGCTGCACAATTTAAGGACGCTTGGTTGAAAAATTTTCTCAATGATAATAGGAATGAGAATGAATATAGGACAATTATGGTGGTTAATGAGAACAAAAAATGATCAATGTCACCATTTTTTCTTCTAAATAAGATAATCATTATCCAATTTTGATTAATTTTTTCCCCTCCTACAATGCATTCTCCTCAATCATTCCCCTCCACCATCACTACAACCATATGTTTCATTTTTTTCCAAAATTGGAGCACAACATGTGATGTAACTATCCTTGAAATAATTCTTCCTTCAATATTCTAGGGACATAAAAGAAAAAAATATTTCATTCTCATTCTCATTGAAGAATTTACATCCAAGCTCCCCCTTAAAATCGTGACCTCAACATAAAAAATGCATAAAAAATATTTTACCCTAAACTTAACAATCTAAATATGTATTATGAATACAAACAACAAACAAAATCATCCTATATCACCAAATAAACAAATATTTCAACAAAATCCTACTTTATAAAAATACCTACATTCTAACAATTAGAAATATTACATAAGTGTATATAGCCCCCTCTAGAAACTTTCAATTTCGAGCTAAACGGCCTTCACTTCGATCAAAATGACATGACTAACGTTCTTGCCAAAATGACGAAACAACCTTCACGAAAGCTCCAGATGTGTACTTAGTAGCGAAAAAATTTAAAATATTGTGAAAGGGTAAGTTAGTCATTACATAGTCTTGTATTAAAAAAAAACTAAAAGTATATGTACACAATAGAATGGTGTGTTGGAATAATATGACCATATTAAAATTTCAAGCCCACCCAAGCTACAATTTCACTTCCAATTTTAAGAATACAAAGTCAGGCCCTAATAACCCAATTTCCCTCTTTTTGTCATTTCTACAAAATTTATGACAATTGAGAACAAGGCTCGAGTCTTGGATGTAAAATTGTGGTTTCTTGATTTTATTTTGTCATCAATAATATTTCACCCCAATTTTCAAGATTTAATTATGCCTTTTTCACACACACACACACACACATATATATATATATAAATATATAATTCATTTAGTATTTTCATATGTTAATCTTTCTTTAGAATCTATCTTATTGAAAAAAAAAATATGCAGTTTATTCAGAGTTTTGTCTATTTCTTTTGATGAAGAATGAAGTTGTGTAAGTAGTATATTCATTTTATGTATTAAATTATGTTAAATAAATAGTTTATTAGTCCCCACATTTAAAATTAAATAAGACCTAGAGTTGTTAAACTTAATTTTAGGTCATGTATATAACTTAGTTAATATTCAAAAAATTGGTGTACAAAATTATTGAACAGATGGAATTAAATTCAATTTACTTTTTTTAACTCTCAAATTCCATCAATTTGGAAACATAAATATACAGTAAAATCTATGTAAATTAATAATAATTTTCTCCGGTCCTGATTTGGGTCAGTTAAAAAATTTATCAATTTCGATAAAATAATAATTTTTCAAAAAACTCTTATATAAATTAGTGGTTGATCCCATCAATATCATAAATTAATAATTTCTTCAAATTACAAAAATAATTAGAACAATTTAGTAAAATTTATATATTGTTCTTGTTAAATTTCAAATCTACTTAGATTTCATCTCTAACTTTTTTTTATCCCATCTAATAGTTCTAGTATTGTGTTCTCAAATTGCATCAAAATGTTGTGAAGAGCTCTGGATGTTATAAGTGTTTCCTTTCTCATAATTGGTTCCAAAGTTATTATATCATTTTCAGCGTCATCCTCCACATTATTTTTTAAGATGGTTGCTTCACATGACTATGTTTTGTGTGATAAATATATTTATTATACTAGTAGTTCAATGAATATAATGCATATATTAATTAAAAAAAATTATCAGTACAAGTCCCGAAAGATATGTTAATTGTTAATTTGGGTCCTGAAAGATAAAATTTATCAATCCGGGACCTGAAACATGTTTATATTAAGTGATTTTATCAATCCAAGACCTGAAATTAAGGTTCTGAATTGATAATTGTCCGATCTTTCAGGTCCCAAATTAATAAAATCTCTTAATATAAACATCTTTCAGGTCCCGGATTGATATATTTTATCTTTCAAGCACCGAATTAATAATTATTATATCTTCCATGACTTGGATTGATAAAAATCTCTAATTAAATTCACATTATTTAATCGTACTGAAAAATATTTTTTTAAATTAATAAATTATTAATTTATATATAAATTAATATTAAAATAATAAATTTTTCCGATTTCAACAATATTAATTTATAGAGGGTTTAATTATACGAAGAGGAAAATGCAAAATAAAAAAAAAAATTAGACTAATACGTGGTTCTACCATTGCTGGTTTCTCGTCACAAGTACAACCATGCAAAATAAATAATAAATTAACATCGATGGAATTTATGGGCCTAGAAAAATAAAATTATTATCATCATATTTTCAATTTATTTTGGGCCACAAAAATATTCAGAAAACCCACGTCTAATTCTACCCGTTATCTCCTTCATCACCCCTCTTTCAATTCCTTCTCCAGAAAAAAACAATACACGCATCAAGTGTGCGGGTAAGAAAAAATGGCGGCAGCATCAGCTGAATTGCTGATGAAAATGTCATCCAATGCTTCTTCTACTCTCTGCAACTTCAATGGTTCGTCGAGGAGGCCTTTGCTGCCTGTATCTCACTCCACGCGCCGCCGTCGGAGTTGTTCTTCGGCGACAGTTCGAGCTCTTTCTTCTTCATTCCTTGGCAGCGTTCGCCTCAGCTCTTCTGCGAAGAAGCTTTCGGCTTTGCAACAGAAACAGCAGAGGAGGAACTTTTCTGTTTTTGCCATGGCTGCTGGTATAATTCCTTCTCTTTCTCTGATTCTGCGTATACTCTGTATTTATTAGGTATCTTCGATATTTTTGGTTATGTTGAGTTACTATGTGAAATGCCCTTTTTATACTGATGGTGTTTTTATTTACATTTTCTGTAGTTTTTATCTCTGGTCATTGTTTTCTGATCATTCCATCAATATGTTTATGATAAATTCTTGTGTGGGTGTTAAAATGTGATTATCCACTTACCAACTAACCCTAGCCCATTTTTCTTTCCGACTGCTTGATGAATTTTTTGGAACGGCCTCTGAGAAAATTTCTATCTCATCAAAAGTTCCCAAATTGGTGTTGAATTAATTCATCTATATTTATACCATAATACTCCCTCACTCGTGGACTGATATCAATTTCATCATGGAAGGACTGAGTAGGCCCAACGAGTGTACTTGGGTTCTGCCTCATCTAAAAGTCCGAATTTGTGGAGAGGTGTGAGATTAATTCATTTATTTAATTCCCCAACAGTCTCGGAAGTGTCTATGTGAATTAGTGTTCCTTTTTACTCTATTGGTTGTATTAATTATGTGTTCAACTCAAACATTCTGCATTTTGTGAAGGCCAACTTAACCTCTAATGGATGATATGAGTTTTTGGAGGCTATTTCTGCTGCTACCTTGATTGTCATTGATCCATTTGTGTGATGATAATCGTGAGAGACATTAGATCTCGATTAAACAAATCTGAAATGTATTGTTATCCTGTTCTCATAAATTTGACTCCTTATAGAGCAAATGAGGTTATTGCTAGCTCCAAATCATGTTATGCTGCATAATTTTCATCAACAAACATCAATTTGGTTGAGCTCTGCATTTGATATTTTGATTGCATTTTTGTCATCATTATCAAAATTTGAGGTGCTCAGCCTGCATGGTTTAAGGTGTTTAGACATAGAGCAGATTCCTTTAATGTAAGAATGTAAGATTCGTCTTCTGATATTAGAAGTTATCGGCCTAAAGACTTAGCTTAATTATGTACCAGCCATTTTGATGAATTGGCCTTTGTTGCACAGTATGCATGTTCAAATTTGTAGTGACATGTTACTGCTGCAAACTTGCTTTTCCCATGAAGCTGATTTTTCTGTGAATCGATAAAATTCTCATTAATTTTGTCAACTTTTCTGCAGACAGAACAGTTCCATTGAAGGACTATCGTAATATTGGAATTATGGCACATATAGACGCAGGGAAGACCACTACTACTGAGAGAATCCTGTACTACACAGGCAGAAACTACAAAATCGGGGAGGTCCACGAGGGAACAGCCACGATGGACTGGATGGAACAAGAACAAGAGAGAGGGATCACCATCACTTCTGCTGCAACCACCACATTTTGGAACAAGCACCGTATTAACATAATTGATACTCCGGGCCACGTTGACTTCACCCTAGAAGTGGAGCGTGCCCTCAGGGTTCTAGATGGTGCGATATGTCTGTTCGACAGTGTTGCTGGTGTGGAGCCTCAGTCTGAAACTGTTTGGAGGCAAGCCGATAAATACGGTGTTCCAAGAATCTGTTTTGTCAACAAAATGGATCGTCTTGGAGCAAATTTCTTTCGAACAAGGGACATGATTATCTCAAACCTGGGTGCAAAACCACTCGTGCTTCAACTCCCAATTGGTGCAGAGGATACTTTTAAAGGAGTTGTTGATCTTGTGAAGATGCAGGCCATTGTTTGGGGTGGAGAAGAATTGGGTGCAAAATTTTCGTACGAGCCAATTCCCGATGATCTTCTAGAGTTAGCTCAAGAGTACAGGGCCCAAATGATCGAAACCATAGTTGAGCTAGATGATTCAGTTATGGAGAACTACCTTGAAGGAATTGAACCAGATGAGGCCACCATGAAGAGGTTAATTAGGCAAGGAACTATTGGGGCCAGTTTTGTTCCAGTTTTATGTGGCTCGGCTTTTAAGAACAAAGGGGTTCAGCCTCTACTCGATTCCGTTGTAGATTATTTGCCCTCTCCCGAAGAATTGCCAGCAATGAAAGGAACTGACCCTGATGACCCAGAGCTGATAATTGAAAGGAAACCCAACGACAGCGAACCATTTGCTGGACTGGCTTTCAAGATTATGAGTGATCCTTTTGTGGGTTCTCTCACATTTGTACGAGTGTATTCTGGGAAGCTTGATTCTGGTTCCTATGTATTGAATGCAAATAAAGGGAAGAAAGAGAGGATCGGCAGACTCCTGGAGATGCACGCTAACAGCAGAGAGGACGTTAAAGTAGCCCTGACGGGGGATATTGTGGCGCTTGCGGGTCTGAAAGATACAATTACAGGAGAAACATTGTCGGACCCAGAGAAGCCCGTCGTACTTGAGCGGATGGATTTCCCAGATCCTGTGATTAAGGTTGCAATTGAGCCAAAGACTAAAGCTGATATTGATAAGATGGCAATTGGGTTGATCAAGCTTGCTCAAGAAGATCCATCTTTCCACTTTTCACGAGATGACGAGACGAATCAAACTGTTATTGAAGGAATGGGAGAATTGCACCTGGAAATCATTGTTGATAGACTCAAGAGGGAATATAAGGTCTCCTCCTCCTCCTCATCTTTAACTTGTTTAGCATTTCCAAATTATATTTCTTGTATCTAATAGCGTGTACTGTGTGTTGGTCGAAGGTGGAAGCGAATGTTGGAGCGCCCCAAGTGAACTATCGGGAAAGCATTTCGAAGGTGACAGAAGTGAAGTACATTCACAAGAAACAGTCAGGGGGTGCAGGTCAATTTGCTGATGTGACGGTACGATTTGAGCCGCTGGAAGCAGGTTCTGGTTACGAGTTCAAGAGCGAGATAAAGGGAGGAGCAGTGCCAAGAGAATACATACCTGGTGTTATCAAAGGATTAGAAGAGAGCATGTCAAACGGAGTGCTAGCTGGTTACCCAGTGGTCGATGTTCGTGCTGTACTAGTGGACGGGTCTTACCACGATGTGGATTCAAGTGTATTGGCATTCCAATTGGCAGCAAGAGGAGCTTTTAGGGAAGGAATTAGGAAAGCTGGACCACAGATGCTCGAGCCAATCATGAAGGTCGAAGTTATCACGCCGGAGGATCATTTAGGAGATGTGATTGGTGACCTCAACTCCAGGAGAGGTCAGATCAACAACTTTGGAGATAAACCTGGTGGCTTGAAGGTATGCATGTCATATTATTTCATCTCATAAGATTATTATTCAATCCTCATATTACTACTATATAAACGTGATACAATATTACCACTTTTATGAAAGAGTTTTATGTATTACGCTGAACAGTATCTCTAGTTTACCTGTATATTACATTTAACTGTAAAAAATACTTATACGATAATATTGTGTAGCATTCCAACCCAAGTAATACTTATTTTATGAATGAGTATTACTTCTTATGCAGAACAATATAATAACATAACGTTCCAATATAATATTGTTTGACTTATATAGTAATCCCTCCGTCCCATAAAATATTTCACACTTTTCTTTTTCATTCGTCCCACTATAAGTTTCACACCCTTAAAATAAAGAACCCTTTATAAACTCCACCCTCACAATTTCCACTAATTTACACAAAATGTCATTACTTTTGACTCACATATACATACAACCCAATAAATTTTATTAATTCATATATAAAAGTTTACAGAATTACCCCTCAAAACCCCAATCCTTACTCTTCTTTCTTAAAGTGTGTGCACTCCTTCCTATGAAAGCTTCTATAGGACGGAGGGAGTAATATTGTTCAATATACAAAGTAATACGTTCAGATGACTACTATATATCGCGCATTGATCATTGTTTGGTCGTAAACTTTGATTCCAGGTGGTGGATGCGCTGGTGCCGCTAGCTGAGATGTTTCAGTATGTGAGTACACTTAGAGGAATGACCAAAGGCCGAGCTTCCTACACCATGCAGTTGGCCAAATTTGACGTCGTCCCTCAACATATTCAGAACCAGTTAGCCTCGAAGGAGGAGGCCGTTGCCGCGTGATCTGGTTTCCAAACTTTGTAGTGCAAATGATGAAATGCAATGTGTAGTTACAAATATGATTCTTTTACAAGGAGCGATAAGCCAAATTGATACAGCACCAAAACACAGGTTCAATTTTGATTTGCATTGATTTGGTTTAAGCGATGATAAGCTTTTTCATATGGCCAACATTACACGAATATTACCATCTTTGAATCAACACTAAAATACTGCTTTAAATTCACCTTGCTTGTATATTCATGATTCTTGAAAGTTTAAACCAAGAGGATATCTTGTGTGAGACGGTCTCATGTATGGAACGGGACTCCATTTTAATATTTAGACTTTATTCTGTTATGAAACATGATTCGAATAGGATTATAAATTCATGTGTCGTGTAAAAACCCGTTTCTTGTATGATGTCGTCTCATATAAATTTTTGTGTTGAATCAATACGGTGAGTGTGGTGGGATTTGATGAAAATCCAAGATTGAAAAATGGGATCTCATTTGGAATTAACTGCAGTAAGAATCAAATTGTGAATGATTTGCTTTGGCCTTCAATTTAGAAGTTAGCATCGTGTGAATCAGTTTTATTGTGAAATTGGGTTACAATTAATACTTTATACTTCCTCCGTCCCAAAAAGTTATGCACACTTTCCTTTTTCGTCTGTCCCAAGAAGTTATGCACACTCCTAAAATGGAAACATCACACAATATTAATACCCTCCCAATATCATTTAAATCACAAAAATGTCACTCTTATTCTACTCTTTACTTTATTCTCTCTCCTACTTTATCTCATTAAATCACCTAAAATACTCTTAAGCTCCATTTGGATTGAGTGAATTTGAAATCAATGGATTTGATGATAATATACCATGCATTCACACAAATTAAAATGGAGAAAAGATAAATGAATGGATTTGATTCACTCAAATATTAAGCACACGTAAGAGAAGTGAGAGGATTTTAAATGACTAGGTTTTGTTGGGTATTTGAAGTCCTCCCAGTTATAAGCAATATTTGTGTGAACCAAATCCATTCATTTAGTTTTTCTCTATTTTTATTTGTAAATGTATCCGTTTATTTGAAATGACTCCATCCAAATGGAGTGCTACACTTTATTCTCTCTCTTCCACTTTATTCTCATAAAAGTCAATAAAATTAATTTTTCTTAGTTTCCGTGTCCTAAGAAGTGTGCACAACTTCTTGGGATGGAGGGAGTAGTAAAATAATCAATACTTTTTAGTTAAATAACTAATACTTTTAATAGATTATAGTAAAAATATAATAATTATTTTTTTGCACACAATACTTTGCCCAATTTAAATATTATGGCAATTTAAAAAATTAAGAATGTTGGCAAATTCTTGATGAGACGCTATAATATTAGGACCCGGATAAATAATATTTATTAATGTTTGGTAGGTTGTAAAATAAAACATTATTTGATAGTCCTGAAAATCTTTACATAAATTTACTACACGTGTTTGATAGATATATGTTTGATAGATAAGATAACTTATAACTTAAGTTAACAAAAAGACAATTTTAACTGTGTTGAATTCCATTTCACTGTGCGGTTAATACCTACGTCCTTTGACTCTCCATTTCATTGTGCGGTTAATACCTACGTCCTTTCACTCTCCATTTCACTATATGCGGTTATATTAAAAAATATTATACTCACTAATTTTATTTCTCCATGATTCAAGAAACTAAAGGCGTATCTCCTATAACTATTCCAATATCGTCAATGCATGCTACATGTTATGTATAACATATCACGATTAGTAAATGTATAGGGTGTAATAATAGTATTTGAAATATTAGATGAAACACAATTGAGTGGGTCTTTTACGAATTAGGTTCTGGTGAACTTTTTTTTTTTTCAAAATAATACTGATCAAGGTACGAATAATACAATTTTATATACAAAATATCAAAATTAAAAAAATGTCTAATTCTATATATTATATTCTTAAAAATCATTGGACCACACACTTCGTATATTAAATAGTACTCCCTCCGTCCCATAAAACTGATGAGAACTTAGCCAACAAGCCTAGCAATTGAGTTGCCACGAATTTTGCATTTAGTCTGTTAACTTTCTATATTGTCTATTAGGGACAATTTTGCAAGAATTGTATTTTCCTATTAGTTGTTAGTTGGAGTTGTTAGGTGTTAGTTAGTTAGTTAGGTAGAATTGTTGTCTATGTAACAAGTTGTATAAACTCATTTGAGATATATCAAATATAGCAAAATAGTTCTTAAAACAAATTCTTACTTTGTGAATTGATTTGAAAGCTTGCTAGCCCAAGCTAGAGTTTCGAATCAAATTTCATTGCTTGCCTGCCTGAGTTGGGGCATTGAAATTACGTAGGATTGAAGAGTTCATTGCTTGCCAACCTGAGTTGGGGCATCGAAATCATCAAGCCTAATTCGTGATTCTCATCAATTCGATTGGTCAACATTTTAACAGATTATAAGGAGGGGACTATGGAGTTTACGTGGGGATTGTTGTCAAATTATTGGTGATTCGTATCACTGGTGCTTTCATTGAGAGAAAATCGTCCATACGAATCACCATTTGAGGCGGTGCAATGGCTGGTCCTACTCATCGGGAACGAATCGAAGCACTGGAGACAAGGCTTGGAGTTATTGATTTGGGTATGGAAAGGGTAACAAGGATGGAAAGGATGCTGGAACGGGTCATACGTGACAGACCCAGGAGGTCGGGTCCTTCATCATCTTCCCCAGAATTGAACGAGTCAAGTAGCAGCTCTGATGAAATTTCATTAATTCGGAGGGTCGGCGACGATGAACGGCCTCGGCGAGGCGATGACCGTGGAAAAGGTCGGCCAAAACTTACATGCCCTACCTTTAATGGTACTGATCCCGTTTCTTGGCTGAATCGACTCGACCAGTATTTTGACCTTAACGAGGTCCGCAAAACTGACAAGGTAAGATATGCTGCATTTTATCTTGAGGGGGAAGCGAATATCTGGTGGCAGTGGTTAAGTAGAATTTATCGTAAAAAAGAACGGGTGATACGTTGGAAGGATTTTCAAAAAGAAATCATGGCAAGATTTGGGCCATCAGATTATACAAATTATGACGAAGCATTGACCCACATCAAACAAACTGGAGCATTAAGGGATTATCAGCAAGAATTTGAAAAACTTGCAAGTAGAGTCCAAGATTGGCCGGCGAAAGCCTTGGTTGGAGCATTCATGGGCGGTCTAAAGTCTGAATTAGCCGCGGAGGTTCGTGTACATCGACCAAAGAAATATACCGAGGCAATCGAATTGGCTCAATTACATGATGATTATCTCAACCGTAAGAGGGGGGAATGACCAGAGTTTCGTCGAATTATAGCACCACCACCTGAAATTAAAAGTGGTGCGTCAAATACTGAAGGGAGTATGCCCAAAACAGTTGCAAAGAACCTTCCTCAGGGAATCAAACGTCTATCATGGGAGGAATTGCAAAAACGCCGAGAAAAGGGACTGTGTTTTAATTGCGACGAACGATTCACTCCGGGACATAAATGTAGTACCCGCCAAGCATTTCTTGTAGAACCTGCAAGCTCCGATGAGGACAACGAATTAGAGGCAACAACTGAAGCTGATAAAGCCGAAATATATGTTCATGCGATGATCGGTGTTAAGGGGCCAAGGACAATATGGTTGGGGTCGTGGATACGCAATCGAAGAGTGATTGTCTTGATTGATAATGGGTCATCTCACAATTTCATCAATCAAGAACTATCCAAGAAGATAAATTTGAAGGTGGAAACAGTAGAGCCTTTTCTTGTTAAAGTGGCTAATGGTGAGAAAATCGTGTGCACCCAACAATACAGGGCAGTTCCCATACGTATTCAAGGAATTACTATTACTGCTGATTTATTTTCTTTGCCCCTGGGGGACCTGATGTTGTATTGGGGGTACAATGGATGGAGGATTGGGCAAGATTTTAACAGATTATAAGGAGAGGACTATGAAGTTCAGGTGGGGATTGTTATCAAATTACTGGTGATTCGTATGAAAAACCTCACACTTTCTTTTTTCGTCCGTCCCACTATAAATTTCACACCCTTAAAATGAAAAATCCTTTATAAGTTTTCACCCTCACAATTTTCACTAGTTTACATAAAATGTCATTACTTTTTGACTGATACATACACATAACTTAGTAGATTTGTTTACTTTATATATAAAATTTTACAAAATTACCCTTACAAACCTCAAACGTTGTCCTTCTTTCTTAAAGTGTGTGTCCATCATATAAATACTACTCCCTCCGTCCCCAACCTATTTGCACCATGTTTTTTGCACGGAAATTAAGAAAAGCTACTTTTTGCATTGATGAGGGGGGAAAAGGAAGGGTATTGTTGTCCTTTTAGTGTATTGGTAATTAAGTTAATCATTTAATTAGTCATTTCCCTCCAATAGTGTATGAAGGGAATTTTGAATTTAGTGTATAATAAAAATTACATGTGAATTAATTCTACGAAATTAAAAATACAGAAATAAAAAATTAAAATACAGAAATAAACTGAAATTAAAATACAGTAATTAAAAAAGCTGAAATTAAAAAAAAAACTGAAATTAAATTTACACCACCAACGATACAAACACTAACATAAATACTGAACTTAAAAAACTGAAATTAAAATACAGTAATTAAAAAAACTGAAATTAAATTTACAAAAATTAAAAAACTGAAATTAGATTAAAACAGTCAATCCAATTGATCAGTTGTCAAATCATCAGCTAAAATGCCTAAATAATTCAGTTTCCCACCATTTAACACCAAAACCAAAATTACAAATTTCCCTCCAACTTAAACACACAAATTTAAACCCAACAGCAGTCTTAAATGCCATAATTCAAAAATTACAACACACAAAAGAATTTAAGGTTGTTCTTAAAGACACTTTAAGGCAGCTCTTAAATTCAATGACAAGATCACAGCCTGAGCTTACTGATGACCAGAGGAATCGAATGGCACAATTTCTCTTTGCCAACAGCACTAACGGTATAGCGCATCACGGGAAAATTTGTGAAGCTTCTGCATTATTTGGGGTTTGTCGAAGAACCGTCGAATACATTTGGGCTGCTGCACGGAAACATGTTAGTCAAGGTCTTCCAATTATGATAACATCACAAAGGAAAGGAAAATCACAGAAGAAGCGCTTACGTGTAGATATTGAAGATGTTATGAAGGACATAGCATTTGAGAAAAGGTCAACAATTAGAAGTCTTGCTAGAAAGTTGGAGATTAGTAAATCTCATGTTGGTAGGTTGGTAAAGAGTGGGCGGATAAGAGCACACAATAGTGCAATCAAACCCGAGCTTACAGAAAAAAACAAGCTACAAAGGTTGAATTTCAGTTTGAGTGCCTTAGTTATTAATAGGGCTGCCAACATCATTGAATTTTCAGGTATGCACAATGTAGTTCATATAGATGAAAAATGGTTTTACATGACAAGAACATGTGAGAGGTATTATATGCTGCCGAATGAGGAAGAGCCATATAGGAGTTGCAAAAGCAAAAGATTCATACCAAAGGTAATGTTCATGTGTGCAGTGGCTAGACCACAATACTCAAATAATGGGCAGCTCCCATTCGATGGAAAAATAGGCATTTTTCCATTCACAAAACAAGAACCAGCACAAAGGAACTCTAAAAACAGAGTTAGGGGCACAATGGTGACTAAACCAATTGATTCTATAACAAAGGAAGTCATCAAGGACTGCCTTGTGAATCAGGTATGGTTTTATCACAAAAAACTGTCAGATTTTATTCTCATCATCCAATTTATGCATATTAAGTCTCCAAAACAGGTTTTTCAATCCTATTGGTGACATTAATTTGCAATATCATGTTCAATTTTCAGATAATACCAGCTATAAAGGCAAAATGGCCTTCTAATGCATCCAAAAGCATAATCATTCAGCAGGATAATGCCAAACCACACATAAATGACAATGATCAAGAGTTTCGGGCAGCTGCAAGCTCTGATGGATTTGATATCCAGCTTGTGTGCCAACCCCCAAACTCCCCAGACACTAACATAAATGATTTAGGTTGGTTTCGGGCTATCCAATCACTACAAGTTGACACTGCAAGCTATAATGTGGATGATTTGGTGAAGAATGTGATGTTGTCATTTCAAAATTTGACAGTTGTCAAATTAAACAATGTATTCTTGAGTTTACAAGGGTGTTTGATTGAAATCATGAGGTGTAAAGGACACAACAAATACAAATTGCCACATATGGGAAAAGAAAGGCTTATCAGAGAAGATAGTTTGCCTATGTGTTTACAAGTGGATGAAGAATTGGTTAGGGAATGCATTCAATGTCTCATTGAAGAAGGAGAAATTGAATCAGCCACATATGATATTAGTAGCTTAATGACAGATTTAGGATATTAGTGTAGGGGGAAGAATGAAGATACAACTCATTTTGTGTGTTTACAGCTTAAACACAGATCCACAATGGTGGTCTTTTGTATTGTAGAAGTTGTTTAGGCTGTAAACAACATTTTTTGTGCAATGAAATGATTTGCTTATGTGTTTATACCCTCAGAGAACACTCATCATTGGGCAACAAATGATTTAAGCTACCAACATGCATGTGATTGCATAAAAACAAGCCTCCTACATGCATGTGATTGCATTAAATCATGAATGCATGTGATTGCATAAAAACAAGCCTCCTACATGCATGTGATTGCATTAAATCATGAATGCAGTTCAATCACCAACATTATCAGGTATTAGTTCAATCACCAACAATAAATCATCAATTGAATGCCAACAACATACCCTCAGACAAATAAATGCCAAATCATCGGGTTACCCAACATCAGTTCACATAGAGTATCATCACCACCATTCTCTCTGTCCCAAACATAACCAGCAATCATGCTCATCAGGTAAACAACAATCATGCCCATCAGGTAAACACCAATCATGCCCATCAGGTAAACACCAAGCAGGATATCAGTGTACTAATATCAAGAAATCGACCAAACAAAAGACCAACAATCAAGCTCAACAGTTTACTCAAACATGCATCAGGTAAACAACATCAGTATTCGACCAAACACATACCAACAATCAAGCTCAACAGTTCGATCAAACATGCATCAGGTAAACAACATCAGTAATCGGCCAACATGCATAAAAATAGAAGAGATAGTAGAGACACCTTTTTAACAAACATCTAGTTGATGGAATCCACACACAGTACCGTTCAACGGCATACTGTCGGAGTTCAGGGCAAGTTGGACCACAACGCTCACCAAACAAAGCCGTAAAATCATCGTCAATTGGGACATGTTCATTCCCAATAGAATCGGGTACCACAGTATCAGGAACAGCAAATAGGTCAGGATCGGAGTCGGCCACCATTAGACAGCGGCCAAGGTCAGAATCGGCCATGGAATGAGAGTCGACAACTGAATCGGCCATGGGTTGAGAGTCGACAGCTGAATCGGCCACCATCGGAGCGGCCACCATTAAACGGCGGCCAACGTCAGATCGACCACCACTAGAGCGGCCACGGTGAGATTCGCCCACCTTTAAACAGCGACGAAACACAGATCAGCCACCGTTAGATCGGCCACCGTGAGAATCGGCCTTCTTTAAAAAACGGCCAACGTTAGATCGGCAACCATCGGAGTCGGACCCAGAATCCACCACCACCAAATCGGAGTCGGACCCAGAATCCGCCACCACGGAATCGAAAATTGAATCGGCCATAAAAGGCAGAGTTCAACTCCGACGGGGGTGGGGTTTCGCGGGTTAGGGAGACGAGGGAGATGGGGCGAGGGTTAGAGTGAGACAAGAGAGATGGCAGACTAAGGTTTTCAGAGAGGTAGAAGATTCGAGAGAGATAGAGAGAATGAGGGTGATGATAGGTTTAGGGAATATGTAATGGGCCGAGTTTAATTAGGGAAATGGATTTGGGCTAGGTTAATTAGGGTTAATTAGTTGGGTTTAGGTTTTAATTGCCAGAATAGTGTAATGGCATTTTTGAAATTATGTAGAAAAGTCAAGGGTTTTAATATTTTGAGTTTTTGTCATTTTTAGTGTGTGCAAATAGGTATGAGACATACAAAAAAGGAAAGTGTGCAAATATGTATGGAACGAAAGGAGTATGTTTTATTAGTTGATGGAAAAAAAGTGAACTGCGTTTGCAATTTTTCTTTTTTAAAGGAAACTTCATTGTATTTTCTTTAAATCAAAAATTTAATGCCATTGAATAACATCTCATTTGGAAGTGGATATACCATAAAAAAATTAAAGTAGAGATAGAATTAATGTAGAATATTTTTACTCCATTCACAAGTTAATTTGGAGAGAAGAAACTACTCAAACGCACTTTGCACCATAATCAAATGAAAATTAGGTCATAAGAGAACAAAATCCCAAATATATGTATTCAGTTCCTTCCAGAAACAAAATTTTAACCAAGGCAAATCCCATAAATTAAACTATAAAAATGAAAAAGAATGTTGTTCAGCATGCATTTTTTTTTTGTTTCTTGGTCCAATGAATCAATCAATCATTTAACTTGGACTATCCCTGCATTGATGAGTTTCTGGATCTTGTTCATCACAAGAGGATTCTTCATGTGTTTTTGCGCATCGTTTGGATTCTCCTGGAAATCGGACAACACCTATTCGAATACAAAGAAACGACACTTCAATCATAATCACGATCACAAGCTCGACAACTATCTACATAACTAACACACGACACGAGTCTATACCTGTCTCATGACGGGATCTGTCAGGATGTTCTGAATCTCAGGGTCCTGCATTCCCTTGGCCTGAAGAGAGTTTCGAGTTAATAGCAATTCCTATATTTAAGCTATGAGATAATATCACAAATGGTCCTGTAACTTCCTCTAAATTCAGATTTGGTCATTTTTTTTCTTTTTACTATATCAATTGTGATCCTTTTGATATCAAAACAGGTCCTTTCCGCCGGAAAATTCAAATTTTGGCCGAAAAAATAACTGGAAAATGGCTGAAAACCTATTGTAGCATACAAAATAATACGAAAATGTACCAAAATGACGAGCTCAACAAGAGGAAGAGGAATTTATAGATCTCGACCCTCCCCATCATAAAACACGCGGAATTATTGACAAAAATTGACAAAATTTATGATTTTGAAGTCGTGATTCACAAAGGAGGTGTCATCAAAACTTAAAATTAATTGAGAGGTTTGCTTCCTGGATAGAAGATGATGCAAATGAGAGTGGACACGGCCGCCGACGTGAGAAAAAATAAAAAATTAAGGCAAATTTCCGGCCAAAATTGGAATTTTCTGGTGAAAAGGACCAAAATGGACATCAAAAGGATCAAAATTGATAAAGTAAAAAGAAAAGGACTAAAATTGGATTCGAGTAAAGATGACTACTATACAACAGGTGTATCTCAAACCTGTCTCTCTTTCAATTCCTCTGGGCTCAAATCTCCGCGGTTAGCCTTGTTTTCCTGCTCTACACATCTGCACAAATCGAATTATTGCATCAATTTTAAACCAAAGAAAAGAAAAAAACCTGTTAAATCCTTGTACCTCCTGATGCCATCTAGAAATTCCTGGTTCTGAGGATCGTGCTTCAATCCCTCCTGGTATGTCTCCAGGGCTTTCTCGTATTCTTTCAAGAAAAAATGGATAGCACCCTTTCTGGTGTAACCTTTGGAGAATGTTGGATCAAGTTCAATGCATTTTTCAGCATCTTTGAGTCCCTCGGGCATAGCCCCGAGTTTAGTGTAACAAGCAGCTCTATTGCTGTACGCCTGCAAATTCACCCGTTTCAGAACCAAAAATAAAGAACAAGATCCTCTTTCTGTGTGCTGCAAGTAATTTGTAGGTTTCTAAGTACCTTTGGATCCTTCGGGTTCCTCTTTATCGCTTCGGTGTAGTGTTTGATAGCCTCAGGGTATTTCTGCTCTTTAAAATATTGGTTTCCTACAAAATTAATAATATCACAGAAGATCGTTCAGTTATAAGAACTAAAATAGGGAAACATACGGAAAAAAAAAATATACCTTTTTCGCGCTCCTCATCAGCTATTTGGGGGTCAAAGTATTCCTGCTGCTCTAGATCTTTCCTTGCTTTCTCTGCATCATTGAGCTTCTTCAAGGTGTCGGGGTTGCGATGCTCCGTGAGGGCTTTCTGGAATGTCTCGATGGCGGGTTCATAGTCCTTTGAACACTTGGCCATTTTTACCAATGCAGTTCCCTTTCTCGTCAAGGCCCTCGCTACCATCTTGAAATCCGACCTCAATTCTCTGCCCCTTTCAACTGCTTTCTCACAATCTTTAATGCAGTCTTCATACTGAAATAAAAAATAGTGATAATACCAAATTTCAGAAGCAGCATACACTGTTTTCCCATTGATTGCATTATTGTTACATTCAGTTATTAACCAGAAAATATATCACAAGCACGCAATGCCCACCTCCCTCGGATGAAACCTGAACAAAGTTCCATAAAATACTTGTAGAGCCAATTTATGATCTCCACAGTCAAGGCATGAAAACTCATTCCTAAAGCTATGCTCTATTTTCCCACCACCCAACGTTTCCGGTCCACATATGCAGCTCTTAAAGGCTAGTTGTCAATGTGAAAGGGAAGCTGAGAGTTCTGTGTAAAAATATAACAGAAAACAGAAACTCTGCTCACGTGCAAAATATGAATTTGCACAATTACAAGTTACTTCCAATGAGTTCAAATTATGCATTCACCAGAAACTTACTAACACCAACGCAATATGGCGGAACTAAATAGTGAGACTTAGAAGACTGAGGTGGCGCTTGGTTCAAGTTCTTAAACGGGAATGAGAATGAAAATCTTTTTTACTCTACGCCCCCAAATATGTTGAAGGAAGAATTGTCTCTATGGTGGTTATATCATTAGTGTTGTGCTCTTATTTTGGAAAAATGAGACAAAAGGAAGGTTTTTGGCTGCGGCATAGGGGAATGATTGAGGAGAAACGATTATAGAAGGGGAGATGGTTAATCAAAATGGGGTTAGAGCGGAAAGTAGTGTCATTGATCATCTTTTGTTCTAATTAACCACCATAATTACCCTATCTTCATTCTCATTCCAATTGAAGAATTCCAAACCAAGTGTCACTTGAATGCTGATCTTGGGAGAAAATAATATATATTGATTCTCAGAAGGGAATAAAATTATTTTCCAGTGGCCTATAGCTACAAAATATCATAAACTACAACCATCCTCACACACCCTCACTATTGAAACGGAGAGAAGGTTGAAACGAAGGCTGATATTCAACCTACTGAACCATTCTTCAGCTAGAAGAAACGAGAAAGGTGAAAACCCAACAACTACTACCTGTCTCGTAGAGGCTAGCATATAATATTTTCGACATCCATAAAAACCAAGGACAAACAAGGAACAAGTAAGAATTGTGATTCTTGGATAGACACCTCGCATCTCAGAACTGGTGGTATAAGATTAGCCAAGTACTACAAATTCTAAATAGCATAGACCCATTCTAAATAGTTGGACTACAATAATATCTAGTCTAATCTTAAGAGGATCACATATCCTAAGAAACACAATAAGCATGGTCATCCATCAGAACATCAGTTAAGTAAAATATTGTATCTGCTTATTTGAATAATCTAGAAGACAACAAAATTTGAAGTTCCAATTGAGGGAGCCCGAGGACGACGCAGAGATGCTTAACACCACCAAGACAATCTTCAGAAAAGATCAACCGACAACCTTATACCACCAAGACAGTCCCATCTCCACAGTGAAAGCATGATACTCCTACCCAACACCAAGTTTTATTCTCACAATACAATGACATCCAAAAATTGTACAGTACGAAAAGAACATGTGAACGTCTACCACCACCCACAGTCTATTGAATAATCTAGAAGACAACAAAATTTGAAGTTCCAATTGAGGGAGCCCGAGGACGACGCAGAGATGCTTAACACCACCAAGACAATCTTCAGAAAAGATCAACCGACAACCTTATACCACCAAGACAGTCCCATCTCCACAGTGAAAGCATGATACTCCTACCCAACACCAAGTTTTATTCTCACAATACAATGACATCCAAAAATTGTACAGTACGAAAAGAACATGTGAACGTCTACTACCACCCACAGTCTATTGAAGAGAGAGGGGGGGTTTGGGATAAGGACGATACATAGGCAACCATACCACGGTCAGTCTAACAACGAAAACTAAGAGAATAAAGTCATACATTAAGTCCAGGATGCAGCTTTAAATATCATTAAAGATAAAACAGCTGAAATACATTGAAGAACAAATATCCATTACCCCTAGCAATCTTACAGAGAACACCAACCGGTGAATAGTACCATTACATCCAACCCTGGGGTTGATCTCATCAAGTATTGGCAGCCACCTCAACCCATTTATCATTAAGAATTTCATGTTTTGTACTCTATCAATATGTATTGACAGTCAGATAAAAAAAATTAAATATTAACTCTCTCTCTCTCTCTCTCTCTCTCTCTCTATATATATATATATATATATATATATATATATATTTTAAGAGAGATATTAGCCCTATACATGTTTACGATATGTCATGTTTATCAATTTGCAACATGTACCCTGGTTTTCTATCAATTTGCAACATGTACTTATCCGATTGCAACCTATACTATACAAACATATTCGATTGCAACCTATATTATACAAAACTTTAGCTGCAATCGGTCAATTTTGTATACGAAAGGTTGCAGTTGGATAAAATAAATTGAAGGGTCATGGTAAAGTTTGCAAATTGATATTAACCCTCAAACAAAATACTCCCTCTGTTGCAATTTAGATTGTTCAAAATCTTAAAATGGACGTTACAACTTTATTTTCTCATACCCAAAATAGTAAAGAAACAATTCTACTCTCTCAAACTAAACTCTTATAAAGATCTCTAAATTACACCTAATGCCATTCAATTCTACGCTACACTATAATTAAAAATCTCAACTCAATTACTCACTCCAATAAAAAGTGGAAAGTACCGCTTTACCCTCCCCTTTACACTTTTTAATAAAAACCCATGTCATTTGGTTTTGAGTGATCTCAATCGTAAAGGGAGGGAGTAGCAGATTAAACAAAATTATATATGCAAGATATAGCAAACAGTAAACAAGGCTTAACTAAATCTAATATAGAACATCAAATTGTATATGAACAACAACATGAAAGTCGTACCTTGCCCATCTCCAAGTAAACAGCAGCGCGATTGGTGAGAAAAGAAATATCCTCATCATTATGTTCAATAGCCTTAGAGTAATGCTGAATCGCTGTCTCGAAATCCTTCTTTTTATACGCAGCATTCCCTGCTTCCTTCTCCTTTTGAGCCAGCGCTTTTCTTTCCTTCTTCTCCTTCTCCTCATCGGGAATCTCCATCGGCTCAGGCTCCTTATCCTCCTTGACGGGCACCGCCTCTCCTGCCGCCGCAGCCTTCCTCTCCGGCGACCCGCCATTCGACATCTCAGCAGCTTCCTCAGGATCCCTCGTTTGGAACTTCAAGTTCAACAAAACCCCCAATGATTGCATAACCCTCTGATCCTTCAAATACAAGTTCAAATTATTAGGGTTCTTCTGAATATCCTGCATCATCTTCACAAAATCCGGCTGCT
This sequence comes from Paraleonurus japonicus, assembly GCA_030762865.1. Taxonomy (NCBI): domain Eukaryota; kingdom Viridiplantae; phylum Streptophyta; class Magnoliopsida; order Lamiales; family Lamiaceae; genus Paraleonurus; species Paraleonurus japonicus. The sequence goes on along the minus strand of CM061057.1, from coordinate 23,634,641 downwards.
GAAGAAAACCCCGGGTACTAGGGTCACTCGAGAGCTTAACCCACATATCTGGCCCGAAGGCATCACCGAAAGGGTTTGCTCCGGGTCCGGGTCCGGGCCGAGACCTGGAGCTCCGGTTCAAAGCCGCCTCAGCATCGGCAAGGCCGGAGCTGAGCGCCTCATTGTTAGGGTCAATATCGAGACCCTTTTTGTAGGCAGAAACAGCATCGGCGTAGTTGTGGAGTCCCATATAGGCGGCACCTAGGCGCGAGTAGCCTTTTCCCCAGTCGGGCTTGAGGTCGACGGTCTTCTTGGCATCGGGAAGGGCGTCGGAGAATTTGTTGAGTGAGGCAAAGGCGGCGGAGCGGTTGGAGTAGAGGACGTGGTTGGTGGGGGCTAAGTTGATTGCATCAGTGAAGTGGCGCACGGCGTCGTCAAAGTTTCCGGCGGAGAAGGCGGCGTTGCCCTTAGCCTTTGCTTCATCAGCCATCAAATTATGGATATTATTTCCGGCGACAAAGTGATGACAATCGACGAGGAAGTCTTCTTCAAGTAGTAATATACTCCACTGTATCTGTATGAGATTTAGGGAAGAGAGAGAGAGGAGAGTGAGAGATTTCAAAAAAGGAGGCCCAAGGGTTTGTTGCGATTTCGAGGGAGGTGATTAGGTGTGAATGAGTGCATCGGAATAGACAAATACTAGTGCACGAAGAAAATTACTCCATCGATTTTTATTACTCCATTTTTTCATTTTGATCGGTGCAATCAAAGTTTTTCGTTTTCTTAAATGATTAAAAAATGTTTTAATATCTTTTACTCCCTCCGTCTCAAACATTAATACTAAGAAAAATACTAGTGCATATTTTTTGGGACACGAAAACTAAAAAAAATAATTTTGTTGATTTTAATGAGAATAAAGGGTAAGAGAGAATAGAGTGTAAGGATATTTTGGGTGATTTTTTTTTAATCGGTAAATATTCATTCCCAAAGAATATAAGAGAGATTAATTTAAAGTAGACTAGAATAAGAGTGATATTTTTTTAATTTAAATGATAGTGTGGGATATTAATATTGTATGATATTTTCTTTTAGAAGTGTGCAGAACTTATTGAAATGGATCGAAAAGGAAAGTGTGCAGAACTTCATGGGACGGGGGAAATAACTTTTATTTCTTTTTCTCCCTCTCTCTATTTTTTTTATTTTTTCATCATATCTCAACTCTCACTACATTTAAAATACTATTTTTTTTTAAAATAGAGTGCAATTCTCATATGAGAAGTTTTTAAATGAGTGAATATATTGTATTAACTTTTTATTATTAATATTTCAAATATTCATTTAATTTTTAAATTATTAAATTAAACATGATAATATTTGATACAATAAATGTTTAATCTTTAATTAAATGACCGTAATTGATTGTTTCCAAATTCATATTGAAGGGTGTGCGTGAGTGCTTTTGCAAGATGGATTTCAAAATTTGCATAGACTATAAATAAGTCTCTATTATCTTACGACTAAATATCACAATAAATCATTTAAGTGATACAATCAGTGAAATCATATGCCACACTGTAAATGGCCTACATAAACAATGGATAGAAGTTAATCAACTAATCTATCACTTCTCTACAAAACAGACCAAATGTTGTGTGAAATGTGGTAACATTCACCAACTGGAAATCTTGAAGAAGAACAAACAATAAACTCAATAATTTATGTCAATAGATTATGCTAAATTGTGTATCTCTCAATCTTTTAATTTATGACTTCATAACAGCATCACATTTAAAGAGTTCTGACCATAAAACTTCTAAATGACATAACTTCCACATCTCTCTTGAAAATAAGATCTTCAAATAATTTTCCCTTATTTCTCTCAACACTCACTCTAGTGTCTTGTAACCGTGTGACTCAAAATAAATTGCTATAAAGTCTTCATCCTACAAGACAAAAATATTGAGAAAAATAATATGTGGGTTAAGGGTTAGTGAAAGTAGAAGAACGAATTCTGATGTTGTGACTTGAGTGTTGGCACACTCAGAGTAACATCTGTCACAAACATCAACACATATTGTGATTAAAATTTTAAGACATAGATTAGTAAGAAAATTATAAGATAAAATAGTAGTTTTGGCCTTTTTCATAGTTCAGGATTGAGCCTTGTAAACCCTAAATAACTTTAGGAAGATCTAGATTACGAGTCAAGTCATGCAGCAAAAGGAATGTCAGTGTAATAAAGACATTGAAAAGGTATTGTATTAAAATATATATGAAGACGAAGCCGCAACCAAGGACGTCAGGACATAACTCAAGAACATACATTGACATAATTACTTTACCTATCTATTGACATGGATCAAAGAGAGATCTACAACACATTACAGAGTTGACACCTAACAAACTGCATATAAGTTGTGTGCATGCATTAGGTATGGTGATGCATACATAAATAGTCGTTGCATATCCTAAAAATCGACATTAGGGATATTTTTCTTCAACTGAAAGATTTCCAAAATGCCTATGAATAAAGAAGTCTTTGACTTAAACAAGGTTACATGAAATTTTCAAGCGCTAGAAATTAACTAAGAACTCGAGCAATTCTAAAGCAAACTGAAGCACTCTAAATCACACAAGTATTCTACTGTTTCTACCTTTAAAAGAATTCTAAATTCTGTATTCCGAGTTTATCATATGCACTCAAAGCTTAGAGCCTTAACATTGTTATCATGTTAAAGGTTATCCACCTAGTCGGAAGCAAACCAGGTTAAACCCTAAAACTAAGAGTATTAGGTTGAGAGTTGAGTATTGCACATAAAATGAGTAAGTTGATAACAAATAAAAATATGAGTATTCCTCTCCCAGAACGCACTTAGTTAAAATCAACATTAATAATCATCAACAATAAAAAAAATGAGTATTCCTCTCCTAGAACACACTTAGTTAAAATCAACATTAATAGTCATCAACAATAGCTATGATATTACTTGTTGGTTCCAGAAACTGAGTTTTATATATCTAGAGAAAATCTAGATAAGGGGTTGGATATATATCCTTAATTTTCAAAGAAATCTTTTTCGAAAATCCATCTAAATCAGATTTACACAGCGAAAATTTATTATATTCAGTTTATAAAAATTTCTTCTTGAAAAATGCTTTGAATTAGATAAACAAGTAAACAAGATATGAATGAAAGCAGTAAATAACACACGGTGTATAGTGGTTCGGATTTGAAAATCTTACATCCACTTTCCTTTCACAACTCGTGAAAGAGACTTCACTTACTTTCTTACCAACTTATACTGTTACAGTCTTTTGAAATCGTTCTAATCTCCTTCTTCCTAATCTTCAGAAATTTAAAATTGTACAAAGGAAAAAATTATAAACAGTATTCTACAAACACTGAAAATTGAATGAGATGCTTGAATTTTCACTTGAAAATCGAAGATAAATTTTTTATCACTCCAGAGTTTGTTATAACTGCATCTTAAACTTCATTACTTGATTTGTTATAATTGACTCCACTTTGTCTGATTTTAACTCTGCTCATGGAACAGGCAAAAAATCTAACAAAAAACAAACTTCATTACTTGATTTGTTATAACTGACTCCACTTCGTCCGATTTTAACTCCGCTCATGGAGCAGGCAAAAAATCTAACAAAAAATGCTAGAGTTTGTTATAACTGCATCTTAAACTTCATTACTTGATTTGTTATAACTGACTCCACTTCGTCTGATTTTAATTCCGCTCATGGAGCAGACAAAAAATCTAACAAAAAATGCAGGTAAAAAATCGAACAAAAAACTCTAGAAGGAGGAACTTCATTACTTAATTTGTTATAACTGACTCCACTTCGTCTGATTTTAACTCCGTTCATGGAGCAGACAAAAAATCTAACAATAAACACAGGTAAAAAATCGAACAAAAAACGCTAGAAGGAGGGTTTGAACCTCCGACCTTGTGGTTAACAGCCACACGCTCTAACCAACTGAGCTATTCCAGCTTTATATCAAAATTTGACAAAATGTATTTTATAAATTAAATATTATAGGAAGTAAATAATAAATTGAAAAAAATATCATTAACTGAAATTGTTAGAGATAAACAATATGCATATATATAACTAATCAACTGAAAAAGAAAATAACATATATCTATATTCTATAATAAATATATATACATATACATACATATATATATATATATATTACTTATAAAAGTGTCTAAGCTTGTAAATCATTTTTAGACTATTTTGCCCTTGGCATATTTTACACAGGTTCTTTTATTCATCATCTTTTCATGCACTACTTATGTATTTTCACGATTTTTCCAGTAATATTTGTTTGCTATTTTTTATGCACAAAAAAAAAACTATTAAAAAGAATTATAAAGACCAAGCCGTCTTTTCTTGCTGCCATGGGGTCGACCTGTGAACAAGGTAAACCCAATGGGAACCAAAAAACAGGGGTACCGCATTGGGCAGAAGACGATCCAAAAAGCGAAGGCGCGCGATTGCTCTCAACTATAGCTAGCTTCTTTCTTTTAGTTGTATCTCCTTACTAGCTTAGAGTAACCCAGGAAGGCAGGAACTATTCCTTAACTACCAACCTAGCTTTGAGACGATCGTAAGGGTAAATACTTCACGAAACACGCGTGTGAAACCCTTGCTTCCCACCCCTATTTTAATAGTAAAGTTGTTCATGAACCGCCTAACCACAGCTAATTAGTAATATATATGAATATAAATATAGATCCATCCATCTATCCAATTTTGATTTTCACTTGACTGCCCGAGGACTCACTGGATGGTGATGGCAGAGGACTTGAGCCTTGATATTGGGGTAGTAGTAGGCTTACTACCACACTCTCATAGATTCCCTTCCAAAAAGTTACTGGATCAATACTAAAATACTGAATTCGCATCAGCCTCCTTTTGTGAATTATTGTCTTTTTACTGTTAACTTGTGGAATTTGTGGAATTTGTAGGGTTGTGGTAGTAATATCTTCGTGGAGAAATGGGTGCGTCTAAAGTGTCAATCGACTGAAAATTCCGGCCAGGATAAAGGAAACTCCGGCGCAGGGAAAAGTATTTCATGTCTAATAGTTTTTTGTTGCTCTTTATTGTGTTGACAAACGAGTAATGATTTGTTGGTTTGATTTTATCTTTTTAGTGGATGTTGTTAAAGCGTTGTACACTGCACTCTAAAGGGCTTGCGTCGGCCCCTTGATAATTGTGTCTTGTAAAAACGAGCTCGATTTCTATTTTTCTCAGGATCACATGGACAAAATATGTATACGATATAGATTATTACAAAATATAGAAATCTTTATTTCTATATTCTGTATTATGTTTTTACTCAAGAGCGCGAAAAAAGATAAGAGGGTTTTAATTCTCTTGAAATTAATACTTAAAATACCGTAACTAATTATTTATTTACTTTCAATTTCTAAATGATAGAACATGAGGATACACCCCCGTAAAAAAAAAAAAAAAAAAAAAAAGAACATAAAGATATACAAGTTAGTTATATACATACACGATATAATTGTTCTATAATTAAATACATAACACGGTGCAATTAATAGTGCACAAAATGTGCACACTCAAATATATTACTAGTAGATATTATAAATAATATGGCACATTTATGCACGATCCATATGTGCACATTTTGTGCATGTTCAATTGCATTGTGTTACGTTCTTATTTTGCCACCCCAAAATTGATTGGTTCTTACAAAATATTTTTCCCCTTTGGTATAAGTATATGTGCTTACAATTTCCTTTAGGTTATGTTTTGTTAGGGATGGGACCATCCGGATGTGGATGACTCATCCCCCATCCTATTCTATTTTGAATTGGTCTGATCCAAAACTTCATCTAAATACCCATCCAACCTTATAATACATCTACACACCTATTTTTACATATCATAATACAATTACATCAACTTTATCTTTCACATCAAATATTATATTATATTTATTTCTCTCCCTCTCTCTCCCATCATTAATCATTACCCCACTAACTAACTAACAATAATATAATATTATATTATCTTCTATCACAATCATTCAATCATTACCTCAACCTACTAACAATAATAAAATAATACAACATCAACTTTGATTTGACATAAAGCTCCATCCATCCCTACTTTTTTATCCCTAACCAAACACAAATTTACTATTCACTGGATTACCCTCATCCTCACTTTCCATCTCCATCCTCCATCCCATCCACCACCATCTCTAACCAAACATATCTGTAGTGTATCATAATTCATTTTTATATATTTCTATTTCTTGTAATCCATATATATGAGTTTAGAACGTTTTAATATATAAATCATTTATAAATAAAAAAACACATTCAAATGGTTTTTTTATATTAATTAATGGAATCATATTATATTAAACTATGTTATGTTATCACTTGGCCACTCCAAACTCTATTTCTCAATATTTTATTGGAATTTTCTTCATATTTGTTTTATTAAATTTTTGTAAGAGAGGTTGTTTTATTAAAAAAAATTTAGTGACATTCACAAATTGTTTGATAATATTTAATTTTAATGAATTTAATGTGTTAGAGATTTTTAATTACTCCCTTCATTCCACATGTGTTTGCAAACTTACCTTATTAATTCGTTTCACATTTGTTTGCACACCTATAAATGAAAACACCTTTTATTTTTAACACACTCACAATACATATTTATTTACATCAATGTTACTAATTTTTCAATTCAATTAACTAACCTCTTACTTTATATACAAATGGTTTTCCAATTATACCCTGCATTTATACATGGTCAATTCCCTAAAAATATATTTTTTTAACCTCTGTGCCCAATTAACTGTATAAACAGCTGTGAGACAAATGGAGTACATATTTTTAATTTATAAAAAAAAATATTGATTGATCCATTTGTAGGCCCACTAATAAGTAGGATAAGTGTTCTACAGCCCACAAACCTAAAATTAAGAATCTCTTTATTTTTTAAATATTTATTTTAATTAATTTTGATTATAATTAAATTTGAGCCTTTAATCTTTTATCATATAAATTTTATTTAATTTTATATTATTTAATAAAGTCAATTTAGTTGTTTTGGCACTAGAATCATAAAAAAATAATTAACAAATTGTCGAACAATCACATGTATACTAATTTATAAGAATGTATATACTAATAAAAATTAATAGAGTAATATTTGTGTGCATATTGTGTACAATAAAAGATTGCGTGCACAAAATTTGGTTACAGTGTAGTATTATTTCAGGTACTATATAGTATTAGTTTGGTTACATTGTAGTATTATTTCAAGCATTGTATAGTATTAGTTTAGTTACACTATAATATTAGGTAAAAACATTGCGCAACGAATATTTGCCAAATTAATAAAAGATCAATAGGTAGGTACACGGAATAAATTTAATTTATATCACAATTAATTTCACATCATATGATCGGATGCTAAATTTAAGTCATTAAACTAGAAAAAATATAACAAAAGTCAATCATTCAACCCACTATTTTATCAGGACTTGATATAATAATATATATAAAATAGAATTTCTCTTATAAATTTTTTCCTACAAATTAAATTCATTATTTATAAAGATAAAATTTACAAAATGTTTCTGTAGACATCGAAATTTTAAATTTCGTAGTGTCATCATTTTGTGATAAACTCTAATTAGAGATACGAATATAAAAATATTTTCAAAATTTGAGAATATATTTTTTTTATTTTTCGAATCATTGATACCTTAGATATTTTGAGATATCTTTTGTTCTTACTCTCTAAGTCATTGACCTCTAAGTCATTGATCTCTTATAAATAGGAGTATGAAAATAGAGTTACAGTAGTCTGATGGAATAAGATCGACAAGAGTTGTAACCCACAAATTATCAATAAAAATTTGCAGGTGTTGAAATTTATTGGTTAACAAATTGGCACGCCCAATGAGACGATTTTCGTTCTTCATCTCCACTCTTTAATGATTCATGTTCGTAGAATTTCACGGGACATGTCAAATTCACCTTCGGGGACATGTCAAATCACCCTCGAGTTCTACATCGAGATTCCGAGACCAAGTTGCAACCATCATGTGTCTACAAGAGGTCTCAAGGGAACATTTGTAGACATTAAAATTTTAAATTTCGTGGTGTCATCATTTTGTGATGAACTCTAATTTTAGAGATAAAAATATAAGAATATTTCCAAAATTTGAGAATATATTTTTCTTTATTTTTTGAGTCATTGATTTCTCAGAGATTTTGAATATTTTTTTCTTGCTCTCTAAGTCATTGATCTCTTATAAATAGAAGTGTCAAAATAGAGTTTAAGTAGTCTGATGGAATAAGTCACAAACGACTCCATCAGCTCCTTACTACTAAATTGTAGGTCAAATCACTCTACCAAAAAATAGTAAAATTCCAAAAACTAGGCCCTAAAATATTAATGAACTTATTTGCAAAAGAAGATAAATAAAAATTCACAAAAAAAAAAAGGCTTAGTCTCTCACTTTATGTATTTACTTGAGTCTACCGTAAAAGTGTTTCATGTTATGACTGAAAAACATCATTTTCTATAAAAAAAAATGCTAGTTATTATTATAATAATAGAAAAATACTAAGTGTTAGCATTCAAATATGCCAACGAAATTAACTCAAAAATATCATAAGAAAACCTGAATACATGAATACACTCACCTCATAAAAAATCAACTTGCTAATATGAAATTTAGGGGCCGCTTGGTTGGGGGTATTAGAATTAAGTAATGGAAATGATTAGTGATTCATTCTCATTAATGAATTTTAGAAAAAAAGTTGAGCACGAAAAAATTTAAGCGAGAAAAAAGTTGAGCGAAGAAAAAATAAATGATTATCAAATGATTGATTATAAGAGGGAAATTATGTAATCAAAATAAATTAGTGATTATTTTATTTTTAGATTAATTCCAAATTATAAATATTACCAAGCATCATCAATGAGAATGATTAATGAGTCATTTCCATTACCTACTTCTAATACCCCTAACCAAACGTGCCCTTAATGAACCAAAAAAACATTAAACATTTATTTCCCTTATTTATAACTTACTGAATAAACTATGTACAAAGCGCAACGCGATCAACTTGATACAGGGTCGTTTCCAAGAGATTTTTAATAATTTAAAATAGTGACACTTCAAATTAAATTATTGATCTAAGAAGATCCATAATCTTAAAAAAAAAAAAAGAAGTGAAAGAGTTATGCTTCTTATTTCTCACCACTATTTTACACTACTCAAATCTACGGATTTGATCTCATGCCCGCAGGTGGACATCAATTTATATGTCAACCACCAATCATGTGATGCCACATAAGTAATTAATTAAATAATAATGAATTCCCCTGTATATGTGACATCACATAATAGGTGATTAACATACCACAAAAGTGGTGGACATATAAATTGGTGTCCACCTATGGACATAAGATCAAATCCGCTCAAATCTATAACCCAAAAACTTGTCACTTTCACCAACTAAATTAAATGACTTCTCCAATACCATAATTTCTTGCCCCTGTATAAATTAAGAAATAATAGTACAATTTGCTATATGTTTTCGATAAATAGACACATTAAGCTAAGGTCTAATATACCATGCATCCTTAAATACAAAATACATTTTTAAACACTTACAATTATTTTTTTCACTGAATAGTCACGACTGTGAAAACAATCGTAATTAAAGACTGGGGACATGAGTACAAGAATGAGATGACAAGAGCTTACTATCACCGTCATTCACATTCAATATCAGTAATAGTGCACATACACTCGATTCACACAAGTTTTTGTTAGAAGTTAAAAGAAGCAAAGCCATAGCTACTAAAGCACGAGACACTGCAATTGGGAGGCAATAGAGTAACACACAACTTAGAACTTTGTTCAAAAGAGTGTTGATACTGAAATTTTTTCATAAACATTAATCAAAATGAGCACATAATTGCGCAAATGACTTTCCACAGAGAATCAATCAACCAAAATCTAATAAAAGCTCTCACACTTGAGTTTTCTGCTGTGTTTATCTGACTTGAATAATTCCTGCACTGACCAGTTTCTGTATCTTGTTCATCACAAGAGGATTCTTCATGTGTTCCTGAGCAGCCTTCGGATTCTCCTGGAGATCGACCAGTACCTGTCCCAACAGAATTTAGCGTGTCAAACGATTAATGGTTCCTCCCAAAATCGAATGAAAAGTAGTAGGACTTCATCATACCTGTCTCATTACTGGATCTGTTAAGATGTTTTGGATTTCTGGATCCTGCATTCCCTTGGCCTAACAAAGAAGAGAGCAAGAGAGAGAGAGAGAGAATTATATACAAGTGTCGAATCGAATCTTGCATAACCACAGCATTGCTACTTAGGCAGAAATGTAACAAACCTGTCTTTCTTTCAGTTCTTCAGGGCTCAAGTCTCCACGGCTAGCCTTGTTTATCTGCTCCACGCATCTGTAGAAAAATGAGGCAATTGATTTAAAACGAGTCGGAGAAATTAAAATAATGAATCAAACAAATGAAATGATTGTATGTACCTCCTGATGCCGTCTAGCAGTTCCTGGTTTTTAGGATCGTGCTTCAAACCCTCCTGGTACGTTTCCAATGCTTTCTCGTACTCTTTCATGAAGAATTGGACAGCACCCTTTCGGGTGTAACCTTTGGAAAATGTCGGATCAAGTTCAATACATTTTTCAGCATCTTTAAGTCCTTCAGGCATTGCCCCAAGTTTTGTGTAACAAGCAGCCCTATTGCTGTATGCCTGAAAATTAAACCATTTAAAATAACATCTCCGCGAAAATAATCTTCGCTAGTATAATCTTTTACAAGTTACGCACCTTTGGATCCTTTGGGTTCCTCCTCAGCGCTTCGGTATACTGCTTGATAGCCTCTGGGTACTTCTGCTCCTTAAAATATTGGTTTCCTACGAATCATCACAAACACGGTTAGCAGCAATTTTTTATGCCTTTAATCAATAATAACAACAGAAAGCAGCACTACCTTTCTCACGCTCCTCGTCAGCTATCTGTGGATCAAAGTACTCTTGTTGCTCGAGCTCTTTCTTTGCTTTCTCAGCATCATTAAGCTTCTTCAAAGTGTCTGGGTTGCGATGCTCAGTTAGAGCTTTTTGAAAAGTATCGATGGCAACATCAAAATCCTTTGAACACTTGGCCATCTTCACTAAGGCAGTACCCTTCCTTGTCAAGGCCCTCGCCACCATTTTAAAATCCGACCTCAGTTCTCTACCCCTTTCGACGGCTTTGTCACAATCTTTTATGCAGTCCTCGTACTGAAATTAAAAGTTGATTGCCAAGGATGTTACTAACTTTATACATATTTTCAATTGATTCACAGCACATCAGTAATCAATTTCAGTTTCACTTTCAAGTAAATAATATCGCTAAAAATATGTAACATAAAATGCCCTCCTCCACAATGGAAGAATCTTCAGAAAAAACTTCTACCTAAGGCAATCATATCTCCACAATGGAAGCATGACATTCCTTACATCCACAAATGAAAGTATGAAAAGGACAGATGACAACGCCCTACTCTGTGTGTGTGTGTGTGTGTGAGTTGTGGGGGGGTGGGGGGGAAGGGGGGGAATATGGGTTGAAACATAGGCAACCATGGTCGGCCCAACAGCAAACACTAAGAGAATAAAGTCATACATTAAGTCTAGGACCAGGAATGCAGCTTTAATTATCATAAAAGAGAAAACAGCTGAAGTATATTGAAGAACAAATATCCATTAACCCTAGCATTCTTGCAGAGGAAAAAACAGAAGACAAGGAAAAACATGTACCACCAAAAAGTATCATAACACCCACCCCCAACAAGTATTGACAGCCACCAGAACTCATATATTGCTCAGAGTTCCTTATGTTGTACTGTATCGATATGTATCGACAATCACCTCATCGCGTTTATATCTCACAGTAAGACGAGCAGAAGTAACCCATTGTCGTGTCTATATTGTTAAGTTATAAAAGTCCATTTGGTAAAGAAACAGTACCAGAAGAGATTTTCGAGCTCCTTTACTAGCACATACAATTCATACAATGAAAGAATTTCATCACGTCTAAATGTCAGAACTTGTAGAGAGGCATGACATGTGGGATTTGTTCTCAGTCCTTAAATTCTGGTACCATAAAAGAATTTATTCTCATCTAAAAGTCCGAACTTATAGTGAGTTGTGAAATTAATCATTTTATATTAATTCCCCTAACATTTAAGATCAAAAAAGTTATGAAGTTAAGATTCATCACTGCTAACTTTGAACCAAGAACTGTTGGGCAATATACGTTTGCACAAAATAGTAATGAGGGGAAAAATAAAAGGATGTAGACAAAAAAACATGTGTAAGACGATCCCAAAATGAAACAGTTCACAAACTGGAGTACAAATTAACACTCATCTCTTCTAAAATGTTAAAAGCAGAATTCCTATATTCCATTTCACCATGAGACGATCTCTTGCAAGACCTACTCAAGAATGTAATACGACTAGAATGTACAGATACGCAACAGTTCCTATGAAGACAACGAGAGCATCTAGTGCAAACAAACCAAATTAGAAACAAGGTGTTATAATATGTATACATTCTCCTACTCTATAATGCCAATTGATCAGTGAATTATGCTACTCATTAATCAAAAGAAATAGCACATTAAACCAAATAATAAAACATAAATCTTCAACAAAAATCGAATATAGAACATCAAAATAAATAGATGTACCTTGCCCATCTCCAAGTAAACGGCAGCACGATTGGTGAGGAAAGAGATATCCTCATCATCATGTTCAATAGCCTTAGAGTAATGCTGAATCGCTGTCTCGAAATCCTTCTTTTTATACGCAGCATTCCCTGCTTCCTTCTCCTTTTGAGCTAGCGCTTTTCTTTCCTTCTTCTCCTTCTCGTCATCAGGAATCTCCATTGGCTCAGGCTCTGGCTCCGGCTCCTTTTCCGGCCTCTTATCCTCCGCCTCTCCAGCTGCTGCCGTCTTCCTCTCCGGCGACCCACCGCCCGACATCTCCGTATCTTCCCCAGCCTCCCTCGTCTGGAATTTCAAGTTCAACAGAACACCTAATGCTTGCATAACCCTCTGATCCTTTAAATACAAGTTCAAATTATTCGGGCTCTTCTGAATATCCTTCATCATCTTCACAAAATCAGGCTGCTGAAGAAAATCCCGCGTGGTCGGGTCATTCGTTAACCTAACCCACATTTCCGGCCCGAACGCCTCCCCGAAGGGACTCGCTCCGGGCCCGGCCCGACTCCTGGAGCTCCGGGCCGAAGCCGCCTTCGCATCGGCAAGGCCCGACTTGAGGGCCTCATTATTGGGGTCGACTTCGAGGCCCTTTTGGTAGGCAGAAACTGCATCGGCGTAGTTATGGAGGCCCATATGCGCCGCACCTAGCCGCGAATATCCTTTTCCCCAATCTGGCTTGAGGTCGACGGTTTTCACCGCATCGGAAAGGGCATCGGAGAAGTTGTTGAGTGAGGCGTAAGCGGCGGAGCGATTGGAGTAGAGGACGTGGTTGGTAGGTGCTAAGTTGATAGCTTCGGTGAAATGACTAACGGCTTCGTCGAATTTGCCGGCGGAGAAGGCGGCGTTGCCTTTTGCCTTAGCTTCATCGGCCATTACTTCTCTGATTGTAGGCAGAAAAGCGGAAATCTATGGGGGTTTTTCAGAGAATTTTCTGATCAATAATTAGAGGGATGAGGGAGAAGGAATTAATAGTAGGAGAGGAAAGGGTTCTTGAGGTGAATGGGTGAAAATACGAGACAGTTCTAGGAATGTTAAACGCTTCTAGAAAGTTCCTGAGGACTTTAGGAGTATTAAATTATTGTAATATTTTTTTACAGCTAATAATTATATTAAATTATAAATAAATTTTTAATTTTGTTGACATAAGTTGTTCTTCTAGTCTAATTTTTTTGTGACATTTTGGTACTATTTTATTTTATATTTATAATTCGTTTCTTTTTATTGTACGTAATATCATAAATGTCAATATTAATGGAGTATTTTAATATATTAATTTTAATGTAACTGAAAACAAATAATTTTTTTAAATTATTAGTAGAAAACAAATAAAATTTTAAATTTAATGATAATTATGAAAATTGTATTGGAAATTTCACAAACAATTGTACAATTATTCACGGATTCGTGAAATATAGCACAAATAAAGAAATTTGTGGATCCTACACAAGTTGGATCAGGTCAAGCGAATTTTAAAAATTTGAGCAAAAATATACAAATTCGTCTCACGGATTCGTCTTATGTTGTGTTACTATCTTAAAAAAATGAGTAACATAAGCAAATTTATATTTTTATCCTTATAATAATGTATACTCTCTTTGTCCCTTTTTTAAGTTTAACATTTTGTCATTTCATCTTAAAGTATAACTTTTTTTTTTTTTAGATTGTCAGCATCCCCAATGGTGGAAGTAATTCCTATGTGGAAGAATTTGTACCCATCTCTACATGATGTACACAAATGGGAGGTGAGGTGTGTAATTGAAGAAAGAGAAAAAGGAGGAGCAAGTCTGCAAATTCACATTGTGGGCCCCAGTAGACAAGATTATTTTTTTACTCCCTACGTCCCAAACTTAGTGATACGTTTACTATTTGCACGGATATTAAGAATATAGTTGTTTATTGATATTAAATGAAATAAAACAAGGGTAAAATAGCCAATTCTACTTTATTTCACAAAGTAATAAGACATTCTCTAATGATCTCCCCCAAAAAAACAGGTTTTTTTGTGACACGTCAGCGCCACCTCAAAAACAAAAAATCTCTACATCTAAAACAAAACTCCTCCCCAACAATATACCCAAAAAGTAGATTTTTTGGGGGACCCACCTCAATTTTCTATTTATCTCATTTATATTTTAATTTATAAACTGTTGTGACATGGAATATAAGAAACCTTTTAAGCTCGCAGCTCGCAGAAAGAGGCGAGCATCCCAAAGACATGGCAAGCAGCCCAGCTGTCCTGCCGAGCAAGGCCCAAGGATTTCGCAGCTTGGGGTCGAGCCCGGCGGCCTGAACCGGTCGCGAGAAACCACTCGGCGGGGACCGAGGTATAGCGAGCAGGGGGAGGATCTGCTAAAAGAAGAAGGAGATCCCACAGCAGGCCGAGGTCAAAAAGTCCATGCCTTATGAATCTGGTCGAACACATAGTCAAATGTGTGATTGCTTCTGTTGAGGTTGGCTTTCACCCTGTGATGCTCTTGTTCAACCCTACAATTAAAGCAGATACAAGTAAAACGTAAGTATTTATAACTTTTTAAATGAATATATTTAAAAAGATTGTATGATTACCTGTTTGTCATGTAGTTTCCATAGTGCAGCCGATGATTGATAAACGCACTTAAAACTCTGTGTACATGCTTCGAAAGCCATGTTTCTTCGCAATAACGAATTAGTCCAGGATAGTGCTCGTACTTTTTCTTTACCCGCTCCCAGCTATGCAGAAATTCTTCAGGTGTGGCCGCTTCAATTGCCCTATTCCACTGATGTTTAAAACATTCAGCGAATTCTTTATTGAAACCTGGCTGTTGTAGAGCCCTGGTTAGAACACATTGCTCTATGTGGTGCCTACATAACTGTTTCTGTGAATTTGGAAATATGTTATCCACCGCTTTCATCAATGCGAGATCCCTATCTGTAAGAACAACATTCGGTTCAACACTCTCATACAGTCCCCGAATAAATTGCAAGACAAATTCGAAGTGTTCCTGTGTTTCATGCTGCATAAATGCGTATGCGATGGTGAACGTCTTGTTTGTGCTTGTTGCCCCAACAGCTTCAAGTAAAGGCATATCGTACACAGTCGTTTTGTACGTGTTATCGATTATCAATATTTCTGGATATGTGTTCACCATTGCATAAGACTCTGGGTGGCTGAAAGCAACATCTTGTAGTTCGTTACTGCCATCCACTATTCGAAAATCGTACCTAATAAATATTGCACAAATAAAATAAAATAAAATTTTAATTTTAGCAGACTTTCTCTTTATACATATATATATATATATATATATATATATATATATATATATATAATATAGATTACCTATTAAATAATATGACATTAAAATAAATTAATTATTTTAATTAAACATTATTAACAAAATTAAGAACTTTAAGATAAATAAATTAATTAATAATTGAACTCAAATAGTAGCTTTAAGATAAATAAACTAATAACATTAATAACCTTCATTATTAAAAACACAATTTTTTACTATCAAATCTACGGAAAATGGCAAGATCTCTCACATCAAGATTAATAATTGTAATACTTGTGGAATAAAATTTTAAAAAACGTGCATGTGGAATAAATAAATTTAAACCAGACATCCCACCCCACCCTTCCCTTACCCAATCTGTTGGTCCCGGAAAGTTGAGTTGATTAAAACCTTGAGAAAGCTTTCTAGAACAAAATCTAGAAAGGGGGGTTTGAATAGATTTTGTAGATTTTTCAAATCTTAAAAATCAATCCAAAGTATCAGATTAAGCACAGCGGATTAAGAATAAATTCTCAACTTCTTATAAGATCAAAAGCAAGGTTGAAATACTGATTTTAGTTATGATTCTGAAATTAACTCTTGATAAAACCCAGTTGTAAAATAGACAGAAAATTAAAGAAAGCAAGAAATAACACCAGGATTTATAGTGGTTCGGATTTTAAAATCCTACATCCACTCTCCTCCTTCAATTTGAAGAAGGGACTCTACTTATCGCTTACTTTCTCACTTTCGACTTACAACTTACAATCTGGTACAATTCTTGAATCTTCAATCTCCTAGACTCTCCTTCTAGAAATCTAGCTATTAAAGGTGTATATTGGATTTTGAAGATTTTTGGAAAAGTGTTCTAAAAACACTTAGAACTCTTTGAAACTCTCTAGAAATTCTTGTGAAAAGATTGTGAAATCTGAGTAGTGACTTGTGTAAATCAAATATGCATAAGTGTTCTATATATTCAAAAATGAAAAACCTAGATCTATATATAAGTCTGAAAAGTCAGTTAGTTTGTTAGTTAGTTCTAACAAACTTGAAACTGCTTAACAAACTTAATCTTGAAAACTGCTTAACACCTCGGCTGATTCTTCCTACTCGTCTGCAGCTGACTTGGTGAAGATTAGCCTTTCTTATTCTACTCAGCTTATCTTGACCTCGTCTGAGCTCTTCATATTTGTCTCCTGCAGATGACTAGACTTGAGCTTGTCTCCGGATGACTTGTCATTCCTAGTCTCAGTGACTTAAACTAATCTTGACCTAGTCTGATCAGCTTCGAACTAGAACTCAGTCTTCAGTTCCACATCATAGTCTGCTTATCTGGAACAATCTTTTAACTCATCAAAACAATCTTGGTCTAACAATTTCCCCCTTTTTGATGAAGTTAAAACCTACAAGAAAGAGACACACTCACAGCTGAAGTTAGTTTAGAGTTTATCAAGATCAATAGATAGGTATCAAAACACATTTTTCACATTACAACAGATTTGTTCACATAAAAACTTTAGATCTTTTAGACTCCCAAAAAAAACTTAGAAAACCAAATGAGTCTTCAAGACTTAGTTAAAATTTGAAAATATTTTTAAGTCTGAGAGATAAAATTCTCAGATGACTTATTCTTAAGAAAATTTTAAGTTTTTCTTAAAACAGAAAATAAAACTTTAAGAAATTAATACACATAAAATGAATCAAACAAATTATATTCACATTGAATTTACAAAGATTACAGATGGAAAGATAATAGAAAAGTAGAAATAAGGAAAAGAAAAATCCTGTTTCTATTAGTCTTCCCACTGATCTTCATCCGGTATCATCGCCCAATTGAATACCCGACTCCTAAGTCGCTTTATATCCTCCTCTTGAGTGAGTCCAGATTCAGCCCTGCCTTCTTCAAAATACCCTTTACCCAGTCTAGGTCCGGGGATCCATCGATTTCTGGCGGGGATGGCATACTCAAAAGCTGGAGAGATCGGGTTGACGTTGAACTCTACATCGGCTTCTTCTAGCGAGACGATGATAGAACTCAAGCATCTACCTTCTCCATCCACTCATGCCAAGCTAAACTGGATCTTCTTTGAGTTGCTCAGGGGCCCTTGAGAATATACAGAAGTATATCCACATACCCTCCAGATTCTTGTCTTTGTACTCATTTGCATATTTCCCACAGGCCGGCTTAGGAGGAAGCAGATGTGTTGTGGAATGGCCTGAACTTTCCACCGCCTTGGTCTTTGATTAACCATTTTTTCACAAGAGCGGTGCTCCAAAAGACATTGGAGTCTTTTTCTTCTTCCTCTGCTTCTTCTTTTTTTTTCTTGCCAAAATATTCCATCTCTCTCTTAATCCTTTTGATCTGCTCTTCGAGAGATTGGAATAATCGCTTCCCTCTTACCTTTTCCTTTAGCAAAGACCACAGGGATGATTTCACTGATCTGGGCTCGGTGTTGCTACTTCCTTTTCCTTTACCCTTGGCTCCTTGATTCGGATCCTTTAAACCGAGCCAAGAGCTTCTCCGACCTTTCCTCCTCTTCTTTCCTCCTCTTCTCCTCATCCTCTTTCAACGCTTCCTCCAGTTGACTCACCCTCACCTGGAGAGCAACCAGCTCATCGATTTGATCCGAGCTTCCTCCCCGGCTGCCTCCCCAGATCACCTGTGTTGGCCTTCATGCCCACTTCTTTTCTGGTCTCCTCGACCGACCACAGTTTGTGAGGGCTTGTCTCTTCTCTTCTTGACTTTTTCCCCCTTTTTAACTTCAGCAGCCAAGTCTCGAAAGTTTTGCATCTAGAGTGTTGCACTTGACCCCGAAGTCCGAGTGGTCTACTGACCAACTCATTCACCACTAGCTGATTGTATCCCATAACCTCCTCCTTCAACGTCCTCGGCTCCTCCTCCATTGATTTCACTTTACCGGCCAAAGACAGAGTTAGTGACATTTATGATTTTATCAGACAATGTTACCTCAACTTCCTTCATGCTGGCTAGCATAGTGTCAGTTACAGCTTTGACCATCCTCCTTGTCTTTCTTTCCATTTTCCTTCGGAATGTAGCATTGACTTTCTTTTCGACAAGGGACAATATAGATGAGAAGGCAGTGGTTGGGCTTAGGTCAGTGTCTTCATCCTCAGTTGAGGAGTCAGACGAGGAGATTATTTGTTCTGGTGAAGAAGATGGGAGAGGAATAGATTGTGTTTGAATAGTTGGAAGAGAGGAGTAAGATATTATCGGGATTGGAGAGGTTTGGACTGTGGGGAGAGGTATTTGTTCAGATGAAGGTGGGGGTGGGATTTCAGGTGGTGGTGATGATGGTAGAGGTGGGATATCGGTTTGGACTGTTGGGATTTGGATTGTAGGGATTTGGACTGTAGAGGCCGTTGGAGAGGCTCGGGATACGGCTGGGATACCCCTTCATCGCCTATTTGGGTGGTGGGAGATCGAGGCTGAGGCAAAGGCTCGAAATGCCAGCTGAGGCATTTCTTCATTCACGGGAATGGAAGATAAGGAAGGAGATGTGGAAAGACTTGTACCGCCTCAGGAATTGGGGAAAGAACAACTTCATCGGTTGGGGAGAGAGGAGCCTCCTGTTGACCAACCTCGGCTGCTATCCTGAAGGACCGGAACCTCCTCTGGTAGCAGGGTAGATGGATCTATCTGATGTTCGGAGCTACCGAGACTTGGTGGATCCTTGAGCTCTGGGCTGCTCGTCTTGGTCTCCTCACCAAGGGAATTTCTCGCTTCCTCTTCTTCCTCTTCATCTCGAAGCATCCTTGGCGGGGAGCAGAGATGAGCTTTCCCCTTCTTCTTTTCCGAGGCTTTCACCAGCCTCCTCTTCCTCCTCTCGAAACATCCTCGGGACCACAGCACTGTTTTCAAAAGAGGTTGGACTTGAGGTGCGACCTCAGCTGCTGCTGTTCCATGTCCCTCTGTTTCGACCTCCACCTGGGGCCACCTCAACTTGTTCGGCTGGGCTGGACCTCGACCCTCTCGCACTGCAGCCCGCCAGACCTCGAGCTCTGGCTGCATCAGACTCATCATCCGAGTCTGGAACACCTCCCAGTCTGTCATCCTTTGTGAGGATGCCCTTCTGCTTTGAATACTTTTTAGTGCCTATTCTCCAGTCAGCCTCCCTATTCAGCCCTTCAATTAAAACTGTGATTTTATTGAAGAGACTGACTGTCGAAGTAGGAACCCAGCCCTCTGCATTTGACTTGAAAGTCAGTCGCTTCTTCTCCTCCCTGAGCTTGAACAGAAGCAGATCTACCCAGTCAACTTGGACCCCATCCAGAATGGCTCGCATTACACACAATCTGGGTTTGGTTAACCCATCATGTGAGCTTTGCTCACCCAAGACTGCTTTCGTCACCACCGTCATCAGCAGCCTATATTTTCTTCTTAACAGGTTCTTCTTCAGATCCCTGCGAGTTCCCCTGTAACTAACCCTCGCCATCATATCAAAGGATTCCTCCCAACTATCCTCCTTATACGTCAATGGATTTACTCCCTCCATTGACGTGTCGAATATCCTAGCAATGTTTTGCCGGGAATAACTCAGTGTCGTCCCATCCACAGATGTATCAAACCCATCCTGGGTATCCTCCATTCTAGCCAAAAATTCTGCTCCTAACAAATCCGCCGTTCTGTTTTGTGGAGACTTCATTGAAAGAAAACCTCTGAGTTGTGAGGCTTCAAGAAGGCGAAGAATCTCTGCAGATTCTGGATCATTGGTGGTTTCAAAATCAACATACATTTCCGCTTTCAAACGGTTTTTGAAATATTCCTCATTCATTTTGAAGTGAGAAATATTTGTGGAAATGTATGTGGGTTTATAAGATTTGGTAGTTTTTGAAGAAGATGCCATTGGAAGTTTTATGAATTTGAAAAAGGGTTTGACAGAATATGCAGGTTTTCTGAGAATGGAAAGAAAAATTTTTAGGGAAGAAGAAGATGTATTTATAGGGAGGAAGATTGGAAAGAGAAACCGCCATTTTTGAAAATATGATTTAATCTCAGCCATTTATTCAAAAAGTTTTTACTGAGTATTAATCAACGGTTAAAAACAAAGATAAACGATTAGGATCCGGTAGCGTGAAATGCAATTGCCTTTGGAATGTGTAAATAGTTACTTTATAGACTGTTGATTTGACCGATATAGGTTACTTTATTCAGAGAAGTAAGTATGTGTGACGTCAGCCACGTGATATCTTACTTCAACTAAAGGTTTCTTAAACAGATGGGTTTGAAAAACAGATCAGCTTAAAAACAGATAAGTTTTAGAAAGTCATCTGATAGAGTAACCTGTCTGATCCTGAAAACCAACAATTTATATGTAACTTTTTAGCATTTTTCAAACCAGGTTTAAACAAAACACATTCAGAATTACTTTTCTAAAACAAATTTTTAAGAAACAGATCAGACTCAGGTTAAGAATAAAGAAGTTTGAATAAAAGAATGAATCAGAGTTATTTATCACCTGTTCCTGCAAAGACATAAACTCAAAAGAAACCATCAGACGCTAAAGATAAATCAGATAGGATGTAAATAGTCATCTGTTGTCTTGGACGTTCAATTTGAATATTATGTCCTTGTCTGATTTACTCAATGTCAGATAAGTAATTATCAATTCAGATAAGGTCAATATGACTAATCCTTGATTCTTGATTCTTAAAAGGAGATCAATGATATCAGCTACCTGATTGTCCTTTGACACATATCTAGTCTGATAATTCTTTCTAGACATTAATCTAAAGAAAGGAAAAGAAATAAGGAAACAAATGCACACAATTAGAAATCAGCTAAAGATGCATCAAGTAATCCTAATTCTAAACACATTTCTTTGAACCTAGTCTCAGCTAATGGTTTTGTAAGAATGTCAGCTTTTTGTGATTCAGTGGCAATTTTCTCAATCCTAATGTCATTTTTTTCAACATGATCTCTAATGAAATGATGCCTAATATCTATATGCTTGCATCTAGAATGTAAAACAGGGTTGTAAGTCATTGCTATTGCACTATTACTATCACAGTAAATAGGAACAGCTGATGTTTGAATATTGTAGTCTCTAAGCTGTTGACTAATCCAGAGGAGTTGAGAGCAACAACTTCCACTGCCATATACTCGGCTTGAGTTGTGGAGGTGGCAATGATGTCATTTCTTAGATAACCAAGAAATTAATTTGTTGCCTAAGAATTGACAAGTTCCAGAAGTGGATTTCCTATCAATCTTACATCCTCCAAAGTCTGAATCTGAATAACCTGTTAGCTCAAAGTTGTCATCAGCTGGGTACCATAACCCAACTTGCAAGGTTCCTTTGAGATATCTAAGAATTTTCTTAGCAGTCTCCAGATGAGTTTTCTTGGGATTAGACTGGAATCTTGCACATACCCCAACTGCAAAGGCTATGTCTGGCCTACTTGCAGTGAGATAAAGAAGAGATCCAATCAGTCCACGATACTCCGTTGCATCAGTGGGTATCCCCTGTTCATCCTTATCTTTGACAACCAAGCATCTGTTCTGAGTATAGCAAGCTGTGTTGATAGCTTCAGCCCAGAACCTATGAGGGGTATTATACTCAGCCAACATGCTCCTGGCTGCTTCTTTCAAAGTTCTATTCCTTCTTTCAACCACTCCATTTTGTTGAGGAGTTCTTGCTGAAGATGTCTCATGTATAATTCCAAACTCATTGAAGAAGTTAGATAAACAAGAAGAATTCAAAAATTCTGTGCACTTTATCACTTCGATTTTAATAATATTAACTCCCTTCTCATTACGAATTTGTCTCAACAGATCGGGAATCTTGTTTCTGATCTCATTTTTCTTGAAAAGAAATATAACCCAAGTGTATCTAGAGAAGTCATCTACTACAACAAGAGTATATTTCCTTCCACCGAAGCCGAGAGGTGTAACAGTCCAAACAAATCCAGATGAAGGAGTTGCAACACTCTTTTCAGATGAGGAGGAGTTAATACTCTTAAATGAGTGTCTAGGCTGTTTACCTTTTTTGACAAGCATCACATTTAAGATCAGTTGATAAAAGTTTTTCAGGTAATCCCTTAACAAGGTTCTTCTTAGCTGACTTACTAAGGGTCTTGAAATTCAGATGACTAAGCCTTTTATGCCATAGCCACGGTGACATTTTCTCCACCCTTAGCCATCGACAAGTATCTTGAGAACAACTATTAAAGTTGGCCACATAGACATTACCCCCGTCTCGAAGCCGATTAATAGTACCTTATCTCGAGGAATTATCCAAAATATCACATTTATCCCTTGAAAATTTTACAAGAAAACCTTTATCACAAAGCTGAGAAACAGATAACAAATTATGTTTCAAACCTTCAACAAAATATACCTCGAGATACCCGAATATCCTTGATAATCAAAGTACCTATACCTTTAGTCGACCACAATTATTATCACCAAATACAACTCTTGGACCATCAATATTTTGAAAATTTGATAATAGCTTCTTGTTATGGGTCATATGTTGTGAACGACCCTTTGTCAATGTACCATATTGAAGCTAAAATCTCTTCCTTAAGTGATGATCCCTGTGAATCTCGTGAAAAGCAGATTAGTTTTGAGGTACCCTAGTGATCTTGGGTCCTTTTGGGTCAAGAATCACTTTAGGAATCCAAACAAACATCTCATCTGCAGACAACAAGTCAGACTCAGATTTTCTACCAAATCTGTCTACAATAATATCATTTTTAAATGACAACTTGTTGTATTCAGATTGAGTAATTATCCTAAACTTAGGAAATGTAGGATAGCATTTGCTCCTTCCATCAAAAGAATTATAATAAGAAAATCTTCTTATTTTGGTTCTTGGATTCCTTCTAGTCTGATAGGAATTCTTTGGCTGAATTCTTGGTTTCAGATGGAAAGTTGTAGTCCTTATCTGACTAGTTGGTTTCCATGGACCAATTTTAATATCCTTTGATTGAACAGATGCTTTCACAAATTTCCTAGGTTTTTGAACATCTGATTTATTGTTCCTATCATAACCAAGTCCTGTCTTATCATGAGATTTTCGGGAAGTATTAAAAATATGATCTATTATCGATTGTGAATTATTGCTGACTAATTTTGAAGACAAGCTTCTCATTGTCTCTCTTAATTAATTCATTTTCAAGACAGACTACTTCAAATTTATCTTTTAAAGTTTTCGAGTTCATTTTCTAACCTTTTCGTAAGCTGGTTGATGTACTAGCTGATCGATGAAAACATTCCCCCTTGAATGTTTCCTCGTCTCGAGCTGTTTATCACCTTCTTGCCTTTATTTAGAATTTGAATCTCGATCCTTTAAAATTAAATTCTCTGTCTCCACTGTTTATAAGCAGCTAAAGATGTTTTTAAATCTCTCAATAATTCATGTATAATGAGTTTGGTCATGATCGATGCAGATCGACAAGAATCATTATCTCAAGATGAATAGTAGATTACCTCATTAGCCATGAGACAGATCTCATCATCGATCCAAAATCGATGAGGATGATGAAGATGATGATGATTTCTTTGGCTCTTTTTCTTCAGCCAACAAAGCTCTTTGATCTCGCAAATCTCCCTCTCTCTTTTCTTCCTCTTCTCTTCTCTTTCTTTAGGAGTTAGTTGAGGACAATCATAGCTGAAATGTCCCGGCTTGTTGCAAGTATAGCAAATGTCACTCCTATCTCGATCTGGGACTAGAAGTATTTCTTCCGATGGGTGATCTCGTATCTTCTTGTCTCGACTCTTGTTTTTGTCATCATCTCAAGATTTGTCTACCTTCCTATCTCGATCCGGATCTTTGTCTATCTCTACCGCAAATCTCAATTTATTTCTCTTATATTTCATTCTCAATTTATCATACCTTTTTGTAAGTAAAGCCATCTGCTCTTTCAAGGATAGATCGCTCTCCTCTGACCTCTGTTGACACCTTGTCTTCTTTTATCGACAAAGGCAAATGATTTGGATGAGGTGCTTGACTCCATCTCATCTTCCTCATCTTCTATCTGGATGTCATATTCTAAAGCTTTAAGATGAGAAAATAAAGTATGGTGAGTAATAGAGGATAAATCTTGAGTTGCTTTAAGAATATTGGATTTTTCCCTCCATCTCTTGGTTAATGATCTCAAAATCTTGTTGTTAATCTCCTTTTTCGAATAATTCTTTCCAAGATCACCGCTTTGTTAAGAAGATTGGTCAACCTCATATCAAACCGATCCATGAGACTCATTTTCTTTCATCTTGAATGTTTCAAATGTATGCAATCTTGATTGTAGCTTGTTCTCCTTCACTTGGTCGTAACCTTCACAAACATTAGCTAAAGTTTGCCACATTTCTTTGGTGTTTTACATCTCTTAACCTTCTCTATCCAATCTTTACTCGAGTCTCTATGATTTTGTTTCTAGCTACTTGGTCAAGATTGTGGACCTTCCTTTCATCATTAGTCAATTCAGAACTCTTCTTTTCTTGCCTAGTTCTTGATTCAATTTGCCTCTGCTCAGTCTTTGGTGCCTCCATGGAAAAACTTTATAGGACCTTCCTCAAGAACCTCTTCCATTCTATCATGAATGGCCTTAAGATGATTTTCCATCCTAAATTTCCAATAATCATACTCTTCAATTGAAAATTCAGGCAGATTCTGGACTTATTACTTTTTACCGAAGACATGATGAAACAAAGACAAAATACTCCACAAAAGCTTATTAGTAGCACTGTTAGAAATGAAAGAAAATGAAGAAAATCAAGATTATTTCAGAATCTTGTTCAAGACCTAAAATCAATATCGAAATGACTTAACACTGCTCTGATACCACTTGTTGGTCCCGGAAAGTTGAGTTGATTAAAACCTTGAGAAAACTTTCTAGAACAAAATCTAGAAAGGGGGGTTTGAATAGATTTTGTAGATTTTTCAAATCTTAAAAATCAATCCAAAGTATCGATTAGCACACGGATTAAGAATAAATTCTCAACTTCTTATAAGATCAAAAGCAAGGTTGAAATACTGATTTTAGTTATGATTCTGAAATTAACTCTTGATAAAACCCAGTTGTAAAATAGACAGAAAATTAAAGAAAGCAAGAAATAACACCAGGATTTATAGTGGTTCGGATTTTAAAATCCTACATCCACTCTCCTCCTTCAATTTGAAGAAGGGACTCTACTTACTGCTTACTTTCTCACTTTCAGCTTACAACTTACAACTGGTACAATTCTTCGAATCTTCAATCTCCTAGACTCTCCTTCTAGAAATCTAGCTATTACAGTGTATATTGGATTTTGAAGATTACTGGAAAAGTGTTCTAAAAACACTTAGAACTCTTTGAAACTCTCTAGAAATTCTTGTGAAA
This sequence comes from Paraleonurus japonicus, assembly GCA_030762865.1. NCBI lineage: Eukaryota > Viridiplantae > Streptophyta > Magnoliopsida > Lamiales > Lamiaceae > Paraleonurus > Paraleonurus japonicus. The sequence goes on along the minus strand of CM061057.1, from coordinate 23,608,240 downwards.
AGATTGTGAAATCTGAGTAGTGACTTGTGTAAATCAAATATGCATAAGTGTTCTATATATTCAAAAATGAAAAACCTAGATCTATATATAAGTCTGAAAAGTCAGTTAGTTTGTTAGTTAGTTCTAACAAACTTGAAACTGCTTAACAAACTTAATCTTGAAAACTGCTTAACACCTCGGCTGATTCTTCCTACTCGTCTGCAGCTGACTTGGTGAAGATTAGCCTTTCTTATTCTACTCAGCTTATCTTGACCTCGTCTGAGCTCTTCATATTTGTCTCCTGCAGATGACTAGACTTGAGCTTGTCTCCAGATGACTTGTCATTCCTAGTCTCCAGCTGACTTAAACTAATCTTGACCTAGTCTGATCAGCTTCGAACTAGAACTCAGTCTTCAGTTCCACATCATAGTCTGCTTATCTGGAACAATCTTTTAACTCATCAAAACAATCTTGGTCTAACACAATCCCTTCTATATGTGAAATAAATATTTTAAAATATAAAGTATACTAATATTTTTACCTGTAATTTCGCATTTGCAGTAAGTGGAAGTAGTTTTGCATGGGGGTACGCCCTTCCCGATTTTGACTCCTTATGTTGTTGATGGCATTGTTCACCCTCTTAATATCCGTAACATTGGTTGGATCGCGCCTCTTTATATCTGCCAACATGTTGCGCGGACTTATATGAAGCATTTCTTGCCGCTGTATCTCTTTTAATTGGTTGGGTGATAAGGTACCTAGTCTCGAACCCTCTGCAAATTCCGGAAAGGGATGATTGTGTGTCCCGCTCAAAACATCAATGCGCCAAAGATCTTGATCTGTATCATATTCCCTAGCAACCAAACAAAATTCACACGAATTTCTTTGTGTGCTCGTGTTTCTTTCATTTTTGGTTTTTGAAGAAGACCTATATTATCCCCCTTGACTACATACATACCTTAACTTATGTGGTTTAGAATCACGAATGGCTAAAGTGATATTTCGCATACCTGCAAACCACTTAACATATGACTTCACTGCTTCTTTTCCTTTTATACCCCCGGCAGGAGTTAAAAAATCGTTCGTGACATCCTCGGATACATAACCAGCATCATAATAAAAACTCATTTCAAATTGAAAACGTAAAAGAAATTTGCTAATTGAGAAGTTATAAAAAAATTGCTAGTGAATAAGTAGTGAATTGAAGTTATCATTTATAAATTTTGTGTTGTGTTATAAGTAGATGTTGCTAGCTCACGCAAAGGAAAACAAAGGTGAATTTGGATGGGAAATGAAATGAAATAAAGGTTTGATGGGAAAAAAAGCTGCTTCTTCACATAGTCTTGCTTGCTGTCTTGAAATTATACATTTGCAGTAATGTACCGAGAAACGTGCTGCTACTCTACCCCACTATAATAATATGGGTATCCCACAAACCTAGTTCTAGCCCATTATTTTTAAATTTATAATTAAAATTTGCAACTACTTCAGAAATAATTTTTTACACTACATTAGATATATTTCATCAGATATAATTTAATAAAACCGAAATAATTATGACATCAAGGTCTTCATTTTCTCAGTAACATATGATGGTCTTTTTTTCGTTTCATATTTTTAATATATATTTCGACATAGTTTAACATGAGTCATAATATTTTTAAGTGTTTGTATTGAGATTTAATTCATGTGATGATAATTTAAATTTTTACAATTATACCCCCATTTTCTATTTTTTTTAAATAAAAAATAAATATTTTTGTCAATTAACTTGGTGATAAGTGGATGATTATTTTAATACCTCATAAAGGGAGGAATCCATTTTCACTCAAAAATGAGAAACATATATTAGGCTTTCATATTTTTTCGGGCCATAAGTAATACAAATCAATAATAACAAACACTTGATTTTTAATACTGTGAAGGTATTAATATTGTATGATGTTTCCTTTTTAGGAGTGTCATAACTTTTTAGGACGGACGAAAAATGAAAGTGTGCATAACTTCTTGGGACGGAGGAGGTATTATTTTTGGATCCACACTTACACTGTTACACACAATTCAATTCATCTTTTTACTTTATACATAAAAATTTATAAAATCACTCCTCAAATCTTTATTTATGACTTCTTTTTTTTTAAAAATGTATATCTCATTTTATAAAAGTTATTATAAAATAAAGGTAGTATTTATTTTATGTGAAATATATTTTATGCATATAAATTATTCAATATTAAGCAAACAATGATTCAGTGATGAAATTATTGTTTTGTCGTACTTCAACAATTCTTTATTTTAATTTATGACCCTGCAATACCTGATGGTATCACATGCCTCTCTGTGCACGACCACCGCCCACACTTACATCATGTTGTCCTCCCACCATCACAAATGAATCCTGCACACTCAATTGTCAATTTCAAATTGTCATATAAGTGTGCAAATAACATTTGTGCCTGAGAGGGCTACCTCACTGCCCGTCCGTACGCTACCGTAGCTGGGCATTAAATGTTGGACCTTTTACATTAAATGCATCTCGATTTCTTGGGATTTAGTAGCCGCAAAACTGCTTGTATAAATAAGCCCTATTGGGCACAATAACAAGGATAAAAAAATCCACACTTAAGACTGAGACTCATCCTCTCATCAACTCTCTGTGTCATTTATTGCTTTATGCTTTCATTCCCCCATTGATAGTTGCATTCAAAACTCATCATTGTCATTTAATATCTACCAACTCACACACAACCCTACTAACTAAACAGGCTGATTATCACTTCTAGCAGGCTATCATTAAAGTGGTTAATTGGTATAACAACATAAACTATATGAATTATCTATTTTTCGGATAAATAATAAATAATTAGATATTTCAATTATTTTAATATTTTATTAAATTTCAGGGAAAAAAAATCCAAAAAAAATTATTAATTTTTTTATTACATAAAACGTAAAAATACAAATTTAAAAAACACACATTACATAAAAAAAGTCCAAAAGCAACAACGTAAATTTCGCAACGACCAATTTAATATCTAGCTAATTATTTCCGGATTGAGCCCAAACATGCTCAATTAAATCCTGTTGAAGTTGGAGATGTTTCTGCTTATTTCATAGTTGAACACCTCTCCTGACGTAGTCATTGAATGCTCCAGTTGATCCTTGACTTACTTGTGGAGGCGGAATGGAGTAATTGGGATCATCGGATCAATCGGTCGTTGCATTTCCTTCATCTTCGATTATCATATTGTGCAAAATAATGCAAGTTAGCATTATATCCTTCAAGTTATTCTTATACCAGAAATGACTTGGACCGCTAATCATTGTCCAACATTTTTTAAGCACACCAAAGGCCCGTTCGACATCCTTTCTAGTAGCCTCTTACAGTTTCTTGAAATATTTCCTCTTCAGATCTTGAGGACATGAAAAGCTTTTAACAAAAGCAGTCCACTCTTGATAGATTCCATCGGTAAGATAGTATCCTTGATTATATTGCTTACCATTGATTGTAAAATTAATGAATGGAGCACGTCCTTGCAAAGTATCCGTAAACAAAGGAGACTGGTTGAGCACATTTATGTCGTTGTTGGATCCTGCTACTCCAAAATAGGCATGCCATATCCATAGATCTGCAAAGACAACCGCTTCGAGCATGATTGTTAGAACGTCATGATCACCGCGTGTGAATTGGCCTTTCCAAGCAACCGGGCAGTTCCTCTATTCCCAATGCATGCAATCAAGGTTCCCCAGCAACCGGGCAGTTCCTCCATTCCCAATGCATGCAATCAAGGTTCCCCAGCATCCCGAGTAATCCATGTCTTTCTTCGTGTATTTGTAATAACCGTTGACAATCCAGTGCATTAGGCTTCCTCAAGTAGTATCCACCAAATAGTTTGATCACAGAGCGGCAAAACTTAAAGAGACTTTCTATGGTGGTTGTTTCGACAACACGTAGGTACTCATCCCGATGGTCGGCAGGTCCACCATATGCCAACTGGTGGATGGCCACCGTGCACTTTTGTAGTGGAGAGAACCCATTTTTTCCAGTTGCATCGACCCTCCACTAGAAATAGTCATCGTGGGACTCCAGTGCATCAACAATGCGCAAGAACAAACCTCTCGACATACGAAAACGCCGGCGAAACATCTCACTTTCATATATCGGATCTTCAGAGAAGTAGTCAAGGTAGAGTCTTGCATGCCCCGCCTCACGGTTTCGGTCCACATATGCTCTTCGTTTTCTGGCACCGCCGGCAGAGGTCCCAACACCGCCAAGTAACTCATGTTTTTTTAAGCAACGACTGTATTTCTTTTTCAGTTGTGTCATCAAATAGACACTCATAAAGACTATCACTTTCACTTTCACTCGACGAAGACATGTTTGAGAGACGAAAGAAAATTGAAGGATAAAATCTTATTAGAGGAGTGTAATATTTTCAAGTGAGAGCTGCAACAATCCGATTACATCCTTTAAATAGAGTAAAGTTTCACAATGGCTAGTTTCACAACGGCTAGTTTTGTAATGGCTAGTTTTATAATGACTAGATTTATAACGGCTAGATTTATTACGAAAAAAAATACAGCAACTTATAAAAACATAACGACTAATTTTTCAAACGAAAAGAAATAAAACAACTAATATTACAACGGAATAAAATACAACGACTAATTTTTCAAACAAAAAAAATACAACAACTAATATTACAACAAAAAAAACACAACGACCAATTTTTTAAACGAAATGAAATACAATAACTAATATTACAACAGAAAAAAATACAACTACTCATTTTTTAAACGAAAAGAAATACAACAACTAATATTACTACTGAAAAATACACAACGACTAATTTTTCAAACCTACAACCCCCACTTCTTCTTGATTTTATCCACGATGTGGAGATGGATACGCAGATGTTCGTCTGTCATCTTCGAGGTATCTTTCATGAGTATTTTATACTCTTTAGTTTCGACAAAGCTGGTAAGTCCTTCGATCTTTTTCTTGTTCTGTTCTTCCAAGACCTGAAGCCTTTTCTTAATATCATCAACGCTTTCTCCGGTAGACGTGTTAGCTTTTTCTTTATCCTTTCCCATTTGCCTAGCTGCGTTCCTCCCTATTGGGCAAGGGCGTTCTGCCCTAGCCTCCTCTCCAGTGCTCTCCTCAGTGTTTGAAGATACAACATATTCTCCAGTTGCAATTTTTTTTTTCTTTTTTGATCCGTGAACATCATATTCTGGATCGACAAACTTCGGGCTGTCTTTCAAAATTTTCCAAGCGAGGAAATGTACAAAATTTGATCCATATTTTTCTTTGTATTGAAGCTTCGTCTTCTCTTCAATATTAACATCACTGCAACCACTCCCTCGGGCCTTCTTTTCTTGATTAAAACAACAACAGAACCATTTCACCTATTTTTGTAGTGTATAGTAATGTGACTTCAACACACTCAAATTCCTGAATATCGTGCCCGTTGGACGGTTCCTATTGTACGCCTCAGTGATTCGAACCCACATTTACTCCAACTTTTGATCGTTTTCAACAACAGAATCTGTGCTAATATCGATCCAACATCTTGCGAGAAGAGCATTTTTTTCATGAGATTAAGCTTTCTTTTGTACAGTAGGAGTCTTTGGTAGATCATCAGCAGCGAGATTTATCCCCTCAAGTCCGCTTGGAGAGATTGAGACGAGAAAGGAGATGAACGTTGTGAGTTCGGAGTTGGAATGTCTCCTTCTGTCTCCGAACCATCAATACTGGGCCTTCTTGATAAATGTGTGCCCATTATAGGACGAAAACCGTATTGAGGATGTGGCATGTAGGGAAATTGAGGTGGATACATGTAGGAAAATTGAGGTGAACTAATCGAGTTGGGTTGAGTGCCTTCCGGAAAAATCGGAGAATGAGTTGGAAAATTTTGGGGTGAAAAATTAGGATTTTGAGGATAGAAATTGATAATCGGTGGACGAAAGTTGATATTTGGGGGCGATGCATTTTGGTCGGAATTTGAAGAATTGAACCATTGCATCCATGAATCTTTATTCATTTTTTTTGGGTGAGAAGAGAATAAATTTAGGTAGAAAATTAAAATTTGAGAGTGGTAGATAATGTAGATAAAATGGTGAAGTGAGAATGTATATTTATAATAAAAAAATAAATAAAAACTAGTCGTTGCAACAGTTATAAAAGAAAATAATAAAAAAAATTATATTGGCAACGGTTATATCACAGCAAGGTTCCATTTGAAGGTTTCCATTTCATTTCCTTAATTTCACTTCCTTCATTTTCTATGGGGCCCAACCCACGCGCAGGGCCCACGCGCCTACCTCCCCTCTCATCTTCCAACGTGTGTCCCCCACTCTCCCCTCCCCCTCTCTCCTATCTACCAAGGTAGAGAAATTTCTACCCAATAAAAAAAAATCCACCCTCAAATCTCTCCCCCCAACAACAAAAACCTATTTTTCAGGTTTTTTTAATCTATCCTACTCATCAAAACCCTTCCAATGGGGAGGGCCTAACCAACCTAATTAAACATAAAAAAAATCAAGTATAACTTGTTGGTCCCTCTAAGTTGAGTATATTAAAGAAAACTTGAATCAACCTTCTAGGAAAAATCTAGAGGGGGGGGGGGGGTTGAATAGATTTTTCAGATTTTACAAATCTTTGAGAACTTATTCAAAACACCAAAGTTACACAACAGAATTTATTGTTAAATTCAACTTGATTCGGATCAAAAGCACACTGATATTTTATCTAACTTTAATTCTGAAATTGAACTTTGATTATAAACTGAAATTGATATGAACAAATAAGTAAAATGAAAACAGTAAAGAACACAACAGTTTATAGTGCTTCGGATCAAATGATCCTACGCCCACTCTCCTCCTTCAACTTGAAGAAGGGTCTTCACTTACTATCTTCCTTCTTTCTTCTTACTTACTTACAACGTGAATCTTCAGCCTTACAACAAATTTTCCTAATTTCTGAATATCAATGGCTTGAAGATGTTCTGTGAAAAGTGTTCTACAAACACTAAAAACTGAAAACGTATAGAACGTTTGTGCGCGTGATTACAATATTCGAATTCTGTGTGTAGAGAATGTGAGTGAATAACTGTGAAGTTGCAAAAGATCAAAATGTAATTCTATTCTGATTTCAATCCCTATTTATAGAGATCTTCCTTAGTAGTTGTAACTTCCTTGTGGATTCTGTTTTAGTTAGATATAACAGTCTAACTGAATCTTGTAACTTCTTCTTGGTTGGTTATAACTGCTTCTTGACACTTGTATGAAACTTCTTAACACTCCATCGTCTTCTCTTTGATTTACTCTGTCTTCGTCTTAGTCTCTTGTCTTGATGGTTGTTCATTTTTCTTGACCTCATCTGTCTTCTTCACACTGTCTTCGTCTGATATCTTAACCTCATCTGATTTCTGGTCCTCATCTGATCTCTTGTCCTAGTATGATAGTTTGTGTGTCCTTATCTAATATTTGTACTTAGCGTTATTTACATAATATTTCTTACATCAGCTGTCTATACAAGATACTCAGCTGGTCATCCTATTTTACATTTTAACTCATCAAAACTAAATATAACTTTCTTCCTAACAATTTCCCCTCTTTTGATGATGTTAAAACACAGCTCAAGAAAAGAGATATGTTAGTAATTTCAAAATATAAGAATACTTCAGAGTATACAAGTATATTATTTCATCAGATAACCAGATAATAAGGGTAACAGACTTCAGAGTCAGATAAACATAGTTCAGATAATCAGAGCAAAAACAACTTAATCAAGACAACTTGAAAGCTGAATAAATAAACATCCTAGTTAGGAACAGAGTGTTACATATGACTTGGTGTTAAGGATTTATAGTCAAGTTAGTTATTCCATGAATTAATTCGAAGTTTAAGATTAAAACAAGTTAGTTAAACAACCAATTTATGAGAGTAGTTCAATCAAGTATTCACATATATTCAAAAACTTGCACAGTCTCACATTTATCAAGGCAGACAATCAGATGAGAAGTATAAAATAGACTTAATCGTACCACTTGTCTTCTTCTGGAATGGTCAACCAGTCAAAGACGCGCTTCTTCAGACTCAATGTCTCCCCTCCTTCAGCTAGGTCCGCCACTGTTTCAGCTTGGATCAGCAACTGCTTCACCTTTTCTCTATCCAGGCGACCATCTTGTGTGAGCAGGGCAAACATTGTTGAATAAGCGGGTGCAACTATATCCACATTGAATTCCGTGTCTCCGAGGTCGATTAGGTACTGGTAGAAGTTGGGATCCTTCGCCTCTAGCCATTCATGGAATGCTATATTCTCATCTGTGCCCCAGGTAATTTTCTTGCAGACATGGAACAGGAAAATCCATTCCCCTTCATAAGCTCTCCATCTGGCTTGTTGATCCATGGGAAGGATTTCCTTGGGCACAACATCTGTTCGATGAAATGGGCGAAGAACCTCTTCTCCTTCTTTGTTCTTTGTCGTCTGGACCCACTTCCTCGTCTTCCTATCATAGGATTTACCAGCTGCCTTCTCTTGCTCCCTCCTCCTTTTAGCATCCCTTCTCTTATATTTCTCCTTCTCTTCCCTCCTCCTCTTCAGAATTTTTTTTTCTTCTTCTTCTTCTTCTTCTTCTTCTTCTTCTTCTTCTTCTTCTTCTTCTTCTTCTTCTTCTTCTTCTTCTTCTTCTTCTTCTTCTTCTTCTTCTTCTTCTTCTTCTTCTTCTTCTTCTTCTTCTTCTTCTTCTTCTTCTTCTTCTTCTTCTTCTTCTTCTTCTTCTTCTTCTTCTTCTTCTTCTTCTTCTTCTTCTTCTATCTCCGCCTGGGTTTTCTGAGGTTGGCTTGAAGCCTTAGCTTTCCCAGTTGCTTTGGATGAGGATGAGGGATATATGATTGATTGGATGGGGACAGGGTCAGCAGTAGTAGTTTGCAATTCTTTCTGAGAATCAGGCTCAGGCTCAGACTCAGTGGATTCAGTTGTTTTTGTCCTTCTTCTCAATCTCCTCAACACTCTCTGAGACTTTTCATCAGCTGCCTTCTTCCTCTCTTCCTCTGCTCTTAACAACTCTTCAGATAGTTCCTCAAGCTTAAGATTCAAAGTCAGGATCTTGTCATCTTGAACATCTATCCTTTTCTTGAGCTCACTACTTTCCCCCTTTTTGACATCAGTAAATCGGGTATTGCAGATAGTGGCTACTTGTTCAATTTGACCCATTAGTTCATTTCTAACAAATTCTGTCTTTTGTTCTAGCTGATCGTATCTCTTTTTCTGTCCTATCTTAGCTCGTCAGAACTCTCCTTCAATGTAATTCTTCAAAATATTCATCTGTCTGTCTTTTTCCATGGCCAGGCTCATCTTAAGTACTTGAGAAAAAGATCCCTCCCTTGCCAACCATGCTTCTTTGACTTGCTCCTCAACAGAGTCTCTGATTCTGAGTAGGCATTCAAGACATACTGTCGCACCCATTCTCCTTGAGCTTTTTCTTCCTCAGCGATTTGCTACTTAACCTGGGTCATGTTTTCTTCATGTCTGATTTTTTAGAAATAGAGGTCTATCTTTGTCTTCTCATGAACTGCAACCTCTACATTTTCTTTGATTGAAAAAGTGATAATTCCAGGAACAAGATGTAGAGTACTCAGACTAGCTCGCTTCAGATTCAGTACCTCTTCCTTCAGTGCATTGAAATCGGATACAGACACAGATACAGAGGGCCCAACAATTTTTTCAAATGGAGAAGATAGAGTTAAATCTATCTCCTCGACGGGAATTTCGGCTTCAACTGCAGCTGGAGGAGAATCTGCCCAATGTTTTGATGATGATGGCAAATCTGATTCTACCTCAGCTGGCACGCGCTCTGTCATCTGTTCTGTTTGTGCCTCCTTAGCTGTATTCATTTCAGCTGGCTCATCGGCAGCTCCACCAGTTACTCCCTCGAGTTCTTCCACCTCGGCTCCTTTCTCAGCTACTTCAACCATCTCTTTCTCAGCTTTTTCTTTTTCTAGTTCTTCCTCCACCTTCTCTAATTTCTCCACCTCCTCCGGTTCCATATCTCCAAGATATAACCTTTGTAGGATGTAGTCGAAGAATTTAGTTTCAGTCAGTATATCTTGGAAGGATTTGAGTTTTGCCTTTTTGAGGACTTACTTTTCCCAGATGGATAGATTGTTTCCTCTAGCCTCTGCTATCAAGATAGCTGTCTCTTCAAATGAACATAATCTGAGTCTTCTTAAAAGATATACATCAATCAATTCCTTAAGAAGATCAGGCTCATCTGCTAGGGCTGATTCCTTTTTGAGAAGGAATTTCTTTCCTAGAATTCTGAGGGAGGTCTCAATAGGACCCATTTTACCAGATGGGTTAGGGAGGTTGAGGAATAGATTTAGTTCAAATGATGTAGAGGATAGGAAAGAAAAGGGATCATCTGTAGGTTGGATTTGGGTTGGACTTATGGGAGTGGACCGTTTTAGAGGCTCGGAGGCAGCGGTCTTGCCTGTCTCTTCATTGCCAGGTTTGGATGTGGAGGGTTGGGGTTCTTTATCCTCAGACGGGGAAGATGAAGATTGGGCTGGCTCTTCGTCTTGGTCATCTCCAGATGAGACATCGACCATTCCTCCTTGTTCGGACTCCTCTGCAGCCTCGGCTGAGACACTTCCCCCTTGAGAAGTTGTCTCTATTTCCTCATCTTCTGCTTCTTCTACCTCGGCAGATGAGGACTCATCCTCCAACACCGTCTTAACCTTCTTTTTCTTGGCTTTTGAAGCCTTCTTCCTTTGTGCTGGCTGTTGAGCTAGAGCGTCCCCGTCTCCCTCTGAGTCTGATGGTCTAAAGATCTTCTCATCTTTGACCAAAAGTCCCTTTTGCTTGGTATATTTTTTCACCCCCTCATTCCAATCCAATTTGTCTGACCCCAGCTTATGTTCAAGTATGATGGTGATTCTAGCCATCATACTTGTAATCTTGGTTAAGGACCATCTCATCAGCTCCGATGAGACTGGGGTTTTGACAAATTTCTTCCTTTCTTCCATTAGCCTCAAATACACCACCCTCGCCCAATTTATTTTGGCTCCATCGATTATAGCCTAAGGCAGCATATTCTGGGCTTCGTCAGACCATCGTGACTCTGTTGCTCTCCCAAAATGCATTTAGTCAGAATCAGCAACCTATATCTCCGTTTTAGCATAGGTCTTTTCAGATTTGCAGTCGTATTCTGGTGAGTCCTTCTTGCCATTAGTCGGAAACTTTCCAAGTATACCAATGCCTTGTAAGTGAATGGGGTTTCTCCAACTGTGCTCAATCTGAAGATTTCATCTAAATCTTCAATCGACACTACCACCTTCCTGTTCTTTCCTTTGGTTCGAATTTGAGACTCCAAACCGGTTTCAGTTGATTTTGTTCTTATTAGAAACTCAACAGCGAGATCATCCAAAGTTAGATTCCTCGATGGTTTCATCGTGCAATACTTCTTTATTCCTCTGGATTCAAGCAAATTTAGTATTTCTCTGGTCTCGGGATCGTTTGAAATATCCCATTCAACGAACATCTCAGATTTCGTTTTCTCTCTGATAGATTTCAAATCATACTTAAACTTGATATTGGACTTCTTTGATTCCGCCATTGAAGAATATAGAAGGTTTTGGGAGGGAAAGGAAAAGTTTGAGAAGTTTTATGAAAGGTTTTTATGTGTGCGTAAATGAAATTATGCACACGTACGCATATTTATATGGAAAGATATAATAATAAATAATTATAGAACTAATAATTGCCTGAAAAAGGGTAAATGTAGGCTTTCGAATCGTTATTAATGCAATTATGACATTTATTTTGAAAAGTGCAGCGAATAATATTAAATATGTCGCGCGTGATATTTAGACAGTTCGTATTTCAGAAACCGCCTCCATTTCGAGCGCGTGAAGATTACTCAGCGTAATTCAAAACTTGATTTAATAAAATTTCGGGTCCGTAGTAACTTATTTCCTGACAAAGTTACTTATTTGAGAAATACTTTTCAGTTAATTGGAAAGATAAAATGAAAAATACACATATTTTAATAAAAACAAAGTTGGAACCTTTTTTATTTTATTTTGTAAAACAAAATATTTTTATTAAACTGAGTAACTTCATTTTTAAAGTAAAGATATAAGGATTATGATATTAAATTCATATATCAATTATATGAACTAATATGCATAATTTTATCGACAATTAAAAAGTTTAGAAAATACTTTCTGATAGTTTTCACCTTGTCTGGATTGATAGCATCATAGTCTGTTTCATGATTACTTGGATAAGTAGGCCTTGTCATGTGTTGAGATATGTTTATCAAAGCTTGTTCTTTCTGAGGTCAAAAACACTTAGACAAATCATTAGTAACTTTTATGAGTAATTCAAACAAGGTACATATACTCATCTATCTTTGTAAAACAGACGATTAGTATGTATTTGTTTGAATTACTTCATGTCAGACAAGTAAGTATCAAGTTGGTCTAAGATCAATGGATTAATCCTTGATTCTTAATTCCTTTAATGGAGATCAACGATATCAGCTCTGTGATTTTCCATATGATCTTCTACACGTCTGATACTTCTTTCTAGACATAGTAAACTAAATTGAGAGAGACAAAGAATGAACAACATGAGATAAGACTATAGAATGACTAAAGAAGCATCTAATAATCCTAATTCTACAGATAGTTCTTTAAACCTTGTCTCTGCCAGAGGTTTTGTCAAGATATCAGCTCTTTGAAAATCATCAGAATCTTCTCTAGTCTGATGTCACCTTTCTCAACATGATCTCGGATGAAGTGATGTCTAATATCAACATGCTTGCATCTAGTATGTAAGACTGGGTTCTGGGTAATAGCTATGGCACTATTACTATCACAAAAGATTGATACATCTTTGGTGATAATATTATAGTCCCTTAATTGTTGACTTATCCAAATCAGCTGTGAACAACAACTTCCAGCTGCCATATACTCAGCTTCAGTTGTGGAAGTAGCTACAGAGGTTTGTTTCTTAGACAACCATGAAATCAGCGTACTACCAAGAAATTGGCAAGTACCAGATGTAGATTTTCTATCTATCTTACACCCACCAAAATCTGAATCTGAGTATCCAGACAACTCAAAGTTGTCATCAGCTGGATACCACAGTCCAACATTTACTGTACATTTTAGGTATTTAAGAATTTTCTTTGCAGCTTCAAGATGGCTTCTTTTAGGATTAGCTTGAAAACATGCGCAGACTCCAACTGCAAATGGAATATCAGGTCTACTAGCAGTTAAATATAATAATGAACTAATTAGACCTCGATACTCGGTTTGATCTGTGTCTTCTCCCTTCTCATCTAGATCCATTGAGAAGTTTGTCATCATAGGTATCTTAGCTTCTCGGCTGGTACCTATTCCAAATTTCTCAATAAGATCTTTTGTATATTTGGCTTGATTAATGAATATTCCCTTCTTTGTTTGCTTGACTTGAAGTCCAAAAAAGTAAGTCATCTCTCCCATCATGGACATTTCAAATCTGTTTTTCATAAGATGACTAAATTCTTCACATAAAGATATGTTAGTTGATCCAAAAATAATATCATCAATCTGAACTAATTAGAAAATCACAACCAAATTCTTTTCTGAAAAGAGTTCTATCAATTCTACCTTTAACAAAACCATTTTGAATTAAATAATCAGACAAAATATCATACCATGCTCTAGGTGCCTGTTTAAGTCCATATAGAGTTTTCCTCAATCTATAAACCTTGTCTCCTTTGACAAAACCAGGAGGTTGCTCTACATAAACTTCCTCAGCTAAGATTCCATTAAAAAATGCTGACTTAACATCCATTTGAAAAACTATGAATCTTTTAAAAGTAGTATAGGCTAAAAACAATCTTATGGCTTCCAGACGAGCTACTGGTGCAAAGGTTTCATCATAATCAATCCCTTCTGATTGTGAGTAACCTTGTGCAACTAATCTGACTTTATTTCTAACCACAATATTGTTTGCATCTCTTTTATTTTTAAAGACCCATTTCGTTCCAATGACTTTTTGATGATGAGGCCTTTCAACAAGCTCCCACACATCTTGTCATTGAAACTGACTTAGTTCTTCTTGCATGGCGTTAATCCAGTTGGAATCAGTTAGAGCTTCAGTAATAGATTTATGTTCAAGTAATGACACATAGCAATTGAACATGCAATCTTGATTTAGTTGAGTCCTTGTCTGGACTCCAAATTCTAAATCTCCAATTATCTGTTCAGCTGGGTGATATGACATTACTTTCTTACCTTTATCTTTTACAATGGATGAAGTTTTGTCTGATATATTTATTTCAGATGATTTTATGTTACCTTCAGATGACTCTACCTGATCATCTGTGGTATTGGTTGTTTGATCAGCTGGTGAGAAAGAGCTTCCAGGTTCTTTTTCTTTGTTTGAATCTGGTTCTTTTTCTTCATCTGAATCTGATTCTTGATTGTAGAACTTTATGGTTGATCTTTTAAAAGTCACCTGATTCAGATCATCTGATATCTTTGTGATGTCATCTGTCTTACTATACTCAAAAGAAGATTCATCAAATACAACATGTGGAGTTTCTTCTACACACAAGGTTGTCTTATTAAAAATTCTATATGCTTTTGATACAGATGAGTATCCTAAGAATATTCCATCTGCTATCTTAGCATCAAAAGTTTTTAATTGAGATTTACCATTGTTGTGGATGAAACATTTACAACCAAATATATAAAAATATGAAATCTTGGGGGATCTTCCCTTCCAAATTTCATAGGGAGTTTTGCATTTATCTTTAACAATCAAACTTCTATTTTGAACAAAATAAGCTGTATTAACAGCTTCTACCCAAAACCTATGTGGAGTGTTGTACTCAGATAAAATTGTTCTAGCTGCCTCTTTCAAGGTTCTGTTTCTCCTTTCAACTACTCCATTTTGCTGTGGCGTCCGTGCAGCAGATGTTTCATGAGCTATGCCATTCTCAGTACAGTAGTTAGTGATAAGCTTATTAAGGAATTCAGTACCTTTATCACTTCTAATCTTAACAATAGTTAGTCCTTTTTCATTTTGAACCTTTTTAAGAAATTCTGGAATCTTAATCATAATCTCATTCTTTTTGTATAGGAAAATAACCCAGGTGAATCTTGAAAAGTCATCAACAATTACCAAAGTATATTTTCTTCCACTAAAGCTGAGAGGTGTCACTGGACCAAAAAGATCCATATGAAGAAGTTCTAGAATTCTTTCTGAAGAAGGACTACTTATTATTTTAAAAGAATCTTTAGTCTGTTTTTCTTTTTGACAAGAATCACACACATGGTTCTTTAAAAATACTTTATCAGGGAGTCCTTTTACTAAAGATTTCCTTGCAATTTTGTTAAGAGTTTTGAAGTTTAAGTGACCAAGACGTTTGTGCCATAGCCAACTTAAATCATCTGAACTCTTAGCAACAAGACAAGTGTCTTTAGGACAACTTTTAAAATTAGCAACATAAATGTTACCTTGTCTGACTCCAGCTAATAATATATTTTCATTAATACCATCTAGTACATAGCAAACATTATGAGTAAATTTAACATTTAACCCCTTATCACAAAATTGTGAAACAGATAGTAAGTTGTGCTTCAATCCTTCCACATAGTAGACTTCATTTACTTGAATATCACCCATCATCAGTGTTCCTACACCTTTGGTAAGTCCATAATTGTTATCCCCAAATATTACTCTTGGACCGTCTATGGAATGGTAGTTAGAAAGCAGACGTCTTTCATAGGTCATATGCTTAGAACAACCACTGTCAATATACCAAATAACCTCAAGAGTATCTCCTCTTTCTACTATCTTCTTGTCTTCCTGCAATCACAGATTTAATGCTTAGGTACCCTTTGTACTTTGGGCCCTTTCATGTTAAGTTGACACTTAGGTATCCAGACAAAGATATCAATGTTCCTTAAAACCATTGATTGGAGTTTGCATCCATATCTATCTACTAATATAAGACTTTCAAGGTCAATTTTGTTTAACTGATCTTTTGTAATCGTCTTGTATCTTGGTAAAAATGGATATGTTTTACTTCTTCCATCAAAGCCATTATACCTAGGATAAGACTTTGACTTAGTCTTTGGTTTGACCTTAGGAGCAACTTTCCTCTTCTGTGTTTTCTTTTCAGAAGTATCAGACGAGGTGATTAATTCCTTAGGTTTCCAAGGACTAAATCTAGTCTCCACCTTTGGTTTAGTTGCTTTAACAAAAACTCTAGGTTTTATTGGATCATTTTTCTTACTCCTATCAAAACCTAATCCAGTCTTGTCATTAGACTTTTGTGAAGTATTGAAGATCTTATCTATTGTGGTCTGAGAGTTATTTAAAAGTCCTAACTTGAGATTTAATTCTCTGTTAGTTCTTTTGTAACACTCATTTTCAGAATAGATGTTTGAAAATTTTATTTTTAAAGAATTCAATTCCTTTTCTAACTTGTCGGTCTTATCAGACAAGGTGCTAGTGATTGTCTCAGTCTGACATTCCCCCTTGAATGTACAGTCTAGTTTCTCACTATCCTTTGTTTGATTGACTTTAGTTAGATCAACAATTTGATTCTTTAAATTAAAATTTTCAGTCTCTATCTGTTTATATGCAGATAGAGCAGTCTCCAAGTCTTTCAAAAGTTTATCTATAAGACTAGGATCAGTTTCAGATAAGGTATCACAATCATTATCTGAAGAGGAATAGTAATGTACCTCTTTTGCCATTAAACAGATATCGTCATCTGACCCAAAATCAGATGATGATGTTTCATGAACTTCTTCTTTCTCAGCTAGAAGAGCTCTTTGATCAGCATACCTTCTGTCCCATTTTTTCCTCTTTTCTTCTCTCTCTCTTCGAGTGAGTTGAGGACAATCATAACTATAGTGACCAGGTTTGTTGCATGTATAACAAATATCTCCTCTGTCTGTCTTAGGGCTACTATCTCTTATTCTAATTGGTGACTTATGCTTTCTTGTCTGATCCTTTCTCCTATCATTGTCTGAACTCTTTTCCTCTTTATCCGATTTATAATTCCTTTGACTCGATCTATCTCTCTTATTTCTTTTGTACTTCATTTTAAGCCTCTCATATCGCTTTAACAAAAGTGCCATTTCCTCCTTAATTGATAAATCAGATGCCTTGGAGATTTTCTCGGATTCTTCTTGATGAAAAAACGTAACTGTCTTTCCAGATGTTGAAGATTCAGCTTCATCTTCTTCGTCTTCAATTTGGATATCATATTCTAATGCCTTGAGATGAGAAAATAGAGTGTGATGTGTTATTGAAGACAGATTCTCCTGTATGACTCTGGTTTCAGCAGCCACAGTACCGTCACTGGTTCCTCCATGATAAAATTTGATAGGTTCCTCTTCAAGAACCTCCTCCATTCTATCATGAATCGCTTTGAGATGGTTTTCCATCCTAAATTTCCAGTAATCATATTCTTCGATTGAGAATTCAGGTAGACTCATTGATTTCTTGCTCTTAACAGATGACATGATGAGATAGAAAACCAAAAACTTATACAATCTTATTAGTAGCAGGGTTAGAGGAATAAAGAAGATAAAGATAATCAAAAGATAATTTCAGAATCCTTTTAAGACCTAAAATCAATATCAGAACAGCTTAACACTGCTCTGATACCACTTGTTAGTCCCTATAAGTTGA
Organism: Paraleonurus japonicus; assembly: GCA_030762865.1. Classification (NCBI taxonomy): domain Eukaryota; kingdom Viridiplantae; phylum Streptophyta; class Magnoliopsida; order Lamiales; family Lamiaceae; genus Paraleonurus; species Paraleonurus japonicus. The sequence continues at coordinate 23,590,551 of CM061057.1, read as the reverse complement.
GTATATTAAAGAAATTTTGAATCAACCTTCTAGAAAAAATCTAGAAGGGGGGGGTTGAATAGATTTTTCAGATTTTACAAATCTTTGAGAACTTATTCAAAACACCAAAGTTACACAGCAGAATTTATTGTTAAATTTAACTTGATTCGGATCAAAAGCACACTGATATTTTGTCTAACTTTAATTCTGAAATTGAACTTTGATTATAAACTGAAATTGATATGAACAAATAAGTAAAATGAAAACAGTAAAGAACACAACAGTTTATAGTGGTTCGGATCAAACGATCCTACGTCCACTCTCCTCCTTCAACTTGAAGAAAGGTCTTCACTTACTATCTTCCTTCTTTCTTCTTACTTACTTACAACGTGAATCTTCAGCCTTATAACGAATTCTTCCTAATTTCTGAATATCAATGGCTTGAAGATGTTCTGTGAAAAGTGTTCTACAAACACTAAAAACTGAAAACGTATAGAACGTTTGTGCGCGTGATTACAATATTCGAATTCTGTGTGTAGAGAATGTGAGTGAATAACTGTGAAGTTGCAAAAGATCAAAATGTAATTCTATTCTGATTTCAATCCCTATTTATAGAGATCTTCCTTGGTAGTTGTAACTTCCTTGTGGATTCTGTTTTAGTTAGATATAACAGTCTAACTGAATCTTGTAACTTCTTCTTCGTTGGTTATAACTGCTTCTTGACACTTGTATGAAACTTTTTAACACTCCATCGTCTTCTCTTTGATTTACTCTGTCTTCGTCTTAGTCTCTTGTCTTGATGGTTGTTCATTTTTCTTGACCTCATCTGTCTTCTTCACACTGTCTTTGTCTGATATCTTAACCTCATCTAATTTCTGGTCCTCATCTGATCTCTTGTCCTGTCTGATAGTTTGTGTGTCCTTATCTAATATTTGTATTTAGCCTTATTTACATAATATTTCTTACATCAGCTGTCTATACAAGATATTCAGCTGGTCATCCTATTTTACATTTTAACTCATCAAAACTAAATACAACTTTCTTCCTAACATAACTACTGTTGTTGCAAGTTGTCACTTCAGCAGAAAAACAATCAATTTGCAGTGGAAATTTAATTTTCCTCCAAAGTACACGACATAAATGGAATTTGCTTGTAAGTTTAATTTCCCTCCAAATTACACATTAATATACATAAACTTCCCACCAAAACATCTGAAATTTAATTAAGATACAATTCCCTTCAAAATACAAAATCAAAACTAAGAAATCCCCCCATTTCTTATCAATAAATACTCCAACAGATTTCATAAATGATCATCTGCAACAAAAGAAAATTCATAAATGCAAACTCATTAGAAATGTCTACAAGCATCAATAAATATTTGAGTATTGATGAGAAGAATAAGTAAGTAAGGTATTGGAGTCCCTTTCACAAATTGTGGGAGGAGAGTGGATGTAAGATTATTCAAATCCGAACCACTATAAATCTTCGTATTCTTTACTGCTTTCCTTTATCTTTCTGTTTATTAATTGTTCATAGAATATCTTCTTAAACATCCATTTATATAAGGATTACTAAAGAATCAAGTATAAAATACTTTTCTGTTGTGTCTCTGTTTGAGTTGGGAAAATCACTTTATTAAAAAGAAAATTTGGATAGGTTTGTGAAATCTATTCAAACACCCCTTTCTAGATTTCACCTTCTAAGACTTGGTTTTCTGGGACCAACATATAATTTGACTACTCGTTCAATGTCAATACTAGTCCCTATAAAATCTATTTAAAAAAATGCATTCTCATAAATTTGAAGAAAGAGAAGTTTCGACTTGTTCATCCAAGGCCTTGCACCTCATAATAATACTAATAATATTTTTATCAACTAAGTTAATTTATAAATATTTATAAATGTTAGATATTTATTATATTTAGCTTGAGTTGAAAGTATATTAGAAATTTTATTACTAATACTAACAAGTAAATTAAGTATATCTATTTGAGTCAATAATTGTTAGGTACAATTTTGAACACCTCATAACTGTTTTTTTTTTTTTGAATCAACCCCCCCCCCCCTCTCTTAACTGTTAGATACAATATTTTTTGTAATTACAACTAACTACAAATTTTCAAGATAGAAGGTCAATAGTGCCCCTCATTCCATTAAAAGAGCTAGCAGACACTTTTTCTTGTCTCTCGGTAGCAACCATTTTTTATCATTTTGTCTCAATTACTTTGACACGGTTCACAAGATTTTATTTTTCTCTCTCTTTTTTTTTTAATTTCCTTCATATTTTTCATTACCAATTCAAAATTTGTAGCTGTAATTGAAGGATTCAGAATCAATAATTAAAAAAGAAAATATATTATTTTTTATTGTTCAATTTGAAATTACATATGTAACAAAAATTACATCATTATGTCTTTTTGCTCGTAAAAAAATCATGCTCTTCTTGCTCGTCTTCCTTCAAAATATTTGCAAACACTCTGAAAAATTTAAGAAAAACTTCAGAATCAAGAAATTAAACATATACAGTGCATACATATTCATAAATCAAGAAATTAAACCACCGATTAAGAAAAAACCCCAGAAAATTTATACAATCTAAGCTCACAAAAATCACCGATCCATTTTCGTCTAGTAAGAAGAGGAATTTAAACACATAAATCACAAGATTTTTGATAAATTCCAACCCCTAAACTAAACAGGATATTATAGAAAGAGACGACTCACCACTAAGTTAGGCGGTGATGCAGTGGATCGCTGAGTCACTCACTAAGTCTCGCATCTAGAACTTATTTTCATCTATTGAGGTGCATGAAATCTCCGATGAGTACATTGGTCGCATTGGTTGTCTCATCAGTTAAGGTGGTCGCGATGGCGGTGGGGGATACGGTGGTTGTGGTGGTGGTGGGGTTTAGAGGTTCGGTGGTGGTCTTTGGAGAGAAAATAGATTGGGTGGTGGTCATTGCCGCTGGTGGTGTTTTTTTCCTCCCACATCGTCGATCTGTTACCATCTCCACCAACAACCTGTGCATTAAAGAAAATAAGACGTTTAAAAAATAAATAAATAGCACAATTATTTTTTTCATATCAAAACTCATATTTATTCTCAACATCTTCTCTAGTTAAGGAGCGAATTCGTCACCATCTTATGCCGTTCGAGATTGAGGAAAACCCTCCGTAGCACACTATTAGGGGTTTCTTCTCCTATAAAAAATCTGAAATCATATATGATCAATGCATGCAAATAACCTGTCTTTATAAGAGCATCATCAATGCTAGTGAGGAGTTTTGGGGTAGAAAATTAACATATGTGTGCCACCTCAAAAATTTTATACTCATACCTCAAAAAACTTCTTCCCCTCCCTATACATCCTACTCAAAAGTAATTATTTATGGGTCCCACTATTAAATCATCTATTTTATTTTTTTTTTCATATTTATTCATTAACTATTTTTATTTATAATACAAAATATTACAATAAATGTTAATCTTAATATTTAAATTATAAAAGTAAAATAATATTAACATATTTTTTGACAAAATATTATTGAAAGATTATTTATAAATGAACAAGGAGTACAACATTTAATATTTACAACAATTGAAAAACAAACATAAAAAATGAAAATAACAACTAAATGCTTTGTAAACTAAATTAATGTTCTTAATTTCGTGCCCATACGTGTTCACTCAAGTCCTTTTGTAGTTGTCAATGTGTACATTTTTCATATTTATTCGTTAACTACTTTTATTTATAAATTGACTTCTAATTATTAAATATTACACTGAAATATTAATTACATTATTTAAATTATCATAATATGTAAATATTTATTGACAAGTTTATTAGAAATAAAATAAGTACAAAGAAATAAAAAGAAATAGTAATAAATAAAAGAAATTAATAATAAAGTTAGTCTGTGGGACCCACTGAACTATACTCATTCTCACTTTTTTCTTCTTTTTTTTTTTTCCCCTTCGCGTGTAGGAATATTCCTTCCCTATTTTCTCTACCTATGCCACATCATCTCCCTTTCATTCACCTCTTCCTTCATTTTGGGTGAGAAGTAGTAGTCCATGTAGGATTCCTCACTCTCACTGTGGATGCTCTAAAGAAAGCCCACCAAGTAAAACTCCTTTCTAATTTCACACACATCAGAGAGAGGGATTCACTGCCGGAGGATGGTTTTTTAGAGACGGAGGGTGAGGGGGTTTAAAAAGAGAGTGAAGATATTCAATTGATAAAAATGAAATAATCGCTCATACTTGAGAGAGAAAAATATTGAGTAGATGAGGGTACATTTGGTATTTTTAGGGACCCCTTTGTATTTAGTAGTATTTTTTTTAAGAAAAAATATAGTACCTTTTAGATCAGAAGGAGTTTTGATGAGTTAAATTGTATAGATTAGGCTAAGCTCATGTAAGTAAGATGACCAGCTGAATATGTATAGAACAGCTGATGTAAAGAATTCTAGTGCTAGGCTAATCAGACTAGGTGGAGCTAGAATAGTCAGCTGAAGTCGAGAAAGAGAAGGTCATCTAAAGACGATCTTAACAAAGTCATTTGTTGGAGAAGAGAATGAAGAGCTCAAGATGAGGTCAAGACCAGATGAGTAGAATAAGAAAGGCAAGTCTCCACCAAGTCAGCAGCAGACGACTAGCATAAAATTAGCTGAAGTCAAGACAGTTTTCAAGAATAAGTTTGTTGAACGGTTTTTGGTTTGTTACAACAAACTAACCATTTCACAAGCTTATAAATATGTTTGAGCACAGTTCTGAATAGAATAATTAACACTCTCATTTTCAATACTCACGAATTTTAAAAGAACACTCACAAAATTTTCAAAAGAATCTTCATAAGTTTCTAAGTGTTTGTAGAACACCCACTTGTACATCTTCAAAGTTTATGCACTGTAATTTTCAAGTTTCTAGATAGTTAGGCAGATTGAAGATAGAATTGAAGAGAAGAATCTTCACATCTTTGTAATTGTAATCAAGTAAGCAAGTAAGAAAGTAAGTTAGTCGAGGCCCTTCTTCAAGTTGAAGAAGGAGAGTGGGTGTAGGATCAGTTTGATCCGAACTACTATAATTCCTGGTGTTCTTTACTTCTTGTTTTACTTATTTGTTGTTATTCAACTATTCAATCAAATTCATTTCAGATTTAAATTCAGATTGCTTTTTGATCCTTAAAAGGTTGAGTTAAAACTTGTTTCCGTTGTTTAGCTTTGATATTTAGAATTGATAATCTGATCTTTGAAAAAGATTTGATAATCTATTCAACCACCCTTCTAGATTATCACTAGGAGGCGATCTTAGCTTGTTTACTCATTCAATCTCTGGGCCAACAATACCTAATAGTAATAAGTAATAAAAAGTTGTATCTAAGAGTAATTGATCTTATTTATTTTACTATTACTGAATTAATTAATTAAATTATAAAATTTTCTAATTATGTAATTTTTTTTATATATAATTGACTTAATTATTTTATTGTCTCACTATGTTTGATGACTTTTTCATTTAGAAAATCATAATTTGTGAGAATTTCAAATACGTAATTAAGTGTATGAAATGATTAATGAAATTTTAAGAATTTTAATTGTTTAAAATTTTAACTTTTGTATTCTTAATGTCTAAATATATATAATAATAAAATAAAATTCTAATTATTTGATTTTTTAATCTTACAATCGATTTTGATATGTCATTTTTCATATTAACGTGTATTTAACATGTGACATTATATTTGTGTAATAATATTGAATCTAATTAAAAGAAATATAATCACATGGATTTGAACCTTGCACATCTATAAATTTTTGGGAATATTACAACCAGATACACGGTTCTTGTGCATATTGCAACCAGATACAAAAATAACCGGTGGTCCCCACAAAACTGTTGATTTTCCATATTTACCCTTCTTGCATTGACTCTCTCTCTTTAAGAAATCTGCCCACGCTCTCACCTCTCTCTCCTCTCTGCGCACGCTCTCTCTCTCTCTTCTCTGGTTTCTCTTTTATCTCTCACATCCCATCCCATCGGATTCTCTTACTTAAAAATTCATTTCCCTATTCTTAAATTCAGATTCAAAATTCAAAATTGTTGTCTCTTTCCGACGCCCCCAACTGTCTCTCTAAGAGCTAAACCATGGCGAAACCGAGGGGGAGAAATGGGGCTTTCGACGTCGCACCTTGGAAGAAAATCGGTTCACCATCGACCCTGCTACCACTCTTCAGGTTTGATTGTTGTGTTTATGGTTTTGTTTATATTTTGGGTTTTTGTGTAAAGGGAATTCGGAGAGCGTAGCAAGAAGAAGTCCTATTTGCCCCAAGATAAGCAATTCCTGATAACTAGAAATGGTTAGTGGACTCCCTTTTCCAAAAATTTCTTGATAACCCAAAGGTATAAATATGTAGATTGTTAGTTCCCCATAGTGACACAAACAAGTTTCTCAACTGTATGGTACAACTCAATAAGTGGTGTTTTGTTCTTTGGTTTTTTTATTTTTCATTTTTAATGCTGGTTTTTTCATGTTTTTGGGTTTATCCATTCCTTATTGGCTACTATTGGGAAGCAGAAATGTATCAATTATTGAATTTCTCTAGTAGAGATGATAGTTTTCTTTTGTTAATGTGTGTGCCAAATTATCCAGATGAAGTTGCATTTTTTATGTGTTTATACTGTCTATTTTTTTTCTCTTTCTTCGTTTGCCATTTTTTATTGAATTTTTTTGTTATAGTGATTTTTTGTTCTCTAATTCTTATAGAGACATATGATTATTGGAATAGCAGCAGAATACAAGTTCATTCACTCAAAGTTGAATTAGGATCGCTTGAATGCTTTTATGTTTGAATATATTTGAATTATACTCATTCTTATGTTGGGTATCTGTAATGAGGGATATTAATAGGTTTCAAGTTTTGAATATATTTGAACTATACTCATTCTTATGTTTTGAATATATTTGTCCCTGACCAAACTCATACATGAGGGATATTAATGGGTTTCAAGTGTTGAAAAAAATTGTACAATAGAAGAAAAAAATTTGCACAGTAGCAGAAAAAAATTGCACAATAGCAGAAAATAATTTGCACAGTAGCAGGAAAAAATTTGCACAATAGCATAAAATAATTAGTAAATGTGTGTCAAATATTTATGATATTGTGCAAATATTTCACTCGCATGCCAAATATTTATTGGATTCTTGTGTGCCTGACATTGTGCACTATGCACTTGATCGTTTATCTTACATAATATATATTTATCGCATCCTAACTAATGTGTATTATATTGATTAGAGACTAGGTGGACAACCCTCGTATGGTTTTGATTTGCTAAGCAATGAGAAGATTTATCCACTAGGAACTTTCTACCATATTTTTCTGTCTTTCTAGTGAATTCTTGTGACTTTATTTTTTGTAGACTTTTAAATGGGTATGTCTTATATCCAAATATTTGGTTTAATGAAATTAAATGTGCCATGGTTATTGATACACATTATTATTATAAAGCATTGTTAGAATTAGGTTCATGGAACTTAGTGTTGTACATATGTAATGAACATATATTATTTTTTTTTCTCAATGAATTAGTTTTATTTTTCTTAATTTAGGATTCTATCCTCTTAATTAGTGTGAAAATTGCTTGAAATTCATGTGATTAATTTGCTTAATTGTATAGGATTTCTTGCATTTATTTACATTAAATTGACTAATTACACTTGAGATGAGAAGGGTATTGGTTTGCTATTTTTGTAGGAAACTTGAGAATATTTGGAGCAAAACACATGCCTATTATTTTGTGAGGTCAATTGAAAGAGAATCAAAAAGTCGAGCAAGGAATGAGAAAAAATTACAATCGGGCTTGAAAAAAAAAAAGAATTTAGGCCCATTTGTTGGAGGCCCAGCCAAATTAATTACAAAGGGCATATGGCCGCAAAAGAAGAAGGAAAAAAAGGAAAAGAATAGAAAAGAGGAAAAGTTGCTGAAAGAAATGAGCCACACTTTTTGAAAAAGGAAGACAACAACTTATAAAAAAAGAACAGGAAATAGGCGTGAAGGGGGGAAGCCGTGAGGAACAGCAGTGTGAAGGGGCAGCAGTAGGTTTCTAGAATTTTAGGGGTTTTTCCATTTTTCTCCACACACACTCACACACATAGTTTAGGTGTTCTTCATAGTTAATTTAATTTCTTGCAAAGTAGAAGATAGATTTCATACAATCAAGTGTATTGCACTCTCACAAGGTGACATCTCTCCTTATTTCATTTATCTATTGGTTAATTTCATTTTAATTATGTTTTCCCTAATTTTTATGTTCATGGGTTTATTGTTTAAATTCATGTTTGGCTAGATTTCTCTTGTGTTTGGGTGTGATGACCCTTGGATGAATTAATTTTGATGATCATTTGATTGGGTGTTTCATTTATTGAGGTGATTAATTATTCTAATGTGATTTGCATGATTTAATTGCTAGATTAGGTTTTGATCCTTTGTTAATTGATTTAATTTGCTCAAAGAGATTTGGTTTATTGAATTGATTCTTAGGTGTTAGGCTTGGTTTTGTGATTGAAGTTAATATTGGATTAACTCAAGGAGACTTGATTAATTTTCATTAGAATCTACATTAGGATACGTTAATTGCTCGATTTTATTTCTAGTGATTAAGTGAGGAGACTTAGGGTGTCGTCTCTAAACTATCTTACGTGCTTATTTGGTATATTAAACATAGGCTTATCAAGTACGGTTGATATGTGATTTTTTGCTAGATAGCTTCTATTATCCCTCGTTAATTGAAACACCGATCATGTGTGATGTGATACCCGAGACACTCACTACTCATTGGCCAATATATATTTCATGCATTGAGTACATTTTAATTAACTATGTGCTACTTGTGATTTTTAATTATTTTATCTTCCATTATTTTATTGTGCTTTTAAATACTGAATTAATTAAATATGTCTTTATATGTTTAGTGGTGAGAAAATTAATTCATAAGTGATTGAGATTTTCATGGTGTTTGAGTAGTAATACAAATTATATAATTATTAGTAGTATTAATTATATTAGTTATAATATAAATTGTATTATTAGAATATTATATATATATATATATATATATATATATATAGTATAATGAATAGATTAGATAAAAGAAAAGAAAAAAAAATAAAATAATAATAAAATACCAAAACTTACCTGAGAAGCTAATTAAGATTAAGGCGGTGGATTTGAGAAATCCTTATCAACTAACAAGTTGATAGGCAGGCATAGTTACCCATTTACGCAAGAAAGAAAAGACCGAGAGAGAGAAATAGAAGAGAGAGAGAGAGAGAGAGGATCGTGTCGTGCGAGATCGTGAAGCGTTTTGGTAAGTTTTCGACTTCCGTCAATTGACAAATTTTATACCGTTTTGAAGCTCGTGAGGAGTAGAACAAAACCCTATCCTCAAATTATTAATAATTGTTCTTATTTGATAGTGAAAGCTGTAACAAGGGTTTAAGGGTTTGATTTTATCGACGTTTTTGCGGACTTGAGGTAAGTAGAAATTCATTTGCACCTACAATGCATAAATATAATATTTCGTGAAGTATTTATGCTTAATTGGTGATATGTGAATATTATGTTAATTATGATATTTGATTGGTATTTAATTATTATTGTGAAAGGAGTCTGTGAGCTCCATATCTGAAGTGGAATGAACCTGTGAGTTCAGTGAGTATTGTGAATTGAATCTGTGAGTTCAGTTATTGTTGTAAATTGAACCTGTGAGTTCAGAGATTATCGTGAAAGGAATTTGTGAATTCCACGATATTGCAAAAGTGAAAAGGGTGTCTTGAGCATGTGGTTTTACTGTATGTATATGTTGCATTGCATCATGCATATCATGCATTAATATGAAAATGTTTTATCAAATGGTGTGTTTGACCACATTATGCACCGAGGGCGGCAGGGGCGACCTAGGAGTTAAGGCGACCTGGCAGATCCTGGTGTATGCTACCTAGAGTAGGCCACCGTCTCATATGCTATGGTGTGTGCATATTTTTCAGAGGGGACTTCTGAACGGACAGGGGGTCAGGTTTGGTGATGGACCTCGCTAGGCCGTTAGAGGGTGGGATCCTCAACAGTGTGGGTCGGCGTGGAGGAATAACTTCTTGGTGGCCATGAGGGGCGCGATGGGGGGGGGACCCTTGGTGGCCACAAGAGGATGAGCCTTACGTCGAGGTCATACATATAGTGGCCACTTAAATATAAATTCAGGGGCCCTAACGAGTGTTTCATAAATAAATTGATGATTTTAAAGAGAGTGCATTGTGCATTGGGAGGTTTTCGAACTAAACACCACATCATGCATAATTTCTGCTTACTGAGATTTATATCTCACCCAGTAGGTAATCCTGATGATTACTGATGAGGTTACTGGACAAGCCGTGGCGCTCTTGCAGGGTTTTGAGTAGCTGTGAACATAGATGACGACCTGTTGGGCAGGACCGTGGCTTATTTTGCTTCTGCTATTGTATTTTATGTCTGTTTTGGATATGTACAGTATAAACAAGCATGTACTGGTGTTAATGTGAACAAGTTATGTTTTGAATACGTGATAATGTTATGTCGTTTGAAAAAAAGAAAATGGAGCAGGTTTTTCTTGGTTGTTTTAATGTTTAAGTTCATATTATGTTGGTTGTGTAAATGGGGTCGTGTCATGTGATTCGTAATTAAGGATTCCTTGGTAATTTGCACCCGAGCACATTTTTCTCATATTAGTTATCTCTTGGTAATTTGCTTGTTGGTTATTCTTAGTTGTTTAATTTAGATTTAATTTTGCAAAACCGTGTCCGACTCTATAATACCGTGACAACTTGTAATTCTAGGGATCCTTGCTCGACTTAGTTCCTTTGGGTTCGATAACTTGGTTGTGTCTTAAATATACTTACTCGAAAAAGCCACACAACAACAACCACAATTCCCATACTATAATACCACAACAACCATACCCCTACCCTCAACAAGCCCCATAATTCCCATACTATCCACCCCCACAATACTTCCCACAATATCCCCAAATGTCTTATCCTCAAGAACCACCTCATTAACCACAAGCTCAAAATCAACCCGTTCAAGAGCCTCAACCCCAAGGCCGTCCACTTCGTGAGTATTTTGAGCCACAATTGAGAGAGTTCTATGATGAGATTGCTAGACCTCGCATTGAGGCTAACAATTTTGAGATTAGCCCGACCTTGCTAAGGATGCTTAGAGAAAAGTAATTCGAGGGGAAGGATGAAAATGAAGATCCCCATAGTCACATGGCCCAATTCTTAGAGATCTCCAACACCACCAAATACAATGGTATTTCGGAGGATGCAAAGAAGCTTCGTCTCTTCTCATTCACTCTTACGAGGAGAGCGAAAGCTTGACTCAATTCAATTCCATCTCGGGGACCGTGAGAACATAGGAGGATCTAAGCAAGAGGTTTTTGATGAAGTTCTATCCTCCTTCCAAGACCTTACAAGCCAAAGAAGCAATCTCACAATTCCGTCGGGAAAAACGGAGAGTCCATTACTACCGCATGGGAGAGATTCAGGAACCTTTTGATAGCATGTCCTCAACATAGGTTTCCCGATGAGCAAACGATCATGTACTTCTACACCGGACTTAATGACTCCGATCGTGCCTTTCTAAATGCTTGTGCAAGTGAATCTATTTGGTCAAAGTCCGTGATCGAGATGAATCAAATCATGAAGAATATCACTCAAGATTCATTTCAAGCTCAAGTAGGTCGAGGAAATCATCATAGAGTGTCTCAAATTGAAGAAATTGAATCTATGAAAGCTATGATGATGTCCATGATGGATAGATTTGGAGCTCTAATATCTCAACAAGGTGGAAATCTTCCACCACTTGTCCAAGGTGATATGTGTCAAGGTGCAAATTCTATGGAAGCAGTGAACTATATGGGATAACCACAATATCAAGGGAATTACCAAGGTGGAAGACCTTATCAAGCACCTTTTCAAAATCGAGCTCAAGAAAATCTTTCTTCACAACCTCAAGTTCCATTCATGCCTCAACAAGGAGGGTAAGTTCCAAGCAACAACAACAATTGAAGGAGACATGAAAACTTCTCCTATGCTAATCCAAGAGCGGCGGTTCAATTTCCGCCCGGTTTCGATCCGGGAGTGAAACCTCCCAACAATGAAGGGAAATCAAATTTGGAGGATATTTTGGCAAAATTCATGGGATGCACTCAAGAAAGTTTTGAAAAGATGAAAATATATGGTGAGCTCATTGTCAAGCCAAATGAAACAAATGGAGTTTCAAATGGGTCAACTTGCAAACACATTGAGCCAACTTCATACAAAAGACAAGTATCCGTCTACAACCGAAGTAAATCCCAAAGAACAATGTAAAGCCATCAAGCTAAGAAGTGGTACAAGTTATGAAGGGTCTCCTATGCCTACTAATGAAGGAGATAAGAAAGAAGTTGAGGAAGATGATGAAGAAGAGGAGATAAAGGTGCCTAGTGAAGATGAGGAAGATAAAAGAATGTGGTTTGGAAATGAGCAAAGAAGAATTGAAAAGGGCAAAGAAAATGAGGAAGATGGTGAGAAAGTCGAGAAAGTGCACAAGCCTAAGTGGAAGAAAGCCAAAGAGGCAAGAGAAGAAAGAAAAGAAGTTGAGAGATACTCATGGGGAGTTCCTAAAACCATTGAGCCTATTCCTTTTCCTCAACATTTCATGAAGAAGAAGATGGACGAGAAGTTTGCCAAATTCTTTGAAGTGTTTAAGAAGCTCTACATTAATATCCCATTTTCGGAAGCTCTTGAGCAAATGCCCAACTATGTAAGATTTCTCATAGATTTAATTGCCAAGAGGAGGAGAATTGAAGAGCCCGAAATCGTGAAATTGACAATGGAGTGTAGTGCCTTGCTCAAAAGGGACTTGCCACAAAAATTGAAAGACCCCGGTAGCTTCACAATCTTGTGTGATCTTGAAAATGGAGTTGTGAAAAATGTCTTATGTGATCTTGGTGCAAGCATCAATTTGATGCCTATGTCTATGTTCAAGAGGCTTGATCAAGGTGATTTGTGCTCAACTTCTATCACACTTCAATTGGCCGATGGATCCACAACAATCCCAAAAGGGGTAGTGGAGGATGTACTCGTGAAAGTGGAGAAATTTGTCTTTCCGGCGGACTTCATTGTGCTTGAGATGGATGAAGACAAAGAAGTTCCTCTAATTCTTGGAAGACCATTCCTAGCCACTTCAAGAGCGGTGATAGATGTCATAAAAGGGAAGCTTACTTTGAAGCTTAATGATGAGGAGATCAATTTCTCCATCAAAGACTCAATGAAGCATCCAACGGAGAAGGAAGAGTGTGACTCAATTGATATTGTTGATTTAAGACTTCAAGAGGCTAAATATGAATCTTTTTCTACTCTCTTAACTTATGATCATACTATATCTTCTTGTGGATTAAATGCTAATGAGTCTTGTGTTTCACTTTTTGATCTTAGGAAGGAGAAGACTTCTCAAGAACTCTTGCTTATCCCTGGAGATGAAAAGAAGGAAGAAGTGAAAGATGTGACCAAACTTGAGCAAGTCTCAAGTTTGGGGGTGTTGGAGAAAGGAAAGTTGCCACAAGAGAGAAAGAAATGGAAAAGTTTTGTGATTGGAGATGAAGTGGTATGGAACGAGTCAAATTGGAGTCGATTGCTAGGAGTGGAGAGACTCAAGATCAAAGAAGTGTTGATGGTGAAAGAAGTCAAAGATGGAGGAAAGCTTGTGCTAGAAGATAGATGGGGATGTTGTCTTTTGACAAAGGAGACCTTGGTGAAGCATAGGGATTCTCCTATTCCAATGGAGGTGCCCAACATTGACATTAAAAGGGAGTATGAACTCATTGAGTTCCGTCCGGCATAGGACGTTAAAACTAGCATTAGATGGGAGGCAACCCATCCTTTACTTGCTTTCTTTAATTTCCGTGCTTATTTATTGTTTTCAATAAGTGTGTTTGTGTTGTTTGTTAGGAAGTCGAGGTTGTGCAAGTGAGGCTTAGTGAGGTTTACAAGCTTGAAGAAGAGAGGGTACGTGAAGACCTTTAGGTACAACACCTTCTCTAGACTTAGATTTGTCTAAGTTTGGGGGAGGTGTGCCTCTTTTCATGCTTTTCCATTTGCACCGGTGCACTTTTTATTTTTGAGCTTACATGGTATACTATACTTGTAAATAATTTTGGTGATGTGCTTTCATTTCTTAGTAGTAGGTAGTTGTGTGCAACTCAATTAGCTAACTATCTTACCAAACTTTTAACTGCTTGGCAATGAAAAAGTTTGGGGGGTATGTTAGTTTAGCGATTTTCGTTGCACCAATTTGCCTCTCATTAGCATGAGAAAATTTTTGTGAATTGGAGCTTATTAGTGGATTAATTGCTTATATTTGAGTCTATTTTTCTTGAAAGTAGTTGTTTTGGAGAAGTGTTGTTATGTGTAGGGGTATATGATTGAGATTATGTTCATAAGCATGTGTGCTTGATTGGTGGACATATTGGACTTTTGATGTGATCATGAGTTGATTTGTAGCTTGATGCTAGCTTGATGAATTGTTGTGTGATGATGGATGTGAGTGAGAATGTTTGATTCCTTGCTCATTTTTAAGCCCGTGAGCTTTTGTGCCTTTTAAATCGTACATTTTATACGGTTCAATCCCTTGTTGAGTGCATCGTTCATGAATTTGCATGCTAGAACTTGCCTAGAGACTTGTCAAAATTGAGTTTTGTGTGGATTTTGTGAATATGATAAGAGGCCTTGTTTGTTTTGAAAGCCAATTAGCCAAATTTGACCCCACCAAAAATATTGATTTCCCTAGTGAGCCAATTTGAGCCTAAAATCCTTATTTCTTTGGCAAACTTGTGAAATTGAAGTCATTTTGTCTATCCTTATGAGCCTTTTTGTCCTTATGATTAGTAGAGCTTTGATTGTTGACAAAAGAATGGTGATTGAAAAGAAAAGTGTGGTGGTTTAATTTGCTATGTTTGAGGAGAGAAAAAGAAAGAAGGGTTGAAAAGAAAAAAATTGAATTGTGGAAAAGATGAGAAAAATGATAGTGAAAAAAAAATTCAATTGAGTGCTTGGAAATGCAAGAAAAGTCTCAAAGGAGTTTGGTGGTGAATTATATTTGAGAAATAGTGGAAAAAAGAAAAGAAAGAGTGATGATTGTTGAGATTTGAGTTGAATTGTATTGTATTGCTTGATCAACTTTCATTTGCTCTACTAATTGTTGAGCTACTTGTCTTAAAATTCACCCACCTTGTCCAAAGAGCCTACATTACAACCTTGAGAAAGCCCTCTTTGATTCATGTTTGAAGCACAAAAAGATATGATGGAGATTGAGTCTTTTGGCAAGCCTATGGTGTTCATTTTTGTGGATTGATGATTGAGTGCATATATGTCCTTATACACTTGAGTGATGTGTGAAACACTCCATTGAAGGAGCATTGAGTTGAGCGTTTGAATAAACATTTGTCAAAACAGGACATTTTTTAGTGCTAGTGGAAAGTTTGCATTGATACTTGTTCTCATTGAAGAGGTTTGATTGTCCTATTTCGTTCTTGTGCTCATTGAACATAATTGCAATTGATTCACCCTAATGTGCTTATTTGCCTTGTTGTTTGAGGACAAACAACATCTTAAGTTTGGGGGAATTTGATTAGTGTGAAAATTGCTTGAAATTCATGTGATTAATTTGCTTAATTTTATAGGATTTCTTGCATTTATTTACACTAAATTGACTAATTACACTTGAGATGAGAAGGGTATTGTTTTGCTATTTTTGTAGAAAAATTGAGAATATTTGGAGCAAAACACATGCCTATTATTTTGTGAGGTCAATTGAAAGAGAATCAAAAAGTCGAACAAGGAATGAGAAAAAATTACAATTGGGCTTGAAAAAAAAAAGAGTTTGGGCCCATTTGTTGGAGGCCCAGCCAAATTAATTACAAAGAGAAGACAAAGAACTTGTAAAAAAGAACAAGAAATAGGCGTGAAGGGGGGAAGCCGTGAGGAACAGCAGCGTGAAGGGGCAGCAGTAGGTTTCTAGAATTTTAGGGTTTTTTTCCATTTTTCTCCACACACACTCACACACATAGTTTAGGTGTTCTTCATAGTTAATTTAATTTCTTGCAAAGTAGAAGATAGATTTCATACAGTCAAGTGTATTGCACTCTCACAAGGTGACATCTCTCCTTATTTCATTTATCTATTGGTTAATTTTATTTTAATTATGTTTTCCCTAATTTTTATGTTCATGGTTTTATTGTTTAAATTCATGTTTGGCTAGATTTCTCTTGTGTTTGGGTGTGATGACCCTTGGATGAATTAATTTTGATGATCATTTGATTGGGTGTTTCATTTATTGAGGTGATTAATTATTCTAATGTGATTTGCATGATTTAATTGCTAGATTAGGTTTAGATCCTTTGTTAATTGATTTAATTTGCTCAAAGAGATTTGGTTTATTGAATTGATGCTTAGGTGTTAGGCTTGGTTTTGTGATTGAAGTTAATATTGGATTAACTCAAGGAGACTTGATTAATTTTCATTAGAACCTACATTAGGATACATTAATTGCTCGATTTTATTTCTAGTGATTAAGTGAGGAGACTTAAGGTGTCGTCTCTAAACTATCTTACGTGCTTATTTGATATATTAAACCTAGGCTTATCAAGTACGGTTGATATGTGTTTTTTGCTAGATAGCTCCTATTATCCCTCGTTAATTCAAACACCGATCATGTGTGATTCGTAATTAAGGATTCCTTGGTAATTTGCACCCGAGCACATATTTCTCATATTAGTTATCTCTTGGTAATTTGCTTGTTGGTTATTCTTAGTTGTTTAATTTAGATTTAATTTTGCAAAACTATGTCTGATTCTATAATACCATGATCACTCTTACGAGGAGGCGAAAACGGCTTCAATTCAATTCCATCTGGGACCGTGAGAACATAGGAGGATCTAAGCAAGAGGTTTTTGATGAAGTTCTATCCTCCTTCCAAGACCTTACAAGCGAAAACGTCCTACTTGGTCGAGTCGGAAAAAGCGGAGAGTCCATTACTACCGCATGGGAGAGATTCAGGAACCTTTTGATAGCATGTCCTCAACATAGGTTTCTAGATGAGCAAGCGATCATGTACTTCTACACGGACTTAATGACTCCGATCGTGCCTTTCTAAATGCTTGTGCAAGTGAATCTATTTGGTCAAAGTCGTGATCGAGATGAATCAAATCATGAAGAATATCACTCAAGATTCATTTCAAGCTCAAGTAGGTCGAGGAAATCATCATAGAGTGTCTCAAATTGAAGAAATTGAATCTATGAAAGCTATGATGATGTCCATGATGGATAGATTTGGAGCTCTAATATCTCAACAAGGTGGAAATCTTCCACCACTTGTCCAAGGTGATATGTGTCAAGGTGCAAATTCTATGGAAGCAGTGAACTATATGGGATAACCACAATATCAAGGGAATTACCAAGGTGGAAGACCTTATCAAGCACCTTTTCAAAATCGAGCTCAAGAAAATCTTTCTTCACAACCTCAAGTTCCATTCATGCCTCAACAAGGAGGGTAAGTTCCAAGCAACAACAACAATTGAAGGAGACATGAAAACTTCTCCTATGCTAATCCAAGAGCTGGCGGTTCAATTTCCGCCCGGTTTCGATCAAGGATGAAACCTCCCAACAATGAAGGAAATCAAATTTGGAGGATATTTTGGCAAAATTCATGGGATGCACTCAGAAAGTTTTGAAAAGATGAAAAATATGGTGAGCTCATTGTCAAGCCAAATGAAACAAATGGAGTTTCAAATGGGTCAACTTGCAAACACATTGAGCCAACTTCATACAAAAGACAAGTATCCGTCTACAAGCGAGTAAATCCCAAAGAACAATGTAAAGCCATCAAGCTAAGAAGTGGTACAAGTTATGAAGGGTCTCTATGCCTACTAATGAAGGAGATAAGAAAGAAGTTGAGGAAGATGATGAAGAAGAGGAGATAAAGGTGCCTAGTGAAGATGAGGAAGATAAAAGAATGTGGTTTGGAAATGAGCAAAGAAGAATTGAAAAGGGCAAAGAAAATGAGGAAGATGGTGAGAAAGTCGAGAAAGTGCACAAGCTTTAAGTGGAAGAAAGCCAAAGAGGCAAGAGAAGAAAGAAAAGAAGTTGAGAGATACTCATGGGGAGTTCCTAAAACCATTGAGCCTATTCCTTTTCCTCAACATTTCATGAAGAAGAAGATGAATGAGAAGTTTGCCAAATTCTTTGAAGTGTTTAAGAAGCTCATTAATATCCCATTTTAGGAAGCTCTTGAGCAAATGCCCAACTATGTAAGATTTCTCATAGATTTAATTGCCAAGAGGAGGAGAATTGAAGAGCCCGAAATCGTGAAATTGACAATGGAGTGTAGTGCCTTGCTCAAAAGGGACTTGCCACAAAAATTGAAAGTCCGAGGTTGGCTTATTTCTAAGTTTGTGAATATTAATGCTGAGTCCGTTTGGTGGCAATGGGAGAGGCATGAAATCGAAGTCGCTTGATTATATTTTCCAGCCGTTTGATAATTTGATGTAAGTATTTACACACTTCATTATTGCTTACTTTTTGTACTTACAATATTCTGTCTTATTTAGGATGTAATATTATTTTTTTGTTTTTTTTTTTCTCGGCGGAGGAATTTGGCTTGGAGATGATGAAGATCAAGAATTATCGTACCTGGAAGACCATTCCTAAATGCATAATATGATGAAAGTATTACCGTTTAGTTTTTAAAAGTATAAAGTACTTGCGTTTAAAAGTATTACTACTGGGGTTTAATGCATTTCGCTTTGGTTTTGTCTCGTTTGTTTCCGGTGGAATTTGACGAAACGGGAAAGTACCTGGATTCATGTGCTACCTAGATGAACACATAAAAAGGTGGGTCTTCTTGTGGTTAAATCTAAGATCTTTTTTTCCCTTTTTTGATCTTAGGAAGGAGAAGACTTCTCAGAACTCGCTTACCCTGGAGATGAAAAAAGGAAGAAGTGAAAGATGTAAACCAAACTTCCCCAAGTTTGGGGGTGTTGGAGAAAGGAAAGTTCCCCACAAGAGAAAAAGAAAGGAAAAGTTTTGTGATTGGAGATGAAGTGGTATGGAGCGGTTTAAATTGGAGTCGATTGCTGGGAATTGGAGAGACTCAAAAACAAAGAAGTGTTGATGGTGAAAGAAGTCAAAGATGGGGGAAAGCTTGTGCTAGAAGATAGATGGGGATGTTGTCTTTTGACAAAGGAGACCTTGGTGAAGCATGGGATTCCCCTTTTCCCAAAAGGAGGTGCCCAACATTCTTTAAAAGGGAGTATGAACCCCCGGAGTTCCGCCCGGGCATGGGGGCTTAAAAAATAACGCGAGGGGGAACAACCCACCCTTTCTTGCTTTTTTTAAATTTTCCTGCTTTTTATTGTTTTCAATAAGTGTTTTTTGTGTTGTTTTTTGGGGGAAGTCGGGGGTAAAGGGTAAAGGCAGTGGGGGTTTACAAGCTTGAAGAAGGGGGGTACTTGAAGCCCCTTTAGGTACAACACCTTCTCTAGACTTGGATTTGTCAAAATTTGGGGAGGTGTGCCTCTTTTCATGTTTTTCCCCATTTTTCCGGGCCTTTTATTTTTAACCACTTTAATTTATAATACTTGTAAATAATTTTGGTGATGTGTTTTTATTTCTTAGTAGTAGGTAGTTGTGAATTTTCTTTTGGCTAACTATCTTACCAAACTTTTAATTGGGCTTTTTAAAAAGTTTGGGGTTGTTTAGTTTAGCGTTTTTTCGTTGCACCCAAATTTCCTTTCCCCATTAGAAAGAGAAAATTTTTGTGAATTTTGGGGCTTATTAGTGGATTAATTGCTTATATTTGAGTTTATTTTTCTTGAAAGTAGTTGTTTTGGAGGAAATGTTGTTATGTGTAAGGGGTTTTGATTGAGATTATGTTCATAAGATGTGTGCTTGATTGGTGGACATATTTGGGCTTTTGATGTGATCATGAGTTGATTTGTTTGCTTGATGCTAGCTTGATGAATTGTTTGTGTGATGATGGATGTGATGGAAGTTTAAATTTCCCTTTCTAAATTTTTAAACCCCGTGAGCTTTTGTGCCTTTTTTAAAACTACATTTTTTTACGGTTCAATTCCCCTTTTTGAGTGCATCGTTCATGAATTTGCATCTTTTGAACTTGCCCAGAGACTTGTCAAAATTGAGGGTTTTTTGTGGATTTTGTGAAATGATAAGAGGCCTTGTTTTTTTGAAAGAATTAGCCAAATTTGACCCCACCAAAAAATTGATTTCCCCAGTGAGCCAATTTGAGCCTAAAAAACCCTTTTTTCTTTGGCAAACTTGGAAATTGAACCCTTTTTTCTATCCCTTTTGGCTCTTGGTAATTTGCTTGTTGGTTATTCTTAGTTGTTTAATTTAGATTTAATTTTGCAAAACCGTGTCCGACTCTATAATACCGTGACAACTTGTAATTCTAGGGATCCTTGCTCGACTTAGTTCCTTTGGGTTCGATAACTTGGTTGTGTCTTAAATATACTTACTCGAAAAAGCCACACAACAACAACCACAATTCCCATACTATAATACCACAACAACCATACCCCTACCCTCAACAAGCCCCATAATTCCCATACTATCCACCCCCACAATACTTCCCACAATATCCCCAAATGTCTTATCCTCAAGAACCACCTCATTAACCACAAGCTCAAAATCAACCCGTTCAAGAGCCTCAACCCCAAGGCCGTCCACTTCGTGAGTATTTTGAGCCACAATTGAGAGAGTTCTATGATGAGATTGCTAGACCTCGCATTGAGGCTAACAATTTTGAGATTAGCCCGACCTTGCTAAGGATGCTTAGAGAAAAGTAATTCGAGGGGAAGGATGAAAATGAAGATCCCCATAGTCACATGGCCCAATTCTTAGAGATCTCCAACACCACCAAATACAATGGTATTTCGGAGGATGCAAAGAAGCTTCGTCTCTTCTCATTCACTCTTACGAGGAGAGCGAAAGCTTGACTCAATTCAATTCCATCTGGGACCGTGAGAACATAGGAGGATCTAAGCAAGAGGTTTTTGATGAAGTTCTATCCTCCTTCCAAGACCTTACAAGCCAAAGAAGCAATCTCACAATTCCGTCAGAAAAACGGAGAGTCCATTACTACCGCATGGGAGAGATTCAGGAACCTTTTGATAGCATGTCCTCAACATAGGTTTCCCGATGAGCAAACGATCATGTACTTCTACACCGGACTTAATGACTCCGATCGTGCCTTTCTAAATGCTTGTGCAAGTGAATCTATTTGGTCAAAGTCCGTGATCGAGATGAATCAAATCATGAAGAATATCACTCAAGATTCATTTCAAGCTCAAGTAGGTCGAGGAAATCATCATAGAGTGTCTCAAATTGAAGAAATTGAATCTATGAAAGCTATGATGATGTCCATGATGGATAGATTTGGAGCTCTAATATCTCAACAAGGTGGAAATCTTCCACCACTTGTCCAAGGTGATATGTGTCAAGGTGCAAATTCTATGGAAGCAGTGAACTATATGGGATAACCACAATATCAAGGGAATTACCAAGGTGGAAGACCTTATCAAGCACCTTTTCAAAATCGAGCTCAAGAAAATCTTTCTTCACAACCTCAAGTTCCATTCATGCCTCAACAAGGAGGGTAAGTTCCAAGCAACAACAACAATTGAAGGAGACATGAAAACTTCTCCTATGCTAATCCAAGAGCGGCGGTTCAATTTCCGCCCGGTTTCGATCCGGGAGTGAAACCTCCCAACAATGAAGGGAAATCAAATTTGGAGGATATTTTGGCAAAATTCATGGGATGCACTCAAGAAAGTTTTGAAAAGATGAAAAATATGGTGAGCTCATTGTCAAGCCAAATGAAACAAATGGAGTTTCAAATGGGTCAACTTGCAAACACATTGAGCCAACTTCATACAAAAGACAAGTATCCGTCTACAACCGAAGTAAATCCCAAAGAACAATGTAAAGCCATCAAGCTAAGAAGTGGTACAAGTTATGAAGGGTCTCCTATGCCTACTAATGAAGGAGATAAGAAAGAAGTTGAGGAAGATGATGAAGAAGAGGAGATAAAGGTGCCTAGTGAAGATGAGGAAGATAAAAGAATGTGGTTTGGAAATGAGCAAAGAAGAATTGAAAAGGGCAAAGAAAATGAGGAAGATGGTGAGAAAGTCGAGAAAGTGCACAAGCCTAAGTGGAAGAAAGCCAAAGAGGCAAGAGAAGAAAGAAAAGAAGTTGAGAGATACTCATGGGGAGTTCCTAAAACCATTGAGCCTATTCCTTTTCCTCAACATTTCATGAAGAAGAAGATGGACGAGAAGTTTGCCAAATTCTTTGAAGTGTTTAAGAAGCTCTACATTAATATCCCATTTTCGGAAGCTCTTGAGCAAATGCCCAACTATGTAAGATTTCTCATAGATTTAATTGCCAAGAGGAGGAGAATTGAAGAGCCCGAAATCGTGAAATTGACAATGGAGTGTAGTGCCTTGCTCAAAAGGGACTTGCCACAAAAATTGAAAGACCCCGGTAGCTTCACAATCTTGTGTGATCTTGAAAATGGAGTTGTGAAAAATGTCTTATGTGATCTTGGTGCAAGCATCAATTTGATGCCTATGTCTATGTTCAAGAGGCTTGATCAAGGTGATTTGTGCTCAACTTCTATCACACTTCAATTGGCGATGGATCCACAACAATCCCAAAAGGGGTAGTGGAGGATGTACTCGTGAAAGTGGAGAAATTTGTCTTTCCGGCGGACTTCATTGTGCTTGAGATGGATGAAGACAAAGAAGTTCCTCTAATTCTTGGAAGACCATTCCTAGCCACTTCAAGAGCGGTGATAGATGTCATAAAAGGGAAGCTTACTTTGAAGCTTAATGATGAGGAGATCAATTTCTCCATCAAAGACTCAATGAAGCATCCAACGGAGAAGGAAGAGTGTGACTCAATTGATATTGTTGATTTAAGACTTCAAGAGGCTAAATATGAATCTTTTTCTACTCTCTTAACTTATGATCATACTATATCTTCTTGTGGATTAAATGCTAATGAGTCTTGTGTTTCACTTTTTGATCTTAGGAAGGAGAAGACTTCTCAAGAACTCTTGCTTATCCCTGGAGATGAAAAGAAGGAAGAAGTGAAAGATGTGACCAAACTTGAGCAAGTCTCAAGTTTGGGGGTGTTGGAGAAAGGAAAGTTGCCACAAGAGAGAAAGAAATGGAAAAGTTTTGTGATTGGAGATGAAGTGGTATGGAACGAGTCAAATTGGAGTCGATTGCTAGGAGTGGAGAGACTCAAGATCAAAGAAGTGTTGATGGTGAAAGAAGTCAAAGATGGAGGAAAGCTTGTGCTAGAAGATAGATGGGGATGTTGTCTTTTGACAAAGGAGACCTTGGTGAAGCATAGGGATTCTCCTATTCCAATGGAGGTGCCCAACATTGACATTAAAAGGGGAGTATGAACTCATTGAGTTCCGTCCGGCATAGGACGTTAAAACTAGCATTAGATGGGAGGCAACCCATCCTTTACTTGCTTTCTTTAATTTCCGTGCTTATTTATTGTTTTCAATAAGTGTGTTTGTGTTGTTTGTTAGGAAGTCGAGGTTGTGCAAGTGAGGCTTAGTGAGGTTTACAAGCTTGAAGAAGAGAGGGTACGTGAAGACCTTTAGGTACAACACCTTCTCTAGACTTAGATTTGTCTAAGTTTGGGGGAGGTGTGCCTCTTTTCATGCTTTTCCATTTGCACCGGTGCACTTTATTTTTGAGCTTACATGGTATACTATACTTGTAAATAATTTTGGTGATGTGCTTTCATTTCTTAGTAGTAGGTAGTTGTGTGCAACTCAATTAGCTAACTATCTTACCAAACTTTTAACTGCTTGGCAATGAAAAAGTTTGGGGGGTATGTTAGTTTAGCGATTTTCGTTGCACCAATTTGCCTCTCATTAGCATGAGAAAATTTTTGTGAATTGGAGCTTATTAGTGGA
This sequence comes from Paraleonurus japonicus, assembly GCA_030762865.1. Lineage (NCBI taxonomy): Eukaryota > Viridiplantae > Streptophyta > Magnoliopsida > Lamiales > Lamiaceae > Paraleonurus > Paraleonurus japonicus. Next base: position 23,566,478 of record CM061057.1, on the reverse strand, counting down.
TTAATTGCTTATATTTGAGTCTATTTTTCTTGAAAGTAGTTGTTTTGGAGAAGTGTTGTTATGTGTAGGGGTATATGATTGAGATTATGTTCATAAGCATGTGTGCTTGATTGGTGGACATATTGGACTTTTGATGTGATCATGAGTTGATTTGTAGCTTGATGCTAGCTTGATGAATTGTTGTGTGATGATGGATGTGAGTGAGAATGTTTGATTCCTTGCTCATTTTTAAGCCCGTGAGCTTTTGTGCCTTTTAAATCGTACATTTTATACGGTTCAATCCCTTGTTGAGTGCATCGTTCATGAATTTGCATGCTAGAACTTGCCTAGAGACTTGTCAAAATTGAGTTTTGTGTGGATTTTGTGAATATGATAAGAGGCCTTGTTTGTTTTGAAAGCCAATTAGCCAAATTTGACCCCACCAAAAATATTGATTTCCCTAGTGAGCCAATTTGAGCCTAAAATCCTTATTTCTTTGGCAAACTTGTGAAATTGAAGTCATTTTGTCTATCCTTATGAGCCTTTTTGTCCTTATGATTAGTAGAGCTTTGATTGTTGACAAAAGAATGGTGATTGAAAAGAAAAGTGTGGTGGTTTAATTTGCTATGTTTGAGGAGAGAAAAAAAGAAAGAAGGGTTGAAAAGAAAAAAATTGAATTGTGGAAAAGATGAGAAAAATGATAGTGAAAAAAAAATTCAATTGAGTGCTTGGAAATGCAAGAAAAGTCTCAAAGGAGTTTGGTGGTGAATTATATTTGAGAAATAGTGGAAAAAAGAAAAGAAAGAGTGATGATTGTTGAGATTTGAGTTGAATTGTATTGTATTGCTTGATCAACTTTCATTTGCTCTACTAATTGTTGAGCTACTTGTCTTAAAATTCACCCACCTTGTCCAAAGAGCCTACATTACAACCTTGAGAAAGCCCTCTTTGATTCATGTTTGAAGCACAAAAAGATATGATGGAGATTGAGTCTTTTGGCAAGCCTATGGTGTTCATTTTTGTGGATTGATGATTGAGTGCATATATGTCCTTATACACTTGAGTGATGTGTGAAACACTCCATTGAAGGAGCATTGAGTTGAGCGTTTGAATAAACATTTGTCAAAACAGGACATTTTTTAGTGCTAGTGGAAAGTTTGCATTGATACTTGTTCTCATTGAAGAGGTTTGATTGTCCTATTTCGTTCTTGTGCTCATTGAACATAATTGCAATTGATTCACCCTAATGTGCTTATTTGCCTTGTTGTTTGAGGACAAACAACATCTTAAGTTTGGGGGAATTTGATTAGTGTGAAAATTGCTTGAAATTCATGTGATTAATTTGCTTAATTTTATAGGATTTCTTGCATTTATTTACACTAAATTGACTAATTACACTTGAGATGAGAAGGGTATTGTTTTGCTATTTTTGTAGAAAAATTGAGAATATTTGGAGCAAAACACATGCCTATTATTTTGTGAGGTCAATTGAAAGAGAATCAAAAAGTCGAACAAGGAATGAGAAAAAATTACAATTGGGCTTGAAAAAAAAAAGAGTTTGGGCCCATTTGTTGGAGGCCCAGCCAAATTAATTACAAAGAGAAGACAGCAACTTGTAAAAAAAGAACAAGAAATAGGCGTGAAGGGGGGAAGCCGTGAGGAACAGCAGCGTGAAGGGGCAGCAGTAGGTTTCTAGAATTTTAGGGTTTTTTTCCATTTTTCTCCACACACACTCACACACATAGTTTAGGTGTTCTTCATAGTTAATTTAATTTCTTGCAAAGTAGAAGATAGATTTCATACAGTCAAGTGTATTGCACTCTCACAAGGTGACATCTCTCCTTATTTCATTTATCTATTGGTTAATTTTATTTTAATTATGTTTTCCCTAATTTTTATGTTCATGGTTTTATTGTTTAAATTCATGTTTGGCTAGATTTCTCTTGTGTTTGGGTGTGATGACCCTTGGATGAATTAATTTTGATGATCATTTGATTGGGTGTTTCATTTATTGAGGTGATTAATTATTCTAATGTGATTTGCATGATTTAATTGCTAGATTAGGTTTAGATCCTTTGTTAATTGATTTAATTTGCTCAAAGAGATTTGGTTTATTGAATTGATGCTTAGGTGTTAGGCTTGGTTTTGTGATTGAAGTTAATATTGGATTAACTCAAGGAGACTTGATTAATTTTCATTAGAACCTACATTAGGATACATTAATTGCTCGATTTTATTTCTAGTGATTAAGTGAGGAGACTTAAGGTGTCGTCTCTAAACTATCTTACGTGCTTATTTGATATATTAAACCTAGGCTTATCAAGTACGGTTGATATGTGTTTTTTTGCTAGATAGCTCCTATTATCCCTCGTTAATTCAAACACCGATCATGTGTGATTCGTAATTAAGGATTCCTTGGTAATTTGCACCCGAGCACATATTTCTCATATTAGTTATCTCTTGGTAATTTGCTTGTTGGTTATTCTTAGTTGTTTAATTTAGATTTAATTTTGCAAAACTATGTCTGATTCTATAATACCATGACAACTTGTAATTCTACGGATCCTTGCTTGACTTAGTTCCTTTGGGTTCGATAACTTGGTTGTGTCTTAAATATACTTACTCGAAAAAGCTACAATCACCTCTCTAATAGAATTTTCACTCTAACTTTCACACTTCAACTATTTTTACTTGTGCAAATATTTATATTATGTGTTAAATATTTATGTTACTGTGCAAATAAATATTTTGCTTTGGCTAAATATTTCTGCTACTGTGCAATTTTTTTTTTCTGTAATTGTGCAATTTTTTTTTCTGCTAGTATGCAAATTAAAATACATTTTTGCAAAAATTTTCTTAGACCAAACATTTGGTATAAGACATACTCATTTCAAAGAATGTCAGAAAAATATAGTAAAACAAAATTATAAGAGAACTACAAAGACAAAAAATATGAAACAAAATATGGTATAAAACAAAATCATAAGAATTTACTACAAAGTCAAAAATATATGTCGAACGTTCGTAGTGGAGAAATCTTCTCATTGCGTAGCAATCCAAAACCATATAAGAGTTGTCCACCTATCAATATAATACACATTAATCAGGGTCCAAAAAATATATATTATGTAAGATAATCAGTCAAATTCATAATGCATAATGTCAAAAATATTTAGCACACAAGAATAAATATTAGACACACAATAGAAATATTTGAACAATCATAAATATCTGGCACACATGTAAAAAAATATTTGCACAATATTAGAAATATTTTTACAGTATTGTAATTACTTGGTATACGTACAAGTATTTGCACATCTAATAATAAAAACTGAAATATAAATTTGACAAGAAAATAATATAACACATATTACACATAAAATAGTAGTTACAGATGGGAAAATAAATTTGAATAAATTTTGAAAAACTGAAGTTAATTAACATAGTATTGATGCTAATACTACCTAACACATTACAAATACTGAAAATATTTGCACAATGCCATAATTTTTTGCACACAAGAATAATTATTTAGCACGACAAGCTAGAAACATTTGCACAATGTTAGAACACCGATCATCGTATTGCCAAGGCAAAATATTATTAACAATAAAAATATTTTTTAATATCTTACATGTGTTACTATAAGAATAAATATGTTGTATTGTCTTCCCCATTCGTCTCACGTCCCTTAACTATGTCTCGTGGAAGTTGCAGTTTACGTCTCTCTTCTTCGGACTCGATCTCATGGGTTATCTCGATGGCTCCATCCCGCCGCCCTCTCCTTCTGTTCCAACTAATCCAAATTATATTCATTGGAAACGTCAAGATCAGTTAATCTTGCACGCAATTCTCTCTTCTCTCACTGAGTCTATTATTCCTTTAATTGGCTCCGCCAAGACCTCTCACGAGGCCTAGTCCCGTCTTGATCGCATCTTCTCTAAGCGATCTCAATCTCATATAATCCATCTGATGAGAGTGAATTGATGCATGATTTGATGTGGTATTTATGTGCAAAAAGTGGTAAAAAGTGTTAGTTTTTAAGCCTTAAGGTGTAGAGTATCACTCTTTTGCATGAAAAGTATCACTTGTATAGAACTGATAGATTTTTGAAGTTTTTCGTCTTATTTTCAGGTAAATCGGTGGAATTTGACCAAATTGAGAGTACCGATATTCATACGGCAAAGAGACGAACGAGATGAGGAAAAACGCGGGTCGGAGGCGGAAGTCGGGCCAAGAAAATTCCCTGGACTCGACCTATGGTCGAGGTCCAGGGACCTCAACTCGAGGTTGCAGCCAAGTGAAGATATTGCCAAAATTAGAGGAACCTCGATTCGAGGGGCTGAAGCTCGAGTCGAGGGTTGAGAAATGCCGGAAAGCTTGACTCGAGGGCTGGGAGCTCGAATCGAGGCAGCTGATTTTTTATAAAAGCTTGGGCACGATTTAAGCAAGCTCGACTCGAGGGCCTCAAGCTCGATTCGAGGCGGCCGATTTTCAGAAAAATTCTCTTTTAACATTTGAATGAAAAACAGAGCATACCATCATCCATAGCAGTTATTAGACAGTTTTTGGGCAATTTCTTAGTGTCCTAGCCAAATTCTCCTTGTAGGTTGATTAGATTGATAGATTTAGATAGGTTTCCATTAATTGTTGATTAGATTAGACTTTGATCCATTAGATTTCTCAATTGAAGTTGTAATTCAAGTGAAGAGGAGTTTACATTTGAAGATTCAAGCATTCAATATATTGATCATTTGACTTAATTGGTGATGTTCTTCCTCTCTACTCATTTCTTTTGTTTAATTGTTGTGATTAGCATTTTGATTATGCAATTAGATTTTTCACCCATGGATTTGACAATTTGCTCCATGGGCTAATTCACTTGTGCTTGAGATAATTGAAATTGAGGATGAATTGATTGCTTGTGCTATGATTATTGATGATTATTGATCAATTGAGATAGTTAGTGCCCTAATTGTGATTCTAATTGTGCTTCATGCATTTTTATCTCTTTAGATTAGTGTTTGATCACCCTAGCAACATGCGAGAGTTGAGCTAACATGATTAGGGATTAATTGGGTTATAATTGTGTATGATTGTATGAATTAGGTGCTTCTTAATTGAGAGATTAGTTGCACTAAGAATACTCACATTAGGCATTGTGTTATTAATGAAGACTTAATTGCATAATGATTTATGCTTTCTATCTTAGTTGAATGTCAATTTGATACAATCATAGCTTGTGATCATTGATTCCTTGATGTATATTTTCCCTTGCACCCCTATCCCCATTGATTTTTTAGAATTCTTAGTTTTCTAATTGTTCTAGCCTATCTCTTGTTTAATTCATAGCTTTGTTGTTGTGGATTGATTTTAATTTTAGCATTTGTGTAGTGTAATTGGTTCGAAACCGTATTTGCAACAATAGTCGTTGAAAACTCATATTTCTGGGGACTCATGGCCATAATTTTCCCTTGGGTTCGATAAACTTGGTTGTCTTAATATCACTTACCCGATTTTACCGCAATCAAAATGGCACCGTTGCCGGGGATTAGTTTTTGTGCCTAAAGTGAGACTTAGAAATTTGTTGGACGTGGCTACTTGTTGCTTTGTATTTTTGTTTGTTTTGTTGTTTTTGTTTGAATTTGATACTTGCTATCTTGTGTAGATGGATGGATATGACTCATACGCATGGAATCAAGATTATTATCAAGATAGTATGGTTTATCCTCCACACTATGAAGGGTTTGACTATGATAATTGGAGGAACTTTGAGGATAATTATCTACTGCAACAAGTTCCCTCCGATTATCAAGATTGGAGATGTGATGAAGTTCCTCCCGCACCTCAAGAGATGTTCCCGTATTATGAGCATTATGATCAAACATTCAATCCACGGGGTGGATTTGAGTTTCAAGGAGCATCGGAAGGAGATTTTTATGATGATGGGAGAAGCTATGAGTATGACTATCAAATGCCACAAGCTTCCTCTCATTATGAAGAATGGAGAATCCATGATGTGAGAGCTATCTTAAAGGAGATGCTTGAAATGTTGTTGAAGAGATTTGAGGAAAATGACCCTAGATGTGAAGAAATGTTCCCCTTGTATGAGAACCTCCATGAGACCAAAGCAGTGGTTGATGCAATGATAGATGGAAACATGGAGATCACCAAAGCTCAATTCAATATTTTAAGAAGACAACTCAAATATTTTTTATTCCAAGTAAAAAATATAACCATCATGGAAAATCATCAAGAAGAAGGGGAAGAAGAAAATGAAAATGAAGATGGAGAAGAAGAAGGTCCAAGTAAGAAGGATGAAATGAATAAGTTCCTTGTCAAAAGTGATGAAGAGGAATGTCCATTGATGGACATGAGCAGCAATGAAAAAGAAAATCTAGAAGCATCGAATGAGGCATTGAAGAATGAAATGAACATTTCTATACCTTTAAACTCTTCAATTTGTACTTTAATTAAGATTAATGCTTCTATTGATTTTATTTTACCTCTTGTGAACTTTGATTATAGGAAGGAAGTAATGAAGTGCTTGGGCATCTTTGGAAAAAATGAAAAACGGAGAAAGATTATGGTGAGGGAGCAAGAGGAGAACCTATCTAGAACAATGTGCAAAATATATATGGGTGGTTGGCCTACCAATGAGGAGAACCTCCATGATTTTGAAGCTCAAAGATTGAAGTATTGTGGCAAGGAGGACCGATATCCTTGGCCATTCCGATGAAAAGAGTTTGAAATGAATGAATAACGTCCGGCAAATGACGTTAAACTTAGCGCTAGATGGGAGGCAACCCATCCTTTTCTTATTTTATTTTGTTTTTGTGTTTTCTTGCTTTGAATAATTGTGGCTTGTGATCTTTGTAGGAAGTGGGAAGTGCTAGGAAGCTTGATGAACCCTACATGTTTGAAGGAAAAATGGATTTTGAAGACTTTATGGTACAACACTTCCTTTCAAACTTAGACTTGTCTAAGTTTGGGGGAAGTGTTCTTCTTTCTTTGCCTATCTTTTGTGCTCTTATATGATTTGGGGTGTGATTTGTATTGAGCTTTAATTGTGGATATCTTGCATATTTTTGAGTGATAATTATTGATGAAGTGAGTGTGCTTGAGATTATGTACATGTGCACTTGTGCTTGATTGAAAGATATATTGAATTTTGATTTGATCATGAGTTGATATGTGGCTTGAAGCTAGCATGATTAATGGTTATGTGATGATGAATGTGATTGAAAATGCTTGATTCATTGCTCAATTTAAGCCCATCAGCTTTTGTGCCTTAATAATCGTACATCTTATACGGTTGAATTAATTTCTTTGTGAGTGCATCATTCATGGATTTGTATGCTAGAACTTGCTCTTGGACTTGTTGAAATTGATCTTGGTGTGATTCCATGAATATGATAAGAGGCCATGTTTGAATTGATAAGTCACTTAGCCAAATTTTTCCCCACAAAAAATATTTGATTTCCTTAGCAAGCTAATTTGAGCCTAATATCCTTATTCTTTGGCAAGTTAAATGAAATTGAAGTCATTTGCCTATTTTTATGAGCCTTATTGTCCTATGTTTAGAAGAGCTTGATTGTTGGCTAGAAGATGGTGCATTGCATGTAAAGTGTGGTGGAATGATGATGAACTAAGTTGATTGTTGAGAAAAGAAAAAAAAAAGAAAAAAAAGGTTGAGATGAAAAAATTGAATTGTGAGAAAGTGTGAAAATGAAAAGAAAAAAATTCAATTTGTGAGCTTAAATGAGAGAAAGCTCAAAAGAAGGGTGGTGATTGAACTTTGAAAAGCATGAAGAAGAAAGAGTTGATTGATAAAGAATTGAAAGAGAAGTGTATTGAATTGCTTAGCCAATATTCAAGTTCTCTACTAATTTGAGTCACTCTTACCTAAATTTATTCACCCATTCCAAAGAGCTTACATTACAAACTTGATGAAAGACCTCTTTGATTCTTGATTGAACACAAAAGAAAATGATTGAGATTGAGTCATTTGGCAAGCTTTTGGAATGCATGTTCTTGAATTGATGATTGAGTAACATTTTACCTTGATACACTTGAGAGAAGAGAGAAACACTCCATGGAAGGAGCAATGATTTGAGTATTTGATTTTGCATTTGTTTGAGCATGATGCATTGTGATTGCTAGTGGAGAGTTTGCATAGATACTTGAGTTCATTGATGAGTTCGATTGTCTTATTTTTCATCTATGGTATTGGTGAGTTCGATTGTCTTATTTTTCATCTATGGTACCATGAGACATAATTGCAATCAATTCACTCTTTTGTGCTTATTTGCTTCGTTGCTCGAGGACGAGCAACACTTTACGTTTGGGGGTATTTGATGAGAGTGAATTGATGCATGATTTGATGTGGTATTTATGTGTAAAAAATTGTGAAAAGTGTTAGTTTTTTAGCCTTAAGGTGTAGAGTATCACTCTTTTGCATGAAAAGTATCACTTGTATAGAATTGATGGATTTTTGATATTTTTCGTCTCGTTTTCAGGTAAATCGGTGGAATTTGACCAAACCGAGAGTAACGGCATTCATACGGCGAAGAGATGAATGAGATGAGCGAAAATGAGGGTCGGAGGCGGAAGTCGGGCCGAGAAAATTCCCTAGACTCGACCTTTGGTCGAGGTCCAGGGACCTCGACTCAAGGTTGCGGCCAAGTGAATATATTGCCAAAATTAGAGGAACCTCGACTCGAGGGGCTGAAGCTCGAGTCGAGGGTTGAGAAATGCCGGCAAGCTCGACTCGAGGGCTGGGAGCTCGAGTCGAGGCAGCTGATTTTTTATAAAAGCGTGGGCACGATTTAAGCAAGCTCGACTCGAGGGCCTCAAGCTGGAGTTGAGGCGGCTGATTTTAAGAAAAATTTCCTTTTAATCCATTTGAACGAAAAATAGAGCATACCATAATCCATAGCAGTTATTAGACAGTTTTTGGGCGATTTCTTAGTCTCCTAGCCAAATTCTCCTTGTAGGTTGATTAGATTGATAGATTTAGATAGGTTTCAATTAATTGTTGATTAGATTAGACTTTGATCCATTAGATTTCTCAATTGAAGTTGTAATTCAAGTGAAGAGGAGTTTACATTTGAAGATTCAAGCATTCAATATATTGATCATTTGGCTTAATTGGTGATGCTCTTCCTCTCTACTCATTTCTTTTATTTAATTGTTGTGATTAGCATTTTGATTATGCAATTAGATTTTTCAGCCATGGATTTAACAATTTGCTCCATGGGCTAATTCACTTGTGCTTGGGATAATTGAAATTGAGGATGAATTGATTGCTTGTGCTATGATTGTTGATGATTGTTGATCAATTGAGATAGTTAGTGCCCTAATTGTGATTCTAATTGTGCTTCATGCATTTTTATCTCTTTAGATTAGTGTTTGATCACCCTAGCAACATGCGAGAGTTGAGCTAACGTGATTAGAGATTAATCGGGTTATAATTGTGTATGATTGTATGAATTAGGTGCTTCTTAATTGAGAGATTGGTTGCACTAAGAATACTCACATTAGGCATTGTGTGATTAATGGAGACTTAATTGTGTGATGGTTTATACTTTCTATCTTAGTTGAATGTCAATTTGATACAATCATAGCTTGTGATCATTGATTCCTTGATGGATATTATCCCTTGCACCCCTATCCCCATTGATTTTTTAGAATTCTTAGTTTGCTAATTGTTCTAGCCTATCTCTTGTTTAATTCATAGCTTTTTTTGTTGTGGATTGATTTTAATTCTAGCATTTGTGTAGTGTAATTGGTTCGAAACCGTATTTGCAACAATAGTCGTTGAAAACTCATATTTCTGGGGACTCATGGCCATACTTTTCCCTTGGTTTCGATAAACTTGGTTGTCTTAATATCACTTACCCGATCTTACCGCAATCACCATCTTAAAGATAAATTGTCCTCCGTCACTCGCGGGTCTCTTCCCGTTTCTGAATTTTTATTACAAATTAAAACTCTTGCTGATGAACTTGCCACGCTTGGGGCTCCTCCAAGCGACGCTGATCTTCTAATTTATTGCACTCGAGGGCTTAGGACCTTATACAAAGAACTGGTTACTGCCCTTCGCACTCGAGATACCCCGATCCTGTTCGAAGAGTTGTACGATAAACTCATCGATCACGAGACATTCCTTCATGACTCTGAAACCACCCCCTCTCTTCACGCCACTTCTATCCCACAACCTCCTTCAATTAATTATTCATCCTACCGTCAGCCTTGTCTGTCCGGCCAATCTCAGCGTCGTGCGCCAGCGCCGACCGCCGCTCCTGATCTTCTGCCTACCCCTAATTCCGGCTAATTCTCGGCTCCACGGGGGCCCACTCCTTCTGCTCAGTCTCGTGACACTCGCAAGAGTCGTCCCAACACTTATAACGATTCAGTAGTTTGCCAATATTGTCACCGCCCGGGTCACACTGCGGACAAATGTTGGGATCTCTTCCCGCATTTGCGTCCAGCTAGGCCTATTGTTCACGCCACATCCCAATCCACTGCTACACCTACTGCTTCGTCGCCTGCTCCCTGGTTGCTTGACTCCGGGGCTTCAAATCATGTGGTCTCAAATCTCTCTGACTTGCAATTTCACCAGCTCTATGATGGCCCGGATGATGTTGTCCTAGGTAACATTACTACTCTTGGAATTTCACACACTGGTACTTCTTCTCTTTTTCCATCCTTTAATCTTTCTAATGTTTTGTGTGTTCCCTCTATGAAAAACATAATATCTGTTGCTCAATTCTGTTCACAAAATTTCATTTCTATTTAATATTTTTCCTCTTCTTTTATTGTTAAGGATCTCCAAACCAGTCGAATTCTTTTTCAGGGTCAGGCTAAGGATAACCGATATCTCTGGCCATCCACTCCTACTTCATTTTCCTCTCTGCAAGTAAACTCGATTGCCAGCGTATCTCCTCTCCTGTGGCACAATCGTCTCGGTCATCCCTCCTCTCTTACGACGAACAAGCTATTGACCTTGCTTCTTCTGTCCACCGCATCTAAACTACCTCCAGATTTCTCATGTTCATCATGCTTATGTAATAATGGTTCTAAACTCCCGTTTTCTAGTTCAAGTGTTAAGAGTCGTTTGACATTATTTTTTTTATATTTGGGGTCATTGTCCCGTAACTTCCAGTGATGGTTTCCGCTATTATGTTATTTTTGTTGATCATTTTACCTGTTATATGTGATTTTTTTTCTTTACGTTTGAAAAGCGATGTTGCATCTATATTTCCCATTTATCACCGGAAATGACACCACTGCCATTACGTCATTTATCGCTGCCATCTCGTCTCGCTTCTCTATTAAAAACCTTGGAGCTTTGCATTACTTTCTAGGTGTTGAGGTAATTTGCACTTTTGACTCTATCTACCTAAGTCAACATAAGTACATACATGATCTTTTTTAACACACCAATATGCTTGGAGCTAAAGGTGTTCAGTCTCCTCTATCCTCATCCACCTCTCTCCGCTTTATGATGGCTCCCCAAAAACTGATCCTCGCCAGTATTGTCAAATTGTGGGTGCCCTCCAATATCTAGCTCTCACTCGTCCTGACATCTCCTTTGTTGTTGGCAAACTCTCTCAATTCATGCATGATCCCTCAGAAACTCATTTCACCGTTGTTAAACGTATTCTTCGCTATCTTAAGCGAACTATTTTCCGTGGCCTTCTACTTCGAGGGGGTGTCCCGCTCACTCTCACTGCCTTTTCTGACTCTGATTGGGCGGTCAATCAAGATGATCGTTTTTCCACGTCTGCCTACATTATATATCTTGGTCGATCCCCATCTCGTGATTTTCTAAGAAACAACGCTCAATAGCTCGTTCGTCTACCGAAGCTGAAAAGCACTTGCCACTTGTTCCACAACGATACTCTGGCTTTTTAACTTACTTTTTGAATTTTGTGTTACTCTTCCTGACATTCCCACCCTTTTTTGCGACAACCTTGCTGCTACATATCTTTGTGCTAATCTAGTTACCACTTCGTGCGCAATCATGTTTCACAGGGTTCCTTTCGTGTTTCGTATGTCTCAACCGTTGATTAATTAGCCGATATTCTCACAAAATCACTCTTCACTTCAAAGTACATTGTGTGTCATTCCAAGATTGGTGTATCCGACGGATCCTCCATCTTGCGGGGGTCTATTAGAGATATGCTTCCAAACCAAGTCATGATTCGAGATCTCGCCAACTCGCCTCAAGATAATGATGAATCGCCAAAAAATCTCAGCTGACCAAAGGAATAATATCTACTATATTTTCAAGATTTGACTGTATCTTTCATTATGTATCTAGAGTATTCTTTGTTGTATATATATATCACTGTAACATGTAAATTGATTCAAGTTAATGAAATATAATATTCTATACAATTCTTTAACTAATACCCTTTAGTAATATATGACATATTGTTCAGTTATCATAACTAATATTCTTTGTAATGTTATCATATTGTAATATAGATAATACACACCAGTTATCACAACTGATACCCTTTAATAATATAAGTAATACCCTTCAACTATCACGATAAATACTCTTTAGTAATATAAAACATATTCTTCAATTATCACATGTGATGTCCCTTTAATAATATAGGTAATATCTTCCAATTATTACAACTGATACATTTTAGTAAATGAATCAAGTTTAACCGTGAATTTTTTGTTTATAGTAAACTTTTTAACAAAAAACAAAAATATGGTATACGATTTGATTAAAAAAGTGTCAATAGTCCGCCTACATACTTTCACGTATTCACAGTATGAAATTGATAATATCATAATAATATTCATTTAGTAATATCATTGTACTTATAAACTAATATTAGCAATGTAAAATATTATGGTACTAATTTATAAGAATAATGATATTACTGAATAAATGTAATGATATTAATTTTATACCGTGAACAAGTTTCACTGGAAACTAACTCTACTCAACTAGCTTCACAGAGGCCGGTGGTGGAATCGCAGAAGCCGTCTCTATCAAGGAGTTTGGGAGGAGGAGCACTTAGGAGAGGGGAAGACGGAGAACCGTAGGCGTTTCTTCGGCTATTTCCACACCCTAGGCTCTTTCTGGTGCTTACTCCTGTCACTGGATTTGTACCACTTGCATACTTGCACAAAGCCTGTATTTTGCAATTTTGATCCACAAATTTTTAATATTTAAGTAGCTTTTTTCGTGAAAGCAGTTTGTATAATGAAAAAAACTAATAATGATCGGCATATATGAACTAATACTTTACTTTATATGGACTAATACCCTTCGTTCATTTTGTTTTGGTTCTACGACCAATAAAACGATTAAAAATTAGGTCAAAATAGTACAAGTTGCACAAGGTTCAACCATGTTTCTGCTTTTAATTAATTGATGAAAGAAAAAGGGATCCAATCAAAACACGGTGTCAGTAAGAGAGCAAACCTGTTTCTGAGAAAGATCTATAACAGCATCACTAAAATCAGCACCTTCAATTATAGCACCACCAAGATCACTGCGAGTCAACACGGTTCGAACCAGCACAGCATTTGTTAGATTAGCTTCGTTCAGAACCTGCACCGAAAAATCAATGAAGAACATCATTCAAAATTTGAAGTAACAAACACTCCCTCCGTCCCAGGTATTTTTGCACACTTATTTGGACATGGAAACTAAGAAAAGTTGATTTTGTTGATTTTTATGAGAATAAAGTATAGGAGAGAGAATAAAGTTTAAGGGTATTTTGTGTGATTTAATGAGATAAAGTAGGAGAGATAATAAAGTAGAGTAGAATAAGAGTGAAGTTTTTGAAATTTAAATGATATTGTGAGGGTGTTAATATTGTGTGATGTTTCCATTTTAAGGTGTGCAAAAAGAGATGGGATGAACGGAAAAGAAAAGTGTGCAAAAATACGTGGGACGGAGGGAGTAATACTTTTGAATAAATTAAGTAATACTAACAAACTAATATTTTTTAATGATACAACTAATATTGCATAAGAGGTCCAAGGTTTTATTAGCTTACCATGCGATCCATTAGAGTGTCACTAAAATCCGCACCTGCGAAACAACACACAGATTATAATTTGGTAAAGATATAACTAATGCCGCGTGTGTAAATAATGGAGTTGAGCTGATTTAATGAGTTATATATCATCTTCGGTATAAACTATTCGACAGTTGGATTTCATGTTACACCTCCCAGATGAACATTTAAGAGGTGTAATTGATCTCCGTTATCATCTCTATGTTGCTCTTCTAATTCTTGTCTTGCGTGGGTTCATCTAAAACATCACTGTGCAATAAGAAATCTAACACGAGTATACACTTTTTTTGTTTCATCAAAATTTACGAAGTTAGACCCACCACATGTGTCATTACTCTTCAAGATCAGAGCATAAATGTGTAATTAGTTGTTCTTTCAGGACATCATTAGCAATATGTGTAAAGACATTCTTTTGTGAGGTGGGTCAAAATTCATCAATTAGTCACTAAGGAAAAAAATCAAACAGAGTTAGTGATAAGTGGGCAAAATACATTTCATTTGATTCTGTCACACAGCCCATTGGCATTACACCGTTTCATATCATATATGTGCAATCATAGTGTGAGGAGAGAAGGAAGGGAAATGTACCGGTGAAATTGGCTTTGTATGCAACAGCTTTCTCAAGATATGCACCGGTGAAACTGGAACCACTGAAATCTGATTCTCTCATATCGGCAGACGTGAAATTAGCTCTTCTGTATCATCCATTTCAAGCTTATATGAATACATGTCTGCATAACCCAAACTTGCCTTATTTTATTCAACTATTTCAATCCAAAATACCTATTTATAGTTCATTATTGTATCTTATACATAAAGGAAGATATATCTTTTGTTGAACTATTGACCCAAAAACTGAATTTTCTCTCAAACACTAAAGAAGGGGATACGACTGATTATGCATTAACTTGCCTAACACAACATTTTCTAACAAATACGGCATTCAATTGAACTCTACATACATCATACAGATTAAAAGGCAATAATAGTCTCTTGAGAGGCTGTTCAGACCAGGTTAGTCAGCAAGATTAATAAATTTTGATCTGTCTCACAACCAGCCTAACATGAGAATATATCATATCTATAACTAAGGGGACACTTGGTTCATAGTTCTTTAATGGGAATGTGATTGGAAATGAATACAAGGTAATTAATTGTGGTGATTAAAGATAATAAAAGATGATCAATTCACCTTCATAATACTTTGTACGAAGCAATGGGATTCAAAATAATATTACCCAATTTTGATTAAACTACCTCCCATATAATCATATATCCTCACTCATTCCACTACTTCTCAGCCAACAATCGTTTTTTGTCTCAACTTATTCCAAGACAAGTGCAATAAACTAACAATTTAACCACAAATTCTCATTACCATTCCCATTAAAGAATTTGAACCAAGCGCCGCCTAAATCTTTTTCAGACTACCTATTTCCTAAATGGGATTGTTTCTCTCTTATTTCATGCAAAGTCTCATTCAATTCTTGACCATACAGTTTCATATATTCAAAGCATAATTCACTGGGCATACATCAAATCTATCTTCACAACGAGTCAAGCCTATCCATTAATTAGAAAGCAAGAAATTACCTGAAATTCTCATTCACATGAACTGTTTTCCTGCAAAAGAGCAAACCCCAATAGACTCAACAAATCTACCAACACCCTTAAAACTGCACAAAAACACTATTATCTATCTAACTTGAGATCTGCAGAACCAAATTGAGCAGCTGATCCAATTCCGAATTCGCCTCGGGTTTCTGCTTCGAATTTATTCAGATCAGCCATCGCAGATATGTTACCGGTGCTCCACGCAATTACAGCTGCTGCTAATGAAGTCGAAACAACCTTTCTCCACTTCTTTGGCCCTAAATTCAGCACGAATTTTAATATCAAATAATGTTACCAATCAATTGAGGCGAAATCTTATAAATTAAAATCTGTCTTTTCAAAATACCAAAGGGGCGATCGCCCTCCCCCCCTCCCCCCCGATCATCATTTCCAGCTATCATAACACCCAATTTATCATATATACAGTGCAATAATTACGCAGGCATAATAATTATCTATAATCTTGATGGATTTGAAATAAATTAGAGGGATTAGAGAGGAACCTGTATCGTGTTGAGTTTGAAATTGGCAAGTGATAGAAAAGGGTTTTGAAGGTAATTGGAGAGATCTATCTGTGCCTTTAATGGGTAATATGGAGATGGAAGCTAGAGCCATTTTCAAGAAAGGGTTTTCTCAGTGATGTGTAAAGAAATAAAAGTGTGATATTGGATATGCATTTGTGAAGTTGAAAATTGAGAGCCACATCTTTGGGAAGGAGATGACTGGTTATTAGGCAGGTATACCTGTAATATTATATTTAAAAAATATGATACGGATACGAGAATACGGATTTTCTAAAAAAAAAAAAATTAGGGCACCATTCGTCGTGGTTATACATAATATCTAAAATATATAAAAAATTTAAAAATTTGTAAATTAAATGTTTTTCATTCACATTTCAGTAAATTTCTCTCATTCGAAACTTAAACATATTCAATAATTTTGTAATAACCCAAAATTAATTATAGAATTTTATATTTAATTTTCTAAGTTTATTAGTCATTTTATTCTATTCCAATTTCATATGTGGTTTTCTTAATTTTTTTTCAACTGGTGATCGGTTTTTCGAACCAAAAATCTACTTATACTTTTCAAACTCATATCCGTAATCCGGATTTGATTAATGATGATTAATTACCAATAATCATTTAAAGGAGGGAAACATTCAAGAAAAAACCCTAACAAAAATGTTTGTTTCCCATCGCGCGTTTTAATAATTTTTCAGAGCCGAAACTCAAATCGAAAAATACTAAAAACTCAACAACGAAGTCACACCACTGTATTAGAAATTGGACTACCAAATGGCAGCCCAAATCCCTCAAAATTTCGTGCACACGGGGGGGTTTTAATGAGGAGAATATTGCTAGTACACATGATCTAGTCAAATCCTAGGTTTTAGCTCCTAAGCTAGGCAAAATTAGCCTCAAGTCTAATCACCCACTTGCTATCTTTCCCCACCTCACTTGACCGGCCTCTCCCCTCTCTTTTTTCCCTATAATATCACTCCTCCCCTTCTTCATTTTCCCATACCAACAAAGAAGGAAAAGCAAGTAGCAAGCACTTAGGAGGAAACTACAAAGGTTTGCCTCTAAACTTGTGTTTTGTTTTAAGAGCTACAAACAATTAGTAGAAGCCTGATATGAACTCCCAAGGACCTGCCTTAATGAGTAAAAAATGTGCTTCAAGCTTGAGGATCGGATTTATGGTGTATATGATCATGATTATGTTAATATGTGAAAGGGCAACAAACTGCCGAAAAAACTCGACACACTGCTGACCCAATTTTGTAAATTGTTTTGAATACTTTCCCACATTTGAAAAATCATGAAAAAATTTTTAGATGTAGTATTTGAAGTGTAGAATAACATACTAAAATTTGGTGGTCATTGGATCTTTGTAGACTGAGAATAAAATCGTGAAAGATTATGTGTCAGAAGTAGTATGAAACTGGGAGCAATGACTCATTTCATTTATTTCCCCTATCTCGGATGATTTTAAATTTCTGGAAAAATTATGGGATGTTATTATTGATGTTGGTTATAACATATTCAAAAATCACAGTCTTTTGGTTAGTATTCTAGGATATTTGCCTATTTGATTCAGATGTGGTCGATGTTCGACAAATGAGTCATCTGTGTTTTCTATGAATTATTTGACCTTGTTAACTTTGCGTAAAAATTATGGAAAATTATGGAGATGTTCTACACTGAGTCCAAAATGTTTTGTTAAAATATGGTCATTTTTGGATAAGTTCCCAATAAGTTATGAATTTATTTGTAAAACGTAAACAGTAACCGAGACTAGCATTTTAACTGACTTTCATGGATTTTCTGGGAACTATTAGTAAGTCTAATGACTTAGAGTTCTAAATGAAATTTCTTCCAAATTGATTAATGTATCACATACTCAAATTTCATAATTTTTGGATATTTCTACAGAGAGATATGGATTTTATAAATTGCAGGTCACTATTTTGCTGAACAGAAATTTAGTGTCCTTATTTCTAAATCTGCTTTAGTTTCGTAACCCAAATGAACTCGGTCTCTAAATAAACTTTTTTCTACACTAAAATATGTACAACATACTAAAATTTCATAATTTTCTAACAAGTCTAAGTATTTTAATTTGTTTATGCACGTATAGGTATTATTTTCTTCGATTGTTTGTACTTGATAAATCTAATGGTCAAACTTTTAATGACGAGCATGATTTAAGTATCGAATATTATACATGATACTTTATGAATATATATACTTGAGTGTGTCTTACATGTTTTTCTTGAAAATGAATGGAACCAAAAGTCCCAAATTCGGAATCCACAAACCATAGTACACTAACAAAGTCGTTAAATGTAGGATTAAACACGTAAAAGCTTTTGATAAAACAAAGTACCTCTTCTTCACCAAAGCCTAGGTTTGGAAGGCACAATAAGATCAAGAACCTAAGTTTTTAATGGATAAAAGATTTGTCGAACTAAACATACGGATTGTGCTAGATAGAGTACAGCTGGAACCAGAGATTGAAATTTTTGTACGAGAGACCTAAGAAATCAAGAAGTTAAACTTTCTCTTAAAAGTTTCCAGGCGGGTGACACTATCTGTATAGCCAGTTAATGTTATATGGACTGTTGTCAGTTTTCCTGAATCAAACACAAACCGTTTTCTCGAAAGACGCGAATAACTCAAAAGCATGCAAATGCACAACTCCTAACTATATGAATGTATGAGAACAAGTTTCTTTTGCTTTGATTATTTATTTTTACATGGCAGAGGGTAAAACCTTATATGATATACGATAACGAGTATCTCTATTGATCTGCAGAGGGCGAAGCCCTATATATATATATATATATATATATATATATATATATATATACAGGAGAAATAAGGTCGTAAGAGGTTTTGGATTGTGTGCAGAAATGCCACTAGTGCCACCTCACGGGAGAAATAAGGATGGTAGAGGGTTTGGATTGTGTGCAAAAATGCCATTAGTGCCACCTCATTTGGGACGGAGAATTACGGGTTTCGGATGTACTAACGTGTCATTCCACAATGTGATTACAGTGATCAGATGTGGTAGGAAACTATCATGTGTCATCTCATATGTGCTATATTTATATACTAACTATTGCAAAGAAAGATGAATCTTTTAATCGAATGGAAGTTAAAGGATGAAAATCATACATCTGAAGATTACCTGGTACAAATGGGCAAAATGTCGTAACGAATAATTAAAGATGGAAGAAGAATAAAATATTCAATTATTTCGGGTCTTCTTGTCAATCTGTGTAACAACATACAGGTTACCCATTGAGATTTTTATCTCACACCCCAAACTTAATATTTTCAGGTTGCGAGAATGAGGCCCAGGAGCTGTAGTAGACGACCGCTTCCCACACTCTCTTAATTAATAAATGAACTGCCTTAATCACTTTTCGATCTTTTATAATGAATATCTTGTTAAAACTATGTTACTATTTTCCTCCGAGAGTTGTACTCGTCGGATGATTTTTGTCCAGGCAGAATAATGACCTTTTATAATAAAAGAGTTTCTCTTCACTAAGTAAAGTATTTCTGAAATTTTTCCGCTGCAACTTAATCGTTTGTTACTCAAAAGAAATTTTCTGGCTCAGTTTTTACGTTTCACTAAGTGATGACTCGGGTTTAGGACATTAGACCCCGACAGTCGACTTTCTGAATTCCGGGGTGTTACAAATTTAATGGAGTAGTCTTGCGTGAAACTATTTTATGGTGAGATAGAGATAATTTGGGATGACGTTTTAAGACTTAGAAAGTGATGAATGTTAATTTCTGCTATTTTGTGAACCGTATTACACGGATTTGTCTTTAATCTAATTAAGTAACAAGATAACAATTCAAATTCTATCAGTACAATATATAAGTCATAATAGTGAACTCAATAAAAAATGAGCGTCAATTTAAGTCATTTTAAACATGACCATGTCTAATCACTAGGTTGGATTCGCTCATTGGATACACAAGTCCGTTAGTTTTTATTATTATATTATTTACCGATTCGTCAAATGATAGTTAGATTTGCGGATTCACGAATCGCACCCCTTTTAGGGAGCGGATGCGAATTTGATACCGCATCATGATCTTTAGAATAATATGTTCATCATAGCTTTATACCATAAATTTCCCTAGAAAAAATCGATATAAGGAGAAAAAGAACACAACAACTAAACTCAAACTTTATAGGAAATGCCAAAGTACAATACCTGATGAAAGAACTGATAGGAAAAATTTATTTAAATATGGTGGTTTGTAACAATTTTCATAAAATTGTAGTGAAAATTTAAAGTGTTATGAAATTAAGTACCTAGAATGCAATTTATATACAAAGTCAACGAAATTGCATTCCTAACATGCGATTCCTATTTTCAAATGATATCTATTTATAAATATATAATACACCAACTAATTTTTTTTCTGGGAATCGGTGGGAAAGATTTTGACCATTGATGTTGATTCATAATTTAATCTTAACCGTTTATTTTAATTTAGAAATGTTTATTTTTTTATTTTTTGAATTTTAATAATTATTCAGAAATTATAAAAATGTATTTTTTTTTTAAATTTTCATCTAATCATCTAATCATCCAATCATACATAATTGTCAATAAATTGTCTCTTTTATTTTTGGCGTCATTTCAACTCATTCTTCGATCTGATGTCATTGACCTCATCTGATCTGTTCGTTTGGTCAGATTGCTAAATTAGGTAGTGTTAATCACTCATCCATCACTCAATTTCACTCTATAATTTTAGCATCAAAATCTCATATAAATTCTGCTCATTTTTTCATTCGAACCACAACTCACCGATATTTTTTATGTTATTTTACTTGGTGTCGTTCAACATCATCATCTTTGGCATTATCAAACAAAACAAATTATATAATTTATTATAGGTTTGAAAATTTGAAGATGATCATCCATCACGTTATCAAATAATTCACCGACATTCTTCGAATATTTAAAGATTAGTTGAAGATTTTAGAGTTGAAAAATCTTCATTAGGTTTTTTTCTTTTTGAAAGGCATTAGGTTATTCATCATAGCTTTGAATTATTTTAGAAGATTTTATATTTCTTTTTCTTTTTTATCAATTATTTCTTAATTCAACCAAAGTTAATTTAAGACTGATTTTTTTGTTTATATTGATTAAAACACAGTAAACAATATAAACCATCGTGCGAAGCACAATTACGGACAAAAACTAGTAAATATATAATACACCAATTGATTTCCTTATTGAGAATGGGCGGGAAACGTTTGAGGTCATTGATCATAATCTTTTGATTTAATCTTGACGTGTATTTTAATTTAGGAAGTTTTTTTTTAAAAAAAAAAATTTTAATAATCATCTAATTCAATAAAAAAAATTATTTACGGATTTCATTAAGCAATCAACTAATTGTTTGATTGTTGCAATTAATTAATTGATTGATGCAACTTCATCTCTATATTCCTCATCCATCATTGATGCCCGCAACCTAACTCTAAATTATTTAGTACGCATTATCAACATATTATATGCGTCTATCCTTTGAACCCGATAACTTTACTGTGGCCATGAAAATGTCTTCCGGTGCGAGAGGTGGGAGAATTTAGGTTCTTCAATTTCATGTTTGCAAGCTGATATATTTTTTTCTGATTTTTTTTTTACAGGAATGACCTAAATTTGGATCAAAGTTAGTATTAGTGTTGTATAGATTAGAAATGTGTAAAATAATGTAATTTTTTGAATCAATTTCTATTGATAAAAATATATATATTTATTGAAAAATATTACATTGTAATCGACTTAATGTAAACAAATTTAATTTCTTATTTATACTAATTATTTAGTACGCATTATACACATTTTATATTATACGCATTTCTATAAAAATTTAAAAAAATATATATATGTTGATTAACACTCAGTAAACAATATTAACCACCGCGTGAAACACGGTTACGGGCAAAAACTAAGCACATACATTATACTTAATTTTTACTAATATACATGCAAGGTTGAAAATATCAGTATCAGTAGAAATATCGGTACCTTAAATTTACGGAAATATCGGTGGAAATGTCGATGTCGAATATCGGTATCGGTAAAAATTAGAAAATTGATGGAAATTTAACATGAAATTTTAGAGAATGTTCCTACTAACTTTAATACATAAATTAATCATACATTCACAATAAATTGAATTGTTTGTGACAAACATATCAACAACAAAATACATAAGCAGTCTAGAGTGATACAATAATTATTCATACTTAGTTAATACAAGACAACTAATACCAAAATGATGACCTATGAGGCTCAAATGTAAAAGAAGAAATGTCATCTTGATCTAAACAGTATTGATACCAACTCATCAAATTAGAGCAATTTTGAATATAGTTCTAGACATGCCAGTAGTATGTTGCTCTATCTTGTCCAACTGTTCGACCATGAATTGGATAGTGTGGATTTGGTCAATCAGTGAGTTCAAGTCTTCAAGAAAAGATAAAAAAAAAAAATCATGCATGCAGGCTTTACCTTTATATCACTTTTTGATGACTTAAAGTTGCATAATTTCATCCTTGCATAATTAGTTGATTCCCATTTTGAAAAAAAAAAAATATCGATATTTTCTAACCGATATTCGATATTTTCTATCGATATTTCGACCGATATTTTCGACATCTTGTAAAATCTTAACTGGAGTCAACCGATACCGATACCGATATTTACCGACATTTACCGATATTTTTTTTGACATTCTGTAAAAAAATATTTTTCGGTTTGTATCCGTATCGAACCCCCTGGAAAATTGAAATATCGCCGACATTTCGGTGGTTGTCGTTGACTTTTTAATCCTTGTATACATGTATGATAGAATTGCATAAATGACATGCGACTCATTTGGTGATGTGGAGGCGTCGCATGCATAGCATGCAACTACATTTCAATATGTGTACACTGTCTGCTACTCTAATATTTGGCATGTGTTTCCATATATATCAGAGCATCATATATATTAATATTGTGCCAATAATGGGGACTCCCATATAACTGAGAAGCTTTAGAAAATTCATGTGCACAAACATTATCACTTCTTAAAGCAAAAGAGATCGAACAATCGAAAATGGACGATAAAATATCCTTACAAGCCCACACATAATCATCAAAAGTCGAACCACTACTAGCAAAGTTCGAATAGCATCCACCACGATCTTGGCATCTCCCTCAATAATTGTCCACCTCCATATTCAAAATTTTCACCCATGAAAGAGTCTTATAAAACCCCATAACTTCTCCCAAGCGTACCACTACACAGCCTGGGAAAAGTATTGTTCGACCACCCATAAACTCCATCTATCATCTATAACTATATAAAAACAACACCATCAGTGGAATTTGAAAGGTATTCTCTGAGCGAGTGAAAGCCCACTTACTTCATGGTTAAACCGTGTAATGCACGCATTATTTTTTTGCGTAAATAATATCCTGGATTAGGGGAGGAAGGTCGTGGGAGTTAATAATAGGTAGCTTTGTTTTGGTGCATTGATTGAAATGAGGTGGGCCACGGGGGGAAGTGGGCATTGGACTTAACAATTACTCCCTCCGTCCCAAGAAGTTATGCACACTTCTTGGGACACGGAAACTAAGAAAAATTAATTTTGTTGACTTTTATGAGAATAAAGTGTAAAGCTATTTTGGGTGATTTAATGAGATAAAGTAGGAGAGAGAATAAAGTAGAGTAGAATAAGAGTGACATTTTTGTACTGTCACCGCAAAAAAAAAAGTTTTAAAGAGGGTGTTAAAGAGAGTTTTAAGGTTAAAGAGAGTTTTAACGAGGGAAAGGAGCCCTCATTAAAAAGGTCATCGCTAAGGAGCCCCTCGTCTCGGCCCTCGTTAGCTAACAAGGGCAGTGTCCTCGTGAGTTGCCGAGAGGCATAACCCTCATTAATTAGCGAGGGACTTGGCGAGGGCGTTGCCCTTGTTAATTAGCGAGAGCGAGACCCTCGTTAGCTAACGAGGGTGATTGTGGTAAAATCGGCAAGTGTTTTTAAGACCAAACCACGTTATCGAACCTAAGGGATAATATATGCGATGAGGCCCTAAGACGTGAGTTTTCAATGACTATTATTGCAAGCACGGTTTTGGTTCCACTAACTCTACAAATGCAAGAATTCAAACTAATCAACAAGCAATCAATGAACTACGCAAAGAATTAAGCTAGAACAAGTAGCAAGCTAGACAAACTCAAATATCAAGTTGGAATAGGGTGTTAGGGATGATCTCCACGAAGGAATAAATGATCACAACTATAATTGCATCAAATTGCTATTCAACCAAGATAGAAAGTATGAACATCATGCAATAATGTCTCCATTCATCACATAATGCCTAAATGTGAGTAATCTTAGTGCAACTAATCTCTCAATTATGAAGCACCTAATTCATACAATCATACACAATTATAATTCGATTAATCTCTAATCATGTTAGCTCAACTTTCGTTTGTTGCTAGGGTGATCACACACTAATCAAAAGAGATAAAAATGTATGAAGCACAATTAGCATCATCAATTAGGGAACTAACTATCTCAATTAAAAAACAATCATCAACAATTATAGCAAGAGCAATCAAATCATCCTCAATTTCAATTATCCCAAGCACAAGAGAATTAGCCTATGGAGCAAAGTGTAAAATCCATGGGTGAAAAATCTAATTGCATGATCACAATGTTAATCACAACAATTAAGCAATAGAAAATAGTAAAGAGGAAGAACATCACCAATTTGGTCAAATGAACAATGAATTGAATGCTTGAATCTTCAAATGTAAACTTCTTCTTAAATGGATTTACAACTCAAATGACTAATATAGTGGATTAAAGACTAATCTAATCAACAATCAATGAAAATCTAGCTAAACTATGAATCTAATCAACGTAGAAGGAGAATTTAGCTTGGAAACTGAAAAATCGCCTAAAAACTGAAAGGTAACTGTTATGGAATGATGCGTGCTCTATTTTTCGTCCAAGGGATTTAAATTGGGATTTTTCTAAAAAACTGCTCCCTCGACTCGAGCCTGAGGACCTCGAGTCGAGCTTGGTGAAGTCGTGGCCACGATTTTCTAAAATTACCCCAGCCTCGACTTGAGCTTCAGGCCTCGAGTCGAGCTTGCCACCTTTTTGCCACCCTCGACTCGAGCTTGGTGCCCTCGAGTCGAGGCCATCAACACTTTGTCAATTTTCCGAAGCAGCTCCACCCTCGAGTCGAGGGGCCTGGACCTCGACCAAAGGTCGAGTCCAGGGATTTTTCCTGGCCCGACGTTCACCTCAAACCCCTGTTTTCTTCCGTCTCATTCCCGTGTGAATATCCATGTGCTCAGTTTGGTCAGATTCCACCAAAATACCTGGAAACGAGACAAAATGCATCAAAAATTCATTACTTCCACACTTATGATACTTTTCATACAAAGAAGTGATACCTTACACCTTTAAGCTAAAAAAAACTAATACTTTTCATCACTTTTTGCAAATAAACATCACATTATTCATGCACTTCTAACCACTCATCAGAGGACTTTGCCCCTCGCGCAGCCCCTTGTTAACCCTCGTTCATTAAAAAATAAAAATGCGGCCAGGGGGAATCGAACCTGCGCCCTTGGCCACGTGCCCAGGGGAATAAAATCCCTGAATTCGGCACACTCATGAGGTTCAATCCCGCGACCTTCGGATCACACAGAGCATAGAGGCGTGCCCTTTACCGTTTGGGCAAAGCAAGTCATTCGTTATGTTTTCCTTTTAAATATATTTATATCATATAATGTTGAATTATTTATATATTCAATTTATAATTATTATTATTATTATCACATATACAATTAAATTATCAACTATATATTATCATGTGTATACATATATATTATTAACACACATGTATTGATACATCCATACTCTTAAACAATTAATATTCATAAATTCGTACTCAACATTCAGAAAAATTCATAGTCTTAAACAATATTCATAAATTCACGATGTATAACATTAAACACAAGGCCACCTCCTAGAAACCCCCAACCCACGGGGTTGGTGAGAACTACCACCCCTCGACCCACGAGGTTGGTGATCTGAATCCCGGGATGAGTGATCAGAACCACTCGGACATGGGGGAATACCACCAGGTAAGGAACCCTGCATCCCCATCAGTCACTCATTGATTGACGTTGCATGTTCGCGGTCAACTCGTCCCTCAAGGCTCTCTCTCTTCGCTCCATCTCCTTCTACACCCTCTGATGCTGCTCTTCTATGGTTTTCTACGACCTCTCACGCTCTTGTTGGAGCAGCCGATCGACATCACTTTGATTGTAGCTGCCAATAGAAGTACCAGATGATGTGGAGGTGATACGCATGGGCTTACCCAGTTGACCAAGACCCCAGACACGTCCGTATAATTTTTCAACAGTATTGACGTACAACTGAGATAAGTCTGGACACTGGGGTTCCTCGCTCGAGTCTTCAGAGGGCTGACACATCTGGGTGGCCATCTTTTGTACTTCATGCTGTATTAATTTTTCGGCAATTAATTTTTTAGATTATTTAAATATACATATATATTATTACGTAATGTAAAATGAAAATACTTACAAGTGTGTCACCTATAGCCCTGTAGGTGTGTACTCCCCTTCACCTAAGTAGTGATAATGCTCCATTATTTCTCAATCATTGGCGGACCGTCCTTTTGTCCTCTCTTGTATTTATTTAATTAGAACAACGTGCTTAAATAAAATATCGAACTAGCATTAAAAAATTACTTACAATCTCCAAGGCAACCTCGGCTGCTCCACGGGATCCACCTCTATGGCGGGAGATGCCAGTACTCGGGCCTCCAAGCTCTGATAGTCGATTCTTCTTATACTGCTTGCTCTTTGATTTCACTTCTTCTCTTTCCCAGTAAGCGAGCAGTGTATTCCAAACATCTGCATCCCATCCAGGCTTCTTCTTCTTTAAGAACCACTCTCTTTTCACGTAGTTCAGAAGATCGACATATCGTTCCGCTGCCACACCTCTTGTGTGTTCATAACCGTAGGGTCCCACCTAGCCTCTCTCTGCCAAACAAAATATTATTGTATGAAGATATACATTAAAGTTTTTAAATTAATTAAAATTATATAGCGATCAACGATATATATGCCTGAAATGTTTCCCAGTACTCATGCAGACTCTCCTGCGATTTCATCCTAAATGTGAAGGCGCCAAGCTCCATATGTCTAGACATAATACGTCTAACAAGCTTGGAGACTGCATTCGATGACATCAACCTGCAAAAAGAGGGTAAGCCAGCGAAATTAACAGACATAAAAATTAACATATAATAATATTCACAAAGATTTAACGTGTGTGTTCCTGTAGATCCATATATCTAGTCATTCTTTCTCGGTTGCATCTGACTGATCCTCAGAATACTCAGAGCCGATATAATCTTTATCCTGATTAATTACCGATATCGGTACTCTATCACCTCTGTCACCTCGACCCCTCGACCCACTCTGTCCCCATCCTCTCGACCCACTCGACCCGCTCATCTATAACAATAATTAAATAAAACCACATTATTATCACATAAAAAATCGACCACTCGTTACACTATTCAATCCTCTCATGAGTCTGAATTTAGCTCTTCTTTTTCTTCATTATTCTCAATATCAATTAGTGCACCGTTGACATCTGTCAAGGATCATCATCCGTTTGCACAATATTAATTTGAGACTCAATATCATCTTGGAAGGGGGGAAGCTCTTGTTCATTCATTTTTTCAGTTTCCACCAAGGATCTCGGCTTGATTTTGCAAACGGCCAACCATTCATGTCTACGCACTCCCGGGTACTTGCAATAGTAAACTTGAGTGGCTTGACTTGTCAATACAAAAGGATCGTAGCGGCCGTATCGTCCTCTCCGATTAACGTCCACAAGTTTGTAATTAGGATGTACTCTTGTTCCATTTGGCACAAAAGGATCAAATCACTCACACTTGAATAGAACGATTTTTTTCTCAATAAGTCCGGGGTATTCCAATTGTACTACTTCCTCGAGGATCCCGTAGAAATCATTCTCATCTGCATCATAGTTTTTGCCCTTGATACAAACTCCACAATTTGTAGTTGATTTAGATGAGCCATAATCCGTGTGTGAAATTTGTAACCATTCACGTAATACCCAGGGTATGTGGTGACACAACTTGAAGGACCGCTAGAAAGATCGCGTATCCACCGATTTTGAATATTATTTATCTTTACAAGTTGTTCAAACCATGACACAAACTCCTCTTGTAGTCTATCATCTTGTTCAGCCCTCGAGAGATTCGGTTGAATAATTTGAATTTGCTAGAAAAACATATTACAAGAGGGGAGATATATCTATATATTATTTAATGACGGAACAATATATAAAAGAAGTTGAATGTTATAAACTTACTCAATATACTGTTGCAACTCGTTACAATTCAGTAACACGTACGTATGAGCGGTATTTTTCTCCTCATCTAAAATCCATCTTTTATTCATATTTCCAAGTGGTCGGCCAGAAAGTATAAATATCAATAGGGTACCTTTCACGATTTGGGGTACTTCGCCACGACCATCGTAATTACGAGGTACATTGTACTACCTCGTCAGAATATGGTCTTCAAAATAGTGGGAACAAAACATTGATGCCTCTTTCGTTAAATATGCATTTGCAATCGATGCTTCAACATGTGTCTTTTTACCCACACTGAGCTTTAAATTTTGAAGATACCTAATTAAAGGAATCAATTGTTATATAGTGTAACAAT
Source organism: Paraleonurus japonicus (assembly GCA_030762865.1). Taxonomy (NCBI): domain Eukaryota; kingdom Viridiplantae; phylum Streptophyta; class Magnoliopsida; order Lamiales; family Lamiaceae; genus Paraleonurus; species Paraleonurus japonicus. The sequence goes on along the minus strand of CM061057.1, from coordinate 23,537,477 downwards.
CTTTAGGTAATTAAATAATTTAGAGTTATAAATTACCTCTCAAATGGATACATTCATCTGTATTGTACAGGACCAGCTACTCTTGCTTCGTATGCAAGGTGCACAGCCAGATGCTTCATCGAATTGAAGAAGCTGGGTAAAAAGATACGTTACAACTTACACAAGATAACTAGAATATCTGCTTCCAATCGAGCCATGTTCTCAACTGTAATTGATGTAGAAGTTAATTCCTTGAAGAACAAACTAAGTTCAGTGATTGTTTTCCACACATTCGGCGACAGAGTTTCACGGAAAGCAATCGAGAGTAATCTCTACATAAACACAAGGCAATCATGACTCTTCATCTCAAACATCTTCAATTTTGTCCAGACTACGCATTGAGACAGGTTAGACACATAGTCATCGAAAAACTTCAACTCAGCTACCCATTTGCACAGATCATCCTTCTCACCCTTATCAAGTGAATAACAAGCTTTGGGGTACTTTCCTGTGCGTGGACATTTCTCTAGAGAGGGACGATGACAATATTCATTAAGTTCATCCCTAGATTTAGTTGTGTCTATTGTTTTCCCTTCCACATTCATCACCGTGTAGAACAAATTATCAAATATATTTTTTTCAATGTGTGTCACATCCAAATTATGTCGGATCAAGAGGGTACTCTAATACGGCAAATCCCAAAAAGTACTTTTCTTCCTCCAACCACCATCCAATCTTTTGTTATGGGCCTCAGCACCCTCTTCTGTCACTTTTCGATATCCCAACCAATTAATTTCTCATAGGAGCATTTCACCTGTTCGGATGGGTGGTAGGTCATCTGTGACTACTATATTCTTTCTGAATGTAGTCTTGTTCATACAATACGGATGTCGCCTAGGTAAGAACTTACGATGGTTGTCAAATCACGACTGTTTGCGACTGATTCTTAAAGTGAAGGCATCGGAGTATTCAACGCAATATGGACAAGCAGTCCTTCCAGCGGTGCTCCATCCAGACAACATTGAGTAAGCTGGAAAGTCGCTAATGGTCCAGATTAGTGCAGCCCACATCATAAAATTGTGCTTTCTAGCAACATCATACGTTTTCACCCCATTTTTCCACAACATGGTCAAATCATGAATTAGTGGTTGTAAAAGACATCTAAATTATCCTTTGGATTTTTAGGACCAGACACCAAAATCGAAAGAAAAATGAATTATTCTTTCATGCACAACCATGGGGGTAGATTGTACGGTGTCACTATCACTGGCCATAACGAATATTGTTTCCGCGACTGCCAAAATGGCTGAAAACCATCAGTGCTCAAACCCAACCTCATGTTCCGTATTTCAGATGCAAAATCAGGATATGAATAGAGCCAACAAATCTGCAAGGTGATGCATAACACCAGACTCATCATTAGAGCAACTAGCATGTCATATCATATCCTTAGCAGTAGCATTGGACTGATACAATATTTGCAATCGAAGAATAATAGGAAAATAGAACATCTCCTTGAAAGAATTGTTTTTTTTCCATCGACCATCCACACCACGTCTAGCGGGTTTGAATCGTGACCGACCACAAACGTTACAAAATTCAAGTTCGTTGTCTGCACCCCAATATAGCATATAATTATTTGCACAACAATCAATCCTCTCCACGGGAAGAGCCATCCCACCCATCAATTGTTTAATATCAGCAAATTTCTTGGGCACCAGATTTTCTAGAGGGCAAATCTCACGAATCAAGTCAATGATTTGATTATAACCCCTTTCAAACAGTCTGTTTTCAATTTTAATATTTAATAGATAGGCATTAAATGTCAATTGAGAATGAGATTCGCAACCAGGATACAGATCCTGATTTATTGGCATGTCAAAAAAATGTGCATCATGCTGATTTAGGAGGTTCCTCATTAAGGGGCTCTTCTCCCACATTTTTGAAACTAAAGTTGGGACCAGAAGTTAAGACCATCATCATATTGTGTACGAGCTAGATGCTGCAGTGTCGTCAACTCCATATGAAGTCAACGCCGACTGATCATAGTTTTGGTGTGGTATAGGATTACACTTTTGCTCACCGTACAAAATTCAATTGTGATAATTGCACAAAACCCATGTGTATACAAATGTGCTCTCACATTAATGGGTTCTCTAAAACTCTGGTTCCTATATTTATATTTCGAGCAGAACACCTAATATTTCCTTCACTCATTCAATCTGGGTTACTAGTAGCGAATTCTATAAATGATTCGAGTCCACTAAGAAATTCGGGAGATATCATGCCATTAATCGTTCTTGGACCATACATCCAATTACGCCTTGAATAATTCATAGGAATCTGTTTCAGATTAATGAAGATTCAAATTTTAATTAAATCATAATTAATTATAATTAATTCTCAAGTTATATATTTTTTCCTAATATTAATATATTTTCTAAAAATTTCGGCAAAGTTTTGTTTTATTTTATCTTATTCCCCAATTAATATATCAAGATCCTAGTGCATCCATTTTCGACTTAATTAATTAATCAATCAATACCTATACATGCATATATATATATATATATATACATGAAAAAATATAAAATTTACCCACTAAAATAACAATAAATTAACCGAGAAGGGAAGTGGGGGAGAAGAGAAAGAGACTGAAGTTTTATGGGGACTGGGTTAACGAGGGGGTCGGCTCTCGTTAGGTTTATTGGGAGTGCAGTAAACGAGGGGTCCCGCCCTCGTTAATTTGAAAACTGGGCGAGACGAGGGGCCGCACCTTCATTAAGATCTGATGGGCTTTGGCGAGGTGCCTCACCCTCATTAACCTGCGTATATGTGGGCTTGTCGAGGGTTTCGCCCTCGTTAGTTAACAAGGGGCTACTTGCCCTCGTGTGGGCCCTCGTTAACTAACGAGGATTGTATGCCCCTCGCTAAACTCGTAGTTAAAATTACCCCTCATCTACGCCCTCTTTAACTAACGAGGGTTTTAAAACCCTCGTTAAGTGCCCTCTTTAAAAAAGGTTTATTTTGTAGTGTGTGAGGGTATTAATATTGTGTGATGTTTCTATTTTAGGAGTGTGCATAACTTATTCTGCATAACAATCCCAATACCCGTCTATCTCATATCCATAAAAAAAAAAAGGACATCAACGTTTAATTTAACAAAACCTTGAGGCGGCTTAGGCCATGCCGAACAACGTACGACTCTTTCTGAAAGTCTGATTCCATTAGCGTGTACAAGACTTTGATTTTGATCCCATGCATGCAAGAAAGAAACTGATGCACAGACAGCTTGTAGTTGGGTTCTCCTTCTAGACTCCCAGACTCTGTTGCAAAAATCCCGCCTAGGCGGCGCCTAGGCCCCGACTAGGCGCTAGGCTGTCGTCGGCCGATTCGAGTTTTTACAAATCTAATTTTCTAGACAGGATCTAAGTGGCTCCTAGACAGGTCTTAGAGTCGGACCCTAGACGGACGAGATAATTAATTTTTTTTCTTTGTAAAATTGAATTTATTAATAAAGAAACTAAAATATTGAAGTTTACAAAGTGTTAAACGTTTAAATTATTTTGATGTGAACATGGTATGTGAAACATGTGTTTTGTTGTGTAGTAGTACTATAGTAGTTATAATGTTAACTATTTGAGTAATTGCGTTGAAATTATGTTCTTAACTTATTATATTCTTTTGTAGTTTAAACCAATTTTTTGAAAAAATATAAAAAAATGGTCCGCCTAGGCCGACCGCCTAGGCGGCGCTTAGACATCGACCCCACACACATCGGGCATGTTGTTTAATTCCCCAATAACATGCTTGGGTCTCAAATTATTTTTGTGATATAAACAATCCCTACTCAGCCACCATAAAAAGTCATTCACCTTGGGTGACACTCTCAATTACACACGATGTTGGTCTCAAATGCCAGAAGGTCTAAAGGGGTGAATATTTTTTTTTATGAAACTTTTTTGGTTAAACTACCGGTTTCAATTTTTTTCTTTTGGCATGTCTATATATCTTGTGACAGTATATTGTTTTGAGTAAATATTTTGTAAACCAGTTTCCTCGTTCAATCAAAATGATATTAGTTGTTTTCATTATATGTAATACTCCCTCCATCCAAAAAAATTTATTCTCATTCAATTTTAGTAATAATTTGATCTCACACTACTTTATCATCACCCTCTAAACACCACATATCCACCACACATTTCTACTTTATACATAACTATTAATATTCATTAAAACATGTATCCAAAAGAAAGAGGAATTTTTTTTTTGGACGGAGGGAGTACCTTTTAATGAAACAAACTAATATTGTTTAAATATACAAACGAAATACAAATAAGTTTCACGGTGAAACGGAGTGCTAGTATATTTTGACACTGTTATAATATTAAAGCAAAATACACAATTTCTTTTGCACTTTAAATGCAGGGTTTAATATAAATCAATAATTTCTATAAATTAGAAATTTTATTTTATTATAATGATATATTTATCATATATATACACTTTTTATATATTTTTATCTTGTGTAATAACTACACAATAAAAATTATTGTATGTGTATTATATTTAACACACCTTGTGCTAATTCTGACATGCATCATAGAGAAAGTTATCATCTTCAGTGAGTAGTTATAACAATATATTATTAAAATGAATTTTAAAAAATATGATAAATTTTTAATAAATAAATTCTATTACAATTATTGTTAAAAATACTTTTATTTGTAGTAGTATAAATTGATTGTGTGGTGTGACTTGAAATATAAGTAACAAACAAATACTTCACCTTGAAATGAGTCTTAAAGTGTGTGTGGGTGTGTATATTAATGATCAAATTAATCTTCTCTCACTCAATATTTTTTCCAACCATTTACAAGTACATCGTTGACTTATTTATAAAATTTTTGGACTAGAAGTTGGTCTGCCGGCTGTCAAGTCTACTAATTTGGATCATCTTAACCACTAGTAGGTCATACAAGTGGCATAATTGGTAGTCTTGTCATTGTGGTTGACCTGGTGACTCATAACTTGATGTTGAGGTTATGTCGAGGTCGTCGAGTACCCTTGGATGACTGTGGACGAACTAAACTTATATCCTTGATCTTGACTTTTACTCTAAATAGCTCAATGACTTGTTGCGATCTAGTTGATCATGAGTTGTCGTCCTGATGAGGTGATGACATTACTCACGAGCTCATACGCTGAAATAATCTCGGGGACCGAAGTCATTATGAGTTCGCAGACTTGGCTAACTAGCTGGCTCTTTAATCGACCTGATTTGGTCTATTTATTGGTAAATTGATTATCCGACCTGGCAGGGTCGAGTCTAGATAGTCGGGCTGTCCAAATGCTCATTGACTGGTCTTCTTTTCAGATTGTCCAATAGACTTCCTGGTTGAAAAGTCGTCTTGTTTGCTGACCGTAATATTTAACTTGTCGTATTTTAGGTATAACAACTTTTAAATTAAATAACTTTAAAATTAACATATATATATATATATATATATATATACATATATTTAAACATTGAAATAAAAAATTGAGTTGATTTTACGCAACCAACAACCACGTTTAAGGCACCTCATACTCATGTGGTTGAGTGTTTAAATATTTCTTACCACAAATTTATTCTCAGAACTAAATAAAACTCGTGATGCACGAATTTTTCTTAAAATATCACAATACAGTATCAGATTCGTATGCGCTTTTAAAAAGGTGAGATTCGTGAATTCGTAAACTCATCACAAATTTGATTGTCATGTGGCGAATCGTTAATATAATGCACTTGCGAATCAGATGTGTATATCCAACTTGATGATTAGACATAGTCATGCTAAAGCATTATATATATTATTTCAGCTGAACTTTATTATGTAATGTAACTTAAATTGACAATATGACACTCTTTTTCGATTGACTGATAGAATTTGAATTAGGTTTGATCTCATATGAGGTGGGTGCATGCATGCACCCACTTTCAAAATAATAGTGATTTGAAAACTAAAAATAAAAAGTAACAATAAATTAACTGAAAAGTATCATAATAAAATTCGAGTGCATGTATCCACTCACCTCACAACAGACCAACTCTTTGAATTATTGTTTTGTTACTTAATTAGATCAAATTATTGTATATGCTTAAGTTTTAAATGAGAGAAAAATGTGAATTACATACATTTGATTTATATATATTTTTTTAAAATATACTCCCTCTATCCTAGTATTTGCTTTCCATTTATTTTTGGCACAAAGATTAAGACAAGTAATATAATATAGATATAGTACAAATATGATGGAGAGAGAAGAAAAAAGTAAGAGATTTAAGTAAAAGTAAGGTAAATAAGTGGCAATATGTGTAATTAATAGTAATGTGTAGGGATATAAATTTAGTGGATAGTTGCCAAAAATAGAATGTGTAACTTATAGTGGGACAAACCAAAATAAAAAAATTTAAATATTTGTACTGGGACGAAGGGAGTATATATTTTTCAGGTGTTATATGTAATAAATATAAATAAACATACATATTTCTGATGAATCACACCCTAATTTTTTTTTTAAAATTATATTTTCGTATCCATATCGTACCGCTTTTGCGCTCGTACTCCATAATCGTACAAGCATTTTTTATTTGGCGCACAAAGCCTAACATTCCCATCGATAATTTGCTATAGTAGTTTTACAGCATAACACCATCAAATATATTCCATCACCAATTTCCAACGACAAACTTTATCGACGATGTCGAAGGTGACCAAAAAAATGTTGTTGTTACAATGAATTTTCTATTCCTATTCCTACACAAAGATTTTCATATTTTAAATGTATAGAAAAGAAGGGTAGACTAAGTGATGAGGATGAAGTTGCATGAAAGTCACTCTTAACTCTACTAGGTTTCTTCAAACTTCTACATCAAAATTAGATTTAATTCTTGCTTTGAATTCAGTTGCAATTTAATTCGGGCCATTTATTTTAATTAAGGGAGTCTGGCCCAAGTTAAATAGACCTTCTGAAGCATTGTGTAAGGTCATTATCCAACTATATGAAAAAAAAATATGGAAGAGATTTCCCTAGTCATTGTGTTCGTCGGCATTTCAAACAAGAAACAATGGAGTTCACTTTTGTTGGACACGCTTCTAAATCATTTGGTATACGAAGGTCAGGCTATGCTCCACTCGATGCCGCCTCGTCACTAGCCAAATCGTGCCATCGTGCCCAACGTTGTTCACTCAAACGTCGTATGAACAATATTCAAGAACAAATGATGGGCATTCCAAACGCTTTGACAGAACTTTTGGTAGCGGAAGACAACATTCAGCAATAACTTGCACCACTAGATAACTTCAGTCCTACAACACTCGATACTCTCTACAACCCTTTTTGCTACTCTTGATTTGCGCCAACCTCCTCGACCAGATCGTGGAAATTTACCCTTCAAGACGGATCTGCCAAATTTTCAAGGCACTATGGATGCAGATGCCTTTCTTGATTGGTTAGCCTCCATTGAAGAAATCCTGGCCTATGCCGATATTACTCGCGGTCGACACACTCAACTGGTTGTCACTAGGCTCCGTGGTGGCAACACCTCAAAGCATTCACCTAAAGCGTGGTAAGAATCCTATTTTACATGGGAAAAGTTTGTCAAATATTTGCGTGTTGAGTTTGTTCCATTTAATTATGATCCGGTTTTGTATCAAAAACTTCAAAACCTCTGTCAAGTTAACCGAACAGTTATTGCATATGCGGAAGAATTTTACCAATTATTTGCTCGTGTTGATATTACTGAATTCAATAATCAATTGGTGTCGCATTTTATCGACAGGCTACATCTTTAATTTCAAGACACTCTTAACCTATTCGCACCCACTTCTGTCTACGATGCTTATGAACGCACCATCATTTCAGAGCAACAATTTAACAGACGAAGCAAAAACCCCTTCCCCGCAAACAATTTTAGTGGGAAATACTCTTCTAAATCCTTGATTCGATCGACCTATCGCCTGCCCCATCAAAACAAGCTACTGCTTCACCCCCTCCACAACAATGCACTTGTTTTAAATGTGGGGAACACGGTCACCATATTTCTGCATGCCTGTGACGCAATCGTGCTCTACTCATCAACGAACCAATTCTTGACAATGTGGTTCCTAGTTCTAAGGATAATTTATATTCCTCTCCTCCCATATTTGATGAAGAGCCCTCAACATATCTATGCGTTAACTCTTTTATGGTGACTCTGGTAGCTCATTAGTCCTTCGTCAATAGTTTTTGCAACCAAAACAACAACATGATCTATCAATGAGGTATAAATTTTTTTAATCAACTTGCACAATTAAAGGGAAAACCTGTCGATTCATAATAGATTCGGGATCATGCGAAAATATCGTAGCAGCGGATGCGATCGCCAAATTATCTATTATACCTAAGAATCTCCCATATCTGTGTAATTTAGTGTGGCTTTAGAATGACACACAAGTTACCGTAAATCAGTGTGCTCTTATCAAGTTCTCCATTGGTGGATCGTATTTATATGAAGTATGGTGCGACATTGTTCCAATGGATGTCTATCATCAGTTACTCTGAAGACCCTAACAGTTTGATCGAGATGTGATTTATGAAGGTCGCCGTAATGCTTACACTTTCTCCATGGGAACCAAGAAATTTACACTGCTACCTTCTGTGTCTTCCTCACCTATTCAACCAGGTCCGAAGCCTATTATGCTTCTCAACCGTGTAAATTTTATGAGAGAATTGCATACGACCACTGCTGCTTTTATGCTTATACCACAACCACTGCTTCTATTATCCACAGAGTTTATTCAACTCACTAGGCTCCTAAATGAATTTGCAGATGTTTTTCCAGAAGAATTACCACATGGCTTTCCACCGTAGAGGTCTATACAACGTTAAATAGATATTGTTCCAGGTGTACCACTTTTGAATCGCCCTCATTACCGGATGAGCCCGAAAGAATACAAGGAGCTTCACCGACAAGTTGAAGATTTACTTCAATGGGGTTTAATCGGACAAAGTATTAGCCCCTGTGTAGTCCTGACATTACTCATTCCCAAGAAGATGGGGATTAGTGAATGTGTATCAATAGTCGAGCGATAGATGAAATAATCATTCGTTATAGCTTCCCAATTCCTCGTTTAGAAGACTTGCTTGAAAAAGTAATATAGTAATTAGGTAACTTAAACACAATTAATTAAGCTAAGTATTTGAAAAAGTGCATGCGATTTAATTAATAACACAATTAATAAGACTTCTCATCTTGCCAGTTACCATAACTGCAAACAACATAGTATCACTCATTATTGCAGTGACTCAAATTAAATTCGTGAGTAGATATATACCTATTTGAAAGAAATTAGTGAAAATAAGAGTAGACTAGAGGGTAATAAACGATTGGGGAGGAGAAATTACCTGAATTCGATCTCCGAATTTGAGAAAATTACGGCTGAATTTGGGCTTGAGATGACGGAGATTAGCTTTGAACGGCGGAGTTGAAGAACTTGAAAGCGACAGTATTAAGAACTCCTCCACTATGAGATTAGAAGATACTGCGTCGCGTTGAAATTGAATAGATCCTTCAATTTCTTGTGCGCAGAAACTCTAGTTGTACAATGTAACCATGGTGGCTGTGAACACGATTGTGAATTGGGAAATGGAGACAGTAGGGTTTGTAAATTGTATTTTAGACATTTAGTATTATTTAGTTTTTACTTAAATAAAAAAATAAAAAAATAAATTATATGCATACGGTACGGTACGATATATACTGAAATTTACCAAAATATCATATATCGTTCGGTATTTCGGTATATACCAAAACTTTTTATATTTCCATACCGATACCGTACCGAATTACGGTACCGTACCGAAAATTTTGGTAAAATTGGTATTTTTCAGTATGGCAAGTGCGATATACCGATAATTTTGGTATTTTTTTACACCCCTACTCGTGGGTGCTCGTGTGTTTAGTGAACTCGATCTGCGGAGCAAATATCACCAAAACCGCATTTACCCGGTGATGAATGGAAAACGACAATCAAAACCAGGGAAGATATTTTCGAATGGATGGTTATTCCATTTAGATTATTCAACGCGCCAAGCACTTTCATACGCATCATGAATCAAACACTTCGTCCTCTCATTATCATATGTATAGTGGTCTATTTTGACGATATACTCGTTTATAGTCCCTCACTCAAGACATACATTGACTACCTTCGTTCGGTGCTACAAATCCTACGAGCTGATCAATTTTTTGTTGCCCTAAATAAGTGCAAGTTCTTGGCTGAATTGTTGTGTTTTTGGGATATAAAATCTCCTCGAATGGCATTCCAATAGATGAGTAAAAAATTCAAGCCATTAACGAGTGGTCAACCCCGACATCCATAACAGCCGCGCGTAGCTTCCATGGCCTTGCGTCTTTTTATAGAAGGTTTATTCGAAATTTTTCAGAGATTATGACGCCCGTTACTAATGTTATGCAAGGAAAAAACTTTGTTTGGACACCGGAGCCAGTAAAGGCTTTCACGATAATTAAATAAAAAATGACTTCGACATCTGTCCTCGTCCTTCCATATTTTTCTTCACCATTCGAGCTCAATTGCGACTCCTCAAAATTAGCAATTGGTGCAGTTCTTAGTCAGTGAAGCCATCTAGTAGCTTTTTAAAGCGAGAAACTCTCAGGAGCCCGGCTTCGATATAGCACATACGACATTGAATTTATGTTATTGTGCATGCTATCCAAAATTGGCGGCACTGCCTTTTTCATAATGAATTCATTTTATTCTCAAATCATGACGCCCTCAAACATAAGTCGACTCAGTCAAACCTCTCAGCTTTTCTTTTTTTGCATTCAAAAGGTTTATTTAACGGTCTTTTTCCTCCATTATCTGCAATAGGTGTAGTTATAGAGTGTTATTATCGACAACTAAACTTTGAGATAACTAGTTATTTTTTGTCTTTTTGATTCATAACACTGATGTAATGATCATTTCACTCCAATGATCATTAATTAAGGTAAGAAATGTACTTAGGAAGTTCCAATGGATCTGAAATTAGTCAAACAAACACTCCTTATTTTTCCTATTTTTGTATGCTAATACAGAAATTTATAGGGGTTTTGATACAAAACACTATTGTAATGCTAATTTCACCTCATTGATCGTTAAATAAAGTAAGAAAAGAACTTAGCAAGTTCAAATGAATCTCAAATTAGTCTAACAAACACTCCTTATTTCTCCTCTCTTTGTTTGTTAAAACAAAAATCTATAGGATTTCTGTAGGATTCTGAATAATCTCGGCATGACCCGTGATAAATCATTGATTTTTCAGTTTTTGCATTCAAAAGGTTTATTTATCGGTCTTTCTCCACCATTATCTTCATTAGTTATAGCTTTAAGAGTGGTATTATCGACAACTAAACTTTGTAATAACTAGTTATTTTTAGTCTTTTTGATACAAAATACTATTGTAATGATCATTAGACTTCGATGATCGTTAATTAAGGTAAAAAAAGTACTTAGAATGTTCCAATGGATCTTAAATTAGTCAAACAAGCACTCCTTATTTTTACTTTTTTTGTTTGCTAAAACAGAAATTAATAGGATTTTTGTACCAAATGGTCGTGGAACAATGTCGAATTTGTAAAGTGTCTAAAGGTGCAGCGTCAAATGCGGGACTTTATAGACCATTACCAGTTCCTCAACTTCCATGGGCTGCCTTAAGCATGGATTTAGTGTTGGGACTTCCGCGTACTCAACGTGGCTTCGACTCAATCTCTATTGTCGTTGACCATTTTTCAAAGATATCACATGTTAACCCATGTAAGCAAACTATCGATGTCGTCACATAGCCCAGTTGTTCTATAAAAAGATCTATCGCATTCATTGCTTCCTCTCTCAATCATCTCATATCGGGATATGTGATTTGTGAGCCATTTTTGGCGTTCGTTGTGGCAAATGATGAAAACTACGCTTATTTTTAGTAGCGCGTATCATCCACAGATGGACGGCCAAACCAAAGTCGTCAACTGGTCTCTTGGTAATTTTTCTTTTGTGTTTCGCTGGAAACAACCTAAAGTCATGGATTTGCAATTGCCTCAAGCGGAGTTCACCCATAACTTAGTTGTCACTCGTAGCACTTGATTGTGTCCATTTCAAGTTGTGTATGGAATTGTTCCTAGGGGACCTACTGATTTACTCCCTTTGTCATCATCCCTCAATATTGATCGAAAAGATGAAGATATCATCAATGACATTCAACATACATATGGCAAGCTAAGACCCAGCTAGAATCAGCTGCTGTCGAATACAAGAATCGTGCGGATATCATACGTTGCGACGTGTTGTTCAAAATGGACGATCTAGTGTGGATCATTTTAACTAAGGATTGTTTTCCAGAAACACGAGTATAATAAGCTGACATCATGTAAAATCTGACCATTACGATGCTGGAGGTCATTAATCCAAATGCCTTTCGCCTCTGTTTGCCTACTTACATATGTACTTCGGATGTCTTTAACGTTAAACATCTTGTTCCATATACCGGGGAAAATGCAAATGTGAATGAAGTTGTCAGCGATTAGAGGTCGAATCATTCTCAACCGGGTGAGAATGATGAGGATGAAGCTGCATGAAAAGTCACTCTTAACTCTACTAGATTCTTCAAACTTTTGCTTCAAAATTAGATTTAATTCTTGTTTAAGATTCAATTGCAATTTAATACGGGTCATTTATTTTAATTAAGGGTGTAACACCCCATTTTTAGAAAACTTGCATTTCATATTTTAAGCGATTTAATTACTTTATTTATTATTAAATTTGTAAATTTTAATTCAAGCTCTTGAAGATTTATGATTTATATAATTTAAGAACTAATATTTTCAATGAAGTTTAAAGAGTTTTGCAGGGTAGCCTACTGAGGAAATCGAGCTCAATCGTGACTCACTCGATACGAGTAAACAAAATAAAAAAAATATATATATATATATATATATATATATATATATATAATAATTAAATAAAGGGATAAGTTAGATATGAAATAGTTTATAAAATACTTTACTAACAATCATATTATATAGATCAAGTGGTAATACATAAATGTATAAGTTTTATTGAGTTTATGAGGTCCAAGGTTCAATTCCTAGGTATGACTTTTAATTAGATTTTATTTTTAACTTTTGAGATTATTATATATTTGAGTGAAGAATATCAACAGACTCTACATTTCTCTCTCCAAATACTGTGCGTACATTTCTTTCTCCAGAATACTCTGCGTACACTTCTCTACTCTCTTTCTAGTTTTCTCTCTCCCCCTTCTCCCACAAATAACTCTCCATTTCAACTCAAGATTGGAGATTCAAGAGTCTTCTAAGGTAAGAAAAATGCAACATTTTTTCACTCTTTTTTTGCCTAAATGGGTTTTCAAATATATTGGTCATATTTTTGAAATAACTTTTTTTTATCTTTTTCTCTCTTATTACCTACAATGTTCTAGTGAGTATATGTGATTAGATACACATGTTAGAAGCCCAAAGATGTTCTTTGGCATTTGGTTGAATGCTATGTTTGATTATATATGTTTAGCTTATGAATATGTAAACTATGTGATCATTTGATGCTATTTAGTGGATTGCATGTTGATTATATGGTTGCATGTGAGTTTTGATGCATTTTTTTAACTAATGATAAATTATTAGGGTTTTCCATAAAGGTTGTTGATGGTCTTTTGATATTTAAAATGAGTTGGGTGCCTCAACCATGCTTCAAAATGTATAAAATTTGTTGTTGGAAATTGCTATGTTATTGCATGTGACTTTTAAGTTATTTTTCCTACTGCATGTCTCTATTTCTTTGGTTTAAGAACTCATTTGGTGATTCTTTGGTGATCAAATCAAGTTGGGTGCCCCAACTATGCTTTGTATGTATAGATTTTGTTGCTGAAATTTATTATGTAATTGCATGTTACTTTCAAAAAGTGTTCTGACCTTTTCTGATCAAATTTTCTCAAACCCCTTTACCAAACTGAAGTTCTGGAAGTCTAGAATAAGTAGTAAAAATTTCAGATTTTTTAAAGCTATTTTCGATTTAATATGATTTTTCTACCAAAGTGCTGTACTGAAGAAAAACGCCCCTGTTTTTGGCGATTATTGCAAAATTTACTGTGAGCTGAAAAATTAATATTTGAAAGTAAATTTCGACTATGTTATTCTATTATGTCTTAGCTTTCATAAGAATTTTATCTTAATACATTTGGAGTTATATTCAATTTTTAATGATTTTTCTAACAAACAGTGTCTTTCTAGTAAAAACGGGCAGTTTTAGAGCTCTAGAATGATGCATGATCAAGTAGGAAATGTGAAGATTTAAAATGTGATCTTTTTACTAGTGATACTACTGGTACTTAGGATATTATATATATTTTTATTTGATTTTATTTAATTCATATTCATGTGTTACAAAATTTTATAAAAAGATGGTGCATAACCTCATTTAGGAAATTGTTTTTATCTAACTTGAAAAATTCATAAGTAACAAAATTGAGATTATTTTCATGTGAAATTTTTATGGTATGTAGCTATATGTGTTGTAAATCTACTGTATAAATTTAATAATTTTATGACATGTTTATATTTGTTTATAAATAATCTTCTACGAGCTGTCTTTTTAAAGAGTTTTACATAAAAGGTGAGTTTGTAAATTATTTTCTTTAGTCACCTAAGTAATTGAAAGTAGAAGTATTCCATAATGAATAAATTAGTTTTGTTGTGAGCATGTTATAACTCTTTTATAATTTCTTTTACTTATATGAAGAAATTTTATAATTTCTTTTTTATGCGTACTTAACTAGTCTTAGTAAATAGAATTTCTTTTCTTTGAAATATGTTTAAGTTTACAAGTAGGTAGGTATATATATATATATATATATATATATATATATATATATATATATATATATGTATTAGATACTAATTAAAGTTAGTAAAAACACTTTAAGTGCATGGTTATAACTTAATGCTTATAAGACTAAAAGACGACTAAATGTATCGAGTGCAGTTCGAGACAGCTGGATTCGGGAAGCTATCTTGAAACGTTCAAATACCAAGAAAGTGGGTAACCTTTAAATACCTTTTGCATTATTTAGAGTAATCGGTGTGTGTACGAGCAGGCAGATCTTCGGATTATGCTCTGTGTGAATTATAGCTAGTCGACGGACTATGCTCTGTGTGATAAAGCTAGTCGACGGACTATGCTCTGTGTGAATCAAGACAGTCTACGGACTAAATCGTGTGAAATGAGTTGGGTCTACGGGCCTGGCGTGTACTCGGTTGACATGCTTATTAGTCTTTTTAATGCAATTGTATATTAAATGTTATCCCACTGGGCTTCTCCTCCGGGGGAAGACTCATGATATTACTTTAAATTTTTCAGGTCCTGTTGACGATGAGGTGGACGTGTGATCGGCTGTGTAGACTCCTCTAAATAAATTTACCACAAACTAAGTTTCTGTAAGAATTGAAGCTAGTACTAGTAGGACTTATGTTATGGTTTAAGCTTTTAAATTTATGTATGGATTACTAGGTTCCGTGGTCGAGTCCCTTTCAAACTACTAGGGAGTTATGTTCGTTTGTTTTAATATGTTATGCATGCATGACTAGCGTACGTCTATTATATTATATTTTATTATGTTAAACTAGTTATGACTTTTCTCACACGCTTGATGATCTATTTTTACAAATGTCTAATTAAGTAAGTGTTTGACTTAGAAATGTGGGTAAGACACGAGTTAGGCACAAGCACAATTAGACACTTAAATAATTTGATTTGTTTAAAAAAAAAAATTACTCGTGTTTTTATGATGTCATCTTCCGCTTGACCCCCTTTAAATTAAAATCTTTTGATCATTCTTGCCTAAATGTACTTTCATCAGGGTAGCGCCACCGGGCGCTACAACGGGCGTGGTATCGAGCCCGAGGTTGGGTTTTCCTCCTTGGACTCTAGGTCAAACGTTTTCTAAATACATCAACATGCATGAAAAATTATACATAGACGTTTTCATTTGTTGATAAAAAAAAAAAAAGAAGGTTAATAAAAGTGAGCCCACAGTCAACACACATCCAAATCGTCTTCAGGTAACCATTTGAGATTTTTATGACTTTATGAAAAGTTATATTAAAGAGATATTTATATTCAAAATATTATGTCTATGAGATTTATGATTATGCATATTGATGTTGAGAAATGTTTATGAAATACGATAAATGAGTATGAAAATGGGAAAGGGAATGCAAATCTCTATATGATAAACTGAAAATTAATATTTTTCTCTTTTTTTTTATCATTTAAAAATATTTATTTACTACTTTAATTTGCAAAATATTGTTCATTGATATTGCATGCATTATTTTAAATAAACCCCTGAGATTGTGCGACTAAGTCCTAACCTAGAACTAGTTGTTTAGGATGGATCGTGATGCAGCCCGCAAAGAGCGATATGAGATAGAGTATCGCGAGTGCTTCCAGAGGGGATGGGAGACTATGGGAGAGTTTGTGGTCCGGATTAGCGAAGCACGTAGGAGAGCTCGAGCTTTTGGCATGGTCGACACAGACTACGAGGCAGCTAAGCATATGCGGGATAGGGTTTATCCGTTCTATCGAGCTATAGCACGGAGGACCTTCTTTTACTTGACTATATATGATTGCGCGGAGGGACCTCAAATGAACCTTGACACTTATAAGTTGGAGTTACAGGATACAGCGAATAGGTATGATGCGAGGATTCAGGAGATATCAGATTTAGAGGCTAATGGGCACCGCTATACGGTGCGTGCGGCTGATTCGGCGATACGCCTCCAGAGGTTGGAGGAACGCATCGCGGAGGAGCGTGTTACTCAGGAGGTTTATAGTGCTCATGCTCAGGAGGCATACCAGCGAGCCGAGGCCATCAGGGCATCCCTCCAGATGGAGACCGACTCTGATGATTTAGTCAGCGGACACTCTGTTGTGGCCGCATCGCCTGAGCATACTCCGAGCCCCTATTTGCAGATTGACCAGATGCTAGCCCAGAGCGGAGATAGAGCAGGACTTGATGAGGCAGGGCCGAGTGAGCCACCTCGCGATGATATTGGACATGCCGCGAAACGCCCACGCTATGGGCGATTTGATGAGGGTCGTGATGAGAGTTGAGGATTACTTTGTGGATGTATCTTTTGTGTACCGGTAGAAAGGCATAGTAGCCTCCCGGATCGATTGTAGAAACTGTGTACTTACTCCTTTTGTTAACTTTTGGACATGTTCACTATACCGGTTGAGAGGCATGATGGACCTCCCGGTTAGGTTGTAGGGACTATATGCTACCTTTTTTTTGTTGTATATAGCGGTAGGTCAGAAGACCGACCACTACCCTAACATGCTTTTGCTTCTACTTGTGAAACCGCCTCCGAACTACATCATCGTTATGTGGATGTTAGTATATGAAATGAAGGGTTATTATGGTGAATCTAGTGTATACTTTCTCGTGTGTGCATTCGGCGTTTACATTTGGAAAGTACTTTATTTGATTGTTTACTTATCCTCACCTACATATAATTGACCTTAATGAATAAGAGACTTTACTTTTACCCTTGTAGAGCAAGTACTATGGCCTCACCGACACGAGACGTAGGCCAAGAGGAACAAACTGTCGGGCAAAATGCAGTGCTGATTTTGCAAGAGGCTTTTTCGCACAGATGCGAGATTTCATGCAAGCAACAACAGCCTGCACCAGCTCACGAACAACCAAGAACAAAATTTGAGGACAAAACCAGTGGTAGAACAATTGAGACGATTCCAACCACCCAGATTTAATGGAAGGGAAGGGCCAAGAAAGCAATCGAAGAGTGGATTGCCGACCTCGAAAGGATCTTGAACATATGGAACCGGGCGATGTGCGAGAAAGTTTCGTGTGCAAGGTTCCAATTGTCTGAGGACGCAGGACAGTGGTGGAAATCTCACGAAAGGACCATGACAACAGAGGCAAGACGTGCCCTTGGATGGGAGGAATTCAAAGAGATTGTCCTCAATCGCTACTTCCCACAAACACTGAGAGACCAAAAGGAGATAGAATTTATGAATCTCCGACAAGGGACAATCATCATCACGGAATATGAGCGCAAGTTCAATGCACTCTCCCGATATGCTCCACATCGGTGGACTGAGATGATCGTAAGGCACGAAGGTTTGAAAAAGGGGACTGCGTCCAGAAGTAGGAGGAATAGTATCAGGGTTGAGACTACCACACTTTAGGGATGTCTTCGAAAGGGCAAGGATAGTGTCAATGAGTTTGGGCTTAGAGAATGAACAACGACCTGTACCGAATCAGTTTAAGAGAAAAGGTGCACCGCAACCTAATTTCAGAGGAAATACTGTCGTCAGGAATGTCCGGCCTTCTGGGGTCATACCCCAAAGGACGATTCCACCATGCCCAACTTGCAACAAAAATCACCGTGGAGAGTGCCTCCTAGGGGACGCGCACCTGCTATTTATGCCGGGAACCAGGTCACACTGCCAACGCGCGTGTGCCCTAAGGCAATGAGTAACCAGTCTGGGAATGGGAGAAATGTTGGACCAAGACTGGCAAAGGTATCAAATCCTCGAGGGGCAAACCAGAAGGGTAAGGCCAAGTTGAATGCGATGCCAAATGTTGAATACACTGAGGAAGAAGAGTACCCAGAGGAAGAGCAGTTTGAGGAAGGTGACGGGGAAAATGAAACTGTGGCAGGTATGATATCTGTCTCAAATATGCCTGCATATGTCTTATTTGATACCGGAGCCTCACACTCTTTCGTATCTGATACCTTTAAGAATAAACTTAGGTTAGATTGCGTTAAGAATGTGAACTTAGAAGTTAGAGTGCCTTCTGGAGAAAATATTAGAATTAAAAGCTTAGCCAAGGGTGTTAGGTTAAATATTGATGGGAAAGACCTACTGGCCGATTTGCATGTGATAGGGATGAAGGGTTTTGACATCATTTTGGGAATGGACTGGTTGAATAAGCACAAAGCTGTAATTCGTTGCGTGGAACGGGAAGTAGACTTAGAAACATCAGATGGTCAACATCTCACTTTCTATGGAACTAATAAACGAGGTTGTGTGCCTATCATGTCCGCTATGAAGGCAGTTAAGCTATTGAAGAAAGGAAAGTGTCAGGCGTACTTTGTGAATATTGTAAAGGTGGAGAAAGCAAACTTGGCACCTGCTGATGTATCGATAGTGAAAGACTATCCCGATGTCTTTTCCAGAGGATCTTTTCGGAATTCCACCAGATCGATCCATAGAATTCACTATCGACATTATTCCTGGAGCTGCACCAGTGTCAAAGGCACCATATCGTATGGCACCAAAAGAACTACAAGAGTTAAAGGAACAATTAGAGGAGTTGTTGAATAAGAAGTTTATCCGACCCAGTGCCTCACCTTGGGGAGCGCCAGTTTTATTTGTGAAGAAAAAAGATGGGACAATGAGAATGTGCATTGATTACCGAGAACTCAATCGGTTGACAATAAAAAATAAATACCCGTTGCCAAGGATTGAAGATCTTTTTGATCAACTTAAGAATGCGGGTGTATTTTCCAAGATCGACCTCAGGTCTGGGTATCACCAACTCAAAGTCAGGGAAAGTGATATCCCCAAGACCGCATTTAGGACCCGATATGGTCATTATGAGTTTACTGTAATGCCATTCGGTGTCACAAATGCACCCGCAGTATTCATGGATTTGATGAACCGTGTGTTCCATGAGTACCTAGATAAATTTGTCATCGTATTCATTGATGACATTTTGGTTTACTCGAAAGATGCAGGACAACATGAGGCACACTTGAGAGCAGTTTTAGAAGTTTTGCGACGAGAGAAGTTGTACGCTAAGTTCAGCAAGTGTGAATTTTGGCTCAATAGAGTAGCCTTTCTGGGGCATGTGATTACGGCACAAGGGATAGAAGTTGATCCTGCTAAGGTCGAGGCTGTACTAAATTGGAAAGTACCAACCAATGTGAATGAAATTCGTAGTTTCCTTGGTTTAGCAGGGTACTATCGAAGATTCATTCAAAACTTTTCTCGTATTGCAAAACCTCTCACGCACCTTACAAAGAAGAGTGAGAAATTTGAGTGGACAGCCGAGTGCGAAGCTAGTTTTCAGGAATTAAAGAAAAAGCTAACAACCGCACCAGTCCTGACAGTGCCCGAAGGATTAGAAGGATTTGTGATCTACACAGATGCCTCTAAGACGGGATTGGGATGTGTTTTGATGCAACATGAGAAGGTTGTAGCTTATGCATCACGTCAACTGAAGGTGCACGAACAGAATTATCCAACACACGACTTGGAGTTAGCATTTGTCGTACATGCACTTTGAAAATTTGGAGACATTATTTGTATGGTGGGAAGTGTGAAATTTACACAGACCATAAAAGTTTGAAGTATTTCTTCACACAAAAGGAACTGAACATGCGTCAAAGAAGATGGTTGGAATTGGTAAAGGATTATGATTGCACTATCCTTTACCACCCAGGCAAAGCAAATGTGGTGGCGAGATGCACTTAGCGGGGAAAGAAGAAGGCCGGTTAGCTTTTACGCCCACTCAACAAGAATGCTTGATTGAGGAATTTGATAAGATGAGATTGACAATCGTCACCCGGGAAAGTCAACCTCAATATTAGCTACAATGATAGTTCAGCCAACTTTGAGAGAACGAATAATTGAAGCTCAGAAAAATGATCGATTCCTCCAGTTAATGAGCAATAAGGTGAAAGAGAATCTGACTAAGGACTTTGCCACAACCATAGATGGGGCATTAATGTTCAAAGATAGAATTTGTGTGCCTAAGGGGGAGGAGCTGAGGGACGATATAATGAGAGAAGCTCATAACACACCGTATACTGCACATCCCGGTGAAACAAAAATGTACCGAGACCTCAAAGGTAGCTTTTGGTGGAGGGGCATGAAACGATCCATTGCGCAATTCGTTAAGAAGTGTCTCACTTGCCAAATGACTAAGTCTGAACATCAGCGGCCAGCCGGATTATTAAAACCGTTGGAAATTCCAGAGTGGAAATGGGAACATGTGACAATGGATTTTGTGATGGGATTACCGAGAAGTCCAAAACAACATGAAGCTGTGTGGGTCATAGTCGATAGACTGACGAAAGTAGCGCGATTCATACCCATCAAAATGAATTATCCAATGGATCGATTGGCCAAATTGTACATCGATGAGGTAGTACGATTGCATGGAGTACCAGTGTCGATTGTCTCTGACCGTGATCCGCGGTTCACTTCAAAATTTTGGAGGAGTTTGCAGTTAGCTATGGGCACAAAATTGAATTTTAGTACTGCTTTCCATCCGCAAACTGATGGACAATCTGAGAGAACGAATCGAATTTTAGAAGATTTATTAAGGACATGTGTTATGGATTTTGGAGGAAGCTGGGAAGATTACTTGTCATTAGCAGAATTTGCGTATAATAATAGCTATCAGTCTACCATCGGGATGGCACCATACGAAGCACTTTATGGACGGAGATGCAGGACACCAATCCATTGGGATGAGGTCGGAGTGAGAAAAATATTGGATCCAGAACTAGTAGAAAAATCTGTGGAAGCAATCAGTAAAAACCGAGAAAGAATCAAGATCGCACAGGATCGACAAAAGTCTTATGCGGACTTACGAAGAAAGGACCTACAATTTGAAAAGGGTGAGAAAGTATTTCTAAAGGTTTCACCTATTAAAGGAATAGTCCGATTTGGTAAAAAAAGGAAAGTTAAGGCCTAGGTTTGTGGGACCGTTCGAAATCTTAGAACGGGTTGGAGATGTGGCATATAGGCTCGCCTTAACCCCAGAATTGTCTGCAATTGATGTCTTTCACATATCGATGCTTCGGAGATACGTCCCCGACCCTAGTCACCACATCAGACTTGAAGATTTAGAAGTTAACAAGGATCTGACCTACGAAGAGCGGCCCCTAAGAATCCTTGGAAGAAAAACAAAGACCTTGAGGAATAGAGACATACCATTAGTCCTAGTGCAGTGGAATAGACATGGAGAAACGGAGGCGACATGGGAGCGCGAAGGAGAAATACTAAGAAAATACCCTGAGCTATTCGAAAGTAGGTGCAAATTTCGGGGGCGAAATTTTTTTTAAAGGTGGGGAGAGTTGTAACACCCCATTTTTAGAAAACTTGCATTTCATATTTTAAGCGATTTAATTACTTTATTTATTATTAAATTTGTAAATTTTAATTCAAGCTCTTGAAGATTTATGATTTATATAATTTAAGAACTAATATTTTCAATGAAGTTTAAAGAGTTTTGCAGGGTAGCCTACTGAGGAAATCGAGCTCAATCGTGACTCACTCGATACGAGTAAACAAAAAAAATATATATATATATATATATATATATATATATAATAATAATTAAATAAAGGGATAAGTTAGATATGAAATAGTTTATAAAATACTTTACTAACAATCATATTATATAGATCAAGTGGTAATACATAAATGTATAAGTTTTATTGAGTTTATGAGGTCCAAGGTTCAATTCCTAGGTATGACTTTTAATTAGATTTTATTTTTAACTTTTGAGATTATTATATATTTGAGTGAAGAATATCACGAGACTCTACATTTCTCTCTCCAAATACTGTGCGTACATTTCTTTCTCCAGAATACTCTGCATACACTTCTCTACTCTCTTTCTAGTTTTCTCTCTCCCCCTTCTCCCACAAATAACTCTCCATTTCAACTCAAGATTGGAGATTCAAGAGTCTTCTAAGGTAAGAAAAATGCAACATTTTTTCACTCTTTTTTGCCTAAATGGGTTTTCAAATATATTGGTCATATTTTTGAAATAATTTTTTTTTTTTATCTTTTCTCTCTTATTACCTACAATGTTCTAGTGAGTATATGTGATTAGATACACATGTTAGAAGCCCAAAGATGTTCTTTGGCATTTGGTTGAATGCTATGTTTGATTATATATGTTTAGCTTATGAATATGTAAACTATGTGATCATTTGATGCTATTTAGTGGATTGCATGTTGATTATATGGTTGCATGTGAGTTTTGATGCATTTTTTTAACTAATGATAAATTATTAGGGTTTTCCATAAAGGTTGTTGATGGTCTTTTGATATTTAAAATGAGTTGGGTGCCTCAACCATGCTTCAAAATGTATAAAATTTGTTGTTGGAAATTGCTATGTTATTGCATGTGACTTTTAAGTTATTTTTCCTACTGCATGTCTCTATTTCTTTGGTTTAAGAACTCATTTGGTGATTCTTTGGTGATCAAATCAAGTTGGGTGCCCCAACTATGCTTTGTATGTATAGATTTTGTTGCTGAAATTTATTATGTAATTGCATGTTACTTTCAAAAAGTGTTCTGACCTTTTCTGATCAAATTTTCTCAAACCCCTTTACCAAACTGAAGTTCTGGAAGTCTAGAATAAGTAGTAAAAATTTCAGATTTTTTAAAGCTATTTTCGATTTAATATGATTTTTCTACCAAAGTGCTGTACTGAAGAAAAACGCCCCTGTTTTTGGCGATTATTGCAAAATTTACTGTGAGCAGAAAAATTAATATTTGAAAGTAAATTTCGACTATGTTATTCTACTATGTCTTAGCTTTCATAATAATTTTACCTTAATACATTTGGAGTTATATTCAATTTTTAATGATTTTTCTAACAAACAGTGTCTTTCTAGTAAAAACGGGCAGTTTTAGAGCTCTAGAATGATGCATGATCAAGTAGGAAATGTGAAGATTTAAAATGTGATCTTTTTACTAGTGATACTACTGGTACTTAGGATATTATATATATTTTTACTTGATTTTATTTAATTCATATTCATGTGTTACAAAATTTTATAAAAAGATGGTGCATAACCTCATTTAGGAAATTGTTTTTATCTAACTTGAAAAATTCATAAGTAACAAAATTGAGATTATTTTCATGTGAAATTTTTATGGTATGTAGCTATATGTGTTGTAAATCTACTGTATAAATTTAATAATTTTATGACATGTTTATATTTGTTTATAAATAATCTTCTACGAGCTGTCTTTTTAAAGAGTTTTACAAAAAAGGTGAGTTTGTAAATTATTTTCTTTAGTCAACTAAGTAATTGAAAGTAGAAGTATTCCATAATGAATAAATTAGTTTTGTTGTGAGCATGTTATAACTCTTTTATAATTTCTTTTACTTATATGAAGAAATTTTATAATTTCTTTTTTTATGCGTACTTAACTAGTCTTAGTAAATAGAATTTCTTTTCTTTGAAATATGTTTAAGTTTACAAGTAGGTATATGTATATATATATATATATATATATATATATATATGTATTAGATACTAATTAAAGTTAGTAAAAACACTTTAAGTGCATGGTTATAACTTAATGCTTATAAGACTAAAAGACGACTAAATGTATCGAGTGCAGTTCGAGACAGCTGGATTCCGGGAAGCTATCTTGAAACGTTCAAATACCAAGAAAGTGGGTAACCTTTAAATACCTTTTGCATTATTTAGAGTAATCTGTGTGTGTACGAGCAGGCAGATCTTCGGATTATGCTCTGTGTGAATTATAGCTAGTCGACGGACTATGCTCTGTGTGATAAAGCTAGTCGACGGACTATGCTCTGTGTGAATCAAGACAGGTCTACGGACTAAATCTGTGTGAAATGAGTTGGGTCTACGGGCCTGGCGTGTACTCGGTTGACATGCTTATTAGTCTTTTTAATGCAATTGTATATTAAATGTTATCCCACTGGGCTTCTCCTCCGGGGGAAGACTCATGATATTACTTTAAATTTTTCAGGTCCTGTTGACGATGAGGTGGACGTGTGATCGGCTGTGTAGACTCCTCTAAATAAATTTACCACAAACTAAGTTTCTGTAAGAATTGAAGCTAGTACTAGTAGGACTTATGTTATGGTTTAAGCTTTTAAATTTATGTATGGATTACTAGGTTCCGTGGTCGAGTCCCTTTCAAACTACTAGGGAGTTATGTTCGTTTGTTTTAATATGTTATGCATGCATGACTAGCGTACGTCTATTATATTATATTTTATTATGTTAAACTAGTTATGACTTTTCTCACACGCTTGATGATCTATTTTTACAAATGTCTAATTAAGTAAGTGTTTGACTTAGAAATGTGGGTAAGACACGAGTTAGGCACAAGCACAATTAGACACTTAAATAATTTGATTTGTTTAAAAAAAAAAATTACTCGTGTTTTTATGATGTCATCTTCCGCTTGACCCCCTTTAAATTAAAATCTTTTGATCATTCTTGCCTAAATGTACTTTCATCAGGGTAGCGCCACCGGGGCGCTACAGCGTGGTATCAAAGCCCGAGGTTGGGTTTTTCCTCCTTGGACTCTAGGTCAAACGTTTTCTAAATACATCGACATGCATGAAAAATTATACATAGACGTTTTCGTTTGTTGAAAAAAAAAATATAGGTTAATAAAAGTGAGCCCACGTCAACACACATCCAAATCGTCTTCAGGTAACCATTAGTGATTTTTAAGACTTTACGAAAAGTTATATTAAAAAGACATTTATATTTAAAATATTATGTCTATGAGATTTATGATGCTTGTTGATGTTGAGAAATGTTTATGAAATACGATAAATGAGTATGAAAATGGGAAAGGGAATGCAAATCTCTATATGATAAACTGAAAATTAATTTTTTTTTCTCTTTTTTTTATCATTTAAAAATATTTATTTACTACTTTAATTTGCAAAATATTGTTCATTGATATTGCATGCATTATTTTAAATAAACCCCTGAAATTGTGCGACCAAGTCCTAACCTAGAACTAGTTGTTTAGGATGGACCGTGATGCAGCCCGCAGAGAGCGATATGAGATAGAGTATCGCGAGTGCTTCCAGAGGGGATGGGAGACTATGGGAGAGTTTGTGGTCCGGATTAGCGAAGCACGTAGGAGAGCTCGAGCTTTTGGCATGGTCGACACAGACTACGAGGCAGCTAAGCATATGCGGGATAGGGTTTATCCGTTCTATCGAGCTATAGCACGGAGGACCTTCTTTTACTTGACTATATATGATTGCGCGGAGGGACCTCAAATGAACCTTGACACTTATAAGTTGGAGTTACAGGATACAGCGAATAGGTATGATGCGAGGATTCAGGAGATATCAGATTTAGAGGCTGATGGGCACCGCTATACGGTGCGTGCGGCTAATTGGGCGATACGCCTCCAGAGGTTGGAGGAACGCATCGCGGAGGAGCGTGTTACTCAGGAGGTTTATAGTGCTCATGCTCAGGAGGCATACCAGCGAGCCGAGGCCATCAGGGCATCCCTCCAGATGGAGACCGACTCTGATGATTTAGTCAGCGGACACTCTGTTGTGGCCGCATCGCCTGAGCATACTCCGAGCCCCTATTTGCAGATTGACCAGATGCTAGCCCAGAGCGGAGATAGAGCAGGACTTGATGAGGCAGGGCCGAGTGAGCCACCTTGCGATGATATTGGACATGCCGCGAAACGCCCACGCTATGGGCGATTTGATGAGGGTCGTGATGAGAGTTGAGGATTACTTTGTGGATGTATCTTTTGTGTACCGGTAGAAAGGCATAGTAGCCTCCCGGATCGATTATAGAAACTGTGTACTTACTCCTTTTGTTAACTTTTGGACATGTTCACTATACCGGTTGAGAGGCATGATGGACCTCCCGGTTAGGTTGTAGGGACTATATGCTACCTTTTTTTGTTGTATATAGCGGTAGGCTGTAGCACTGACCACTACCCTAACATGCTTTTGCTTCTACTTGTGAAACCGCCTCTGAACTTCTGTCAGTTATGTGGATGTTAGTATATGAAATGAAGGGTTATTATGGTGAATCTAGTGTATACTTTCTCGTGTGTGCATTCGACGTTTCTGTTGGAAAGTACTTTATTTGATTGTTTACTTATCCTCACCTACATATAATTGACCTTAATGAATAAGAGACTTTACTTTTACCCTTGTAGAGCAAGTACTATGGCCTCACCGACACGAGACGTAGGCCAAGAGGAACAACCTGTCGGGCAAAATGCAGGTGCTGATTTTGCAAGAGAATTTTTCGCACAGATGCGAGATTTCATGCAGCAACAACAGCCTGCACCAGCTCTGAACAACCAAGAACAAAATTTGAGGACAAAACCAGTAGTAGAACAATTCAGAAGATTCCAACCACCCAGATTTAATGGAAGGGAAGGGCCAGCAGCAATCGAAGAGTGGATTGCCGACCTCGAAAGGATCTTCGAACATATGGAACTGACTGATGTGCAGAAAGTTTCGTGTGCAAGGTTCCAACTGTCTGAGGACGCAGGACAGTGGTGGAAATCTCACGAAAGGACCATGACAACAGAGGCAAGACGTGCCCTTGGATGGGATGAATTCAAAGAGATTGTCCTCAATCGCTACTTCCCACAAGCACTGAGAGACCAAAAGGAGATAGAATTTATGAATCTCCGACAAGGGACCAATACTGTCACGGAATATGAGCGCAAGTTCAATGCACTCTCCCGATATGCTCCACATCTGGTGGACACAGATGATCGTAAGGCACGAAGGTTTGAAAGGGGACTGCGTCCAGAAGTAGGAGGAATAGTATCAGGGTTGAGACTACCACACTTTAGGGATGTCTTCGAAAGGGCAAGGATAGTGTCAATGAGTTTGGGCTTAGAGAATGAACAACGACCTGTACCGAATCAGTTTAAGAGAAAAGGTGCACCGCAACCTAATTTCAGAGGAAATACTGTCGTCAGGAATGTCCGGCCTTCTTGGGGTCATACCCCAAAGGACGATTCCACCATGCCCAACTTGCAATAAAAATCACCGTGGAGAGTGCCTCCTAGGGACGCGCACCGCTATTTATGCCGGGAACCAGGTCACCTGCCAACGCGTGCCCTAAGGCAATGAGTAACCAGTCTGGGAATGGGAGAAATGTTGGACCAAGACTGGCAAAGGTATCAAATCCTCGAGGGGCAAACCAGAAGGGTAAGGCCAAGTTGAATGCGATGCCAAATGTTGAATACACTGAGGAAGAAGAGTACCCAGAGGAAGAGCAGTTTGAGGAAGGTGACGGGGCAAATGAAAGCGTGGGGTATGATATCTGTCTCAAATATGCCCGCATATGTCTTATTTGATACGGAGCCTCACACTCTTTCGTATTCGATACCTTTAAGAATAAACTTAGGTTAGATTGCGTTAAGAATGTGAACTTAGAAGTTAGAGTGCCTTACGGAGAAAATATTAGAATTAAAAGCTTAGCCAAGGGTGTTAGGTTAAATATTGATGGGAAAGACCTACTGGCCGATTTGCATGTGATAGGGATGAAGGGTTTTGACATCATTTTGGGAATGGACTGGTTGAATAAGCACAAAGCTGTAATTCGTTGCGTGGAACGGGAAGTAGACTTAGAAACATCAGATGGTCAACATCTCACTTTCTATGGAACTAATAAACGAGGTTGTGTGCCTATCATGTCCGCTATGAAGGCAGTTAAGCTATTGAAGAAAGGAAAGTGTCAGGCGTACTTTGTGAATATTGTAAAGGTGGAGAAAGCAAACTTGGCACATGCTGATGTATCGATAGTGAAAGACTATCCCGATGTCTTTCCAGAGGATCTTTCTGGAATTCCACCAGATCGATCCATAGAATTCACTATCGACATTATTCCTGGAGCTGCACCAGTGTCAAAGGCACCATATCGTATGGCACCAAAAGAACTACAAGAGTTAAAGGAACAATTAGAGGAGTTGTTGAATAAGAAGTTTATCCGACCCAGTGCCTCACCTTGGGGAGCGCCAGTTTTATTTGTGAAGAAAAAAGATGGGACGATGAGAATGTGCATTGATTACCGAGAACTCAATCGGTTGACAATAAAAAATAAATACCCGTTGCCAAGGATTGAAGATCTTTTTGATCAACTTAAGAATGCGGGTGTATTTTCCAAGATCGACCTCAGGTCTGGGTATCACCAACTCAAAGTCAGGGAAAGTGATATCCCCAAGACCGCATTTAGGACCCGATATGGTCATTATGAGTTTACTGTAATGCCATTCGGTGTCACAAATGCACCCGCAGTATTCATGGATTTGATGAACCGTGTGTTCCATGAGTACCTAGATAAATTTGTCATCGTATTCATTGATGACATTTTGGTTTACTCGAAAGATGCAGGACAACATGAGGCACACTTGAGAGCAGTTTTAGAAGTTTTGCGACGAGAGAAGTTGTACGCTAAGTTCAGCAAGTGTGAATTTTGGCTCAATAGAGTAGCCTTTCTGGGGCATGTGATTACGGCACAAGGGATAGAAGTTGATCCTGCTAAGGTCGAGGCTGTACTAAATTGGAAAGTACCAACCAATGTGAATGAAATTCGTAGTTTCCTTGGTTTAGCAGGGTACTATCGAAGATTCATTCAAAACTTTTCTCGTATTGCAAAACCTCTCACGCACCTTACAAAGAAGAGTGAGAAATTTGAGTGGACAGCCGAGTGCGAAGCTAGTTTTCAGGAATTAAAGAAAAAGCTAACAACCGCACCAGTCCTGACAGTGCCCGAAGGATCAGAAGGATTTGTGATCTACACAGATGCCTCTAAGACGGGATTGAGATGTGTTTTGATGCAACATGGGAAGGTTGTAGCTTATGCATCACGTCAACTGAAGGTGCACGAACAGAATTATCCAACACACGACTTGGAGTTAGCCGCTGTCGTACATGCACTGAAAATTTGGAGACATTATTTGTATGGTGGGAAGTGTGAAATTTACACAGACCATAAAAGTTTGAAGTATTTCTTCACACAAAAGGAACTGAACATGCGTCAAAGAAGATGGTTGGAATTGGTAAAGGATTATGATTGCACTATCCTTTACCACCCAGGCAAAGCAAATGTGGTGGCAGATGCACTTAGCAGGAAAGAAGAAGGCCAGTTAGCTTTGCTGCCCACTCAACAAGAATGCTTGATTGAGGAATTTGATAAGATGAGATTGACAATCGTCACCCCAGGAAAGTCAACCTCAATATTAGCTACAATGATAGTTCAGCCAACTTTGAGAGAACGAATAATTGAAGCTCAGAAAAATGATCGATTCCTCCAGTTAATGAGCAATAAGGTGAAAGAGAATCTGACTAAGGACTTTGCCACAACCATAGATGGGGCATTAATGTTCAAAGATAGAATTTGTGTGCCTAAGGGGGAGGAGCTGAGGGACGATATAATGAGAGAAGCTCATAACACACCGTATACTGCACATCCCGGTGAAACAAAAATGTACCGAGACCTCAAAGGTAGCTTTTGGTGGAGGGGCATGAAACGATCCATTGCGCAATTCGTTAAGAAGTGTCTCACTTGCCAAATGACTAAGTCTGAACATCAGCGGCCAGCCGGATTATTAAAACCGTTGGAAATTCCAGAGTGGAAATGGGAACATGTGACAATGGATTTTGTGATGGGATTACCGAGAAGTCCAAAACAACATGAAGCTGTGTGGGTCATAGTCGATAGATCGATTTAAAGTAGCGCGATTCATACCCATCAAAATGAATTATCCAATGGATCGATTGGCCAAATTGTACATCGATGAGGTAGTACGATTGCATGGAGTACCAGTGTCGATTGTCTCTGACCGTGATCCGCGGTTCACTTCAAAATTTTGGAGGAGTTTGCAGTTAGCTATGGGCACAAAATTGAATTTTTAAGATCGCTTTCCATCCCAAACCGATGGACAATCGAGAGAGAACGAATCGAATTTTAGAAGATTTATTAAGGACATGTGTTATGGATTTTGGAGGAAGCTGGGAAGATTACTTGTCATTAGCAGAATTTGCGTATAATAATAGCTATCAGTCTACCATCGGGATGGCACCATACGAAGCACTTTATGGACGGAGATGCAGGACACCAATCCATTGGGATGAGGTCGGAGTGAGAAAAATATTGGATCCAGAACTAGTAGAAAAATCTGTGGAAGCAATCAGTAAAAACCGAGAAAGAATCAAGATCGCACAGGATCGACAAAAGTCTTATGCGGACTTACGAAGAAAGGACCTACAATTTGAAAAGGGTGAGAAAGTATTTCTAAAGGTTTCACCTATTAAAGGAATAGTCCGATTTGGTAAAAAAAGGAAAGTTAAGGCCTAGGTTTGTGGGACCGTTCGAAATCTTAGAACGGGTTGGAGATGTGGCATATAGGCTCGCCTTAACCCCAGAATTGTCTGCAATTCATGATGTCTTTCACATATCGATGCTTCGGAGATACGTCCCCGACCCTAGTCACCACATCAGACTTGAAGATTTAGAAGTTAACAAGGATCTGACCTACGAAGAGCGGCCCCTAAGAATCCTTGGAAGAAAAACAAAGACCTTGAGGAATAGAGACATACCATTAGTCCTATTTTTAGAAATGGGAGCGCGAGGGAGAAATACTAAGCAAATACCCTGAGCTATTCGAAAGTAGGTGCAAATTTCGGGGGCGAAATTTTTTTTAAAGGTGGGGAGAGTTGTAACACCCCATTTTTAGAAAACTTGCATTTCATATTTTAAGCGATTTAATTACTTTATTTATTATTAAATTTGTAAATTTTAATTCAAGCTCTTGAAGATTTATGATTTATATAATTTAAGAACTAATATTTTCAATGAAGTTTAAAGAGTTTTGCAGGGTAGCCTACTGAGGAAATTGAGCTCAATCGTGACTCACTCGATACGAGTAAGCAAAAAAAAAAAAAAAAAAAATATATATATATATATATATAATAATTAAATAAAGGGATAAGTTAGATATGAAATAGTTTATAAAATACTTTACTAACAATCATATTATATAGATCAAGTGGTAATACATAAATGTATAAGTTTTATTGAGTTTATGAGGTCCAAGGTTCAATTCCTAGGTATGACTTTTAATTAGATTTTATTTTTAACTTTTGAGATTATTATATATTTGAGTGAAGAATATCAACAGACTCTACATTTCTCTCTCCAAATACTGTGCGTACATTTCTTTCTCCAGAATACTCTGCATACACTTCTCTACTCTCTTTCTAGTTTTCTCTCTCCCCCTTCTCCCACAAATAACTCTCCATTTCAACTCAAGATTGGAGATTCAAGAGTCTTCTAAGGTAAGAAAAATGCAACATTTTTTCACTCTTTTGCCTAAATGGGTTTTCAAATATATTGGTCATATTTTTGAAATAATTTTTTTTTTTTTATCTTTTTCTCTCTTATTACCTACAATGTTCTAGTGAGTATATGTGATTAGATACACATGTTAGAAGCCCAAAGATGTTCTTTGGCATTTGGTTGAATGCTATGTTTGATTATATATGTTTAGCTTATGAATATGTAAACTATGTGATCATTTGATGCTATTTAGTGGATTGCATGTTGATTATATGGTTGCATGTGAGTTTTGATGCATTTTTTTAACTAATGATAAATTATTAGG
This sequence comes from Paraleonurus japonicus, assembly GCA_030762865.1. Classification (NCBI taxonomy): domain Eukaryota; kingdom Viridiplantae; phylum Streptophyta; class Magnoliopsida; order Lamiales; family Lamiaceae; genus Paraleonurus; species Paraleonurus japonicus. Next base: position 23,504,963 of record CM061057.1, on the reverse strand, counting down.
GTTTTCCATAAAGGTTGTTGATGGTCTTTTGATATTTAAAATGAGTTGGGTGCCTCAACCATGCTTCAAAATGTATAAAATTTGTTGTTGGAAATTGCTATGTTATTGCATGTGACTTTAAGTTATTTTTCCTACTGCATGTCTCTATTTCTTTGGTTTAAGAACTCATTTGGTGATTCTTTGGTGATCAAATCAAGTTGGGTGCCCCAACTATGCTTTGTATGTATAGATTTTGTTGCTGAAATTTATTATGTAATTGCATGTTACTTTCAAAAAGTGTTCTGACCTTTTCTTATCAAATTTTCTCAAACCCCTTTACCAAACTGAAGTTCTGGAAGTCTAGAATAAGTAGTAAAAATTTCAGATTTTTTAAAGCTATTTTCGATTTAATATGATTTTTCTACCAAAGTGCTGTACTGAAGAAAAACGCCCCTGTTTTTGGCGATTATTGCAAAATTTACTGTGAGCAGAAAAATTAATATTTGAAAGTAAATTTCGACTATGTTATTCTACTATGTCTTAGCTTTCATAATAATTTTACCTTAATACATTTGGAGTTATATTCAATTTTTAATGATTTTTCTAACAAACAGTGTCTTTCTAGTAAAAACGGGCAGTTTTAGAGCTCTAGAATGATGCATGATCAAGTAGGAAATGTGAAGATTTAAAATGTGATCTTTTTACTAGTGATACTACTGGTACTTAGGATATTATATATATTTTTACTTGATTTTATTTAATTCATATTCATGTGTTACAAAATTTTATAAAAAGATGGTGCATAACCTCATTTAGGAAATTGTTTTTATCTAACTTGAAAAATTCATAAGTAACAAAATTGAGATTATTTTCATGTGAAATTTTTATGGTATGTAGCTATATGTGTTGTAAATCTACTGTATAAATTTAATAATTTTATGACATGTTTATATTTGTTTATAAATAATCTTCTACGAGCTGTCTTTTTAAAGAGTTTTACAAAAAAGGTGAGTTTGTAAATTATTTTCTTTAGTCAACTAAGTAATTGAAAGTAGAAGTATTCCATAATGAATAAATTAGTTTTGTTGTGAGCATGTTATAACTCTTTTATAATTTCTTTTACTTATATGAAGAAATTTTATAATTTCTTTTTATGCGTACTTAACTAGTCTTAGTAAATAGAATTTCTTTTCTTTGAAATATGTTTAAGTTTACAAGTAGGTATATGTTATATATATATATATATATATATATATATATATATATATATATATATGTATTAGATACTAATTAAAGTTAGTAAAAACACTTTAAGTGCATGGTTATAACTTAATGCTTATAAGACTAAAAGACGACTAAATGTATCGAGTGCGATTCGAGACATTTGGATTAGGGAAGCTATCTTGAAACGTTCAAATACCAAGAAAGTGGGTAACCTTTAAATACCTTTTGCATTATTTAGAGTAATGTGTGTGTACGAGCAGGCAGATCTTCGGATTATGCTCTGTGTGAATTATAGCTAGTCGACGGACTATGCTCTGTGTGATAAAGCTAGTCGACGGACTATGCTCTGTGTGAATCAAGACAGGTCTACGGACTAAATCTGTGTGAAATGAGTTGGGTCTACGGGCCTGGCGTGTACTCGGTTGACATGCTTATTAGTCTTTTTAATGCAATTGTATATTAAATGTTATCCCACTGGGCTTCTCCTCCGGGGGAAGACTCATGATATTACTTTAAATTTTTCAGGTCCTGTTGACGATGAGGTGGACGTGTGATCGGCTGTGTAGACTCCTCTAAATAAATTTACCACAAACTAAGTTTCTGTAAGAATTGAAGCTAGTACTAGTAGGACTTATGTTATGGTTTAAGCTTTTAAATTTATGTATGGATTACTAGGTTCCGTGGTCGAGTCCCTTTCAAACTACTAGGGAGTTATGTTCGTTTGTTTTAATATGTTATGCATGCATGACTAGCGTACGTCTATTATATTATATTTTATTATGTTAAACTAGTTATGACTTTTCTCACACGCTTGATGATCTATTTTTACAAATGTCTAATTAAGTAAGTGTTTGACTTAGAAATGTGGGTAAGACACGAGTTAGGCACAAGCACAATTAGACACTTAAATAATTTGATTTGTTTAAAAAAAAAATTACTCGTGTTTTTATGATGTCATCTTCCGCTTGACCCCCTTTAAATTAAAATCTTTTGATCATTCTTGCCTAAATGTACTTTCATCAGGGTAGCGCCACCGGGGCGCTACACCAAGATTGCTGGATCATGAAGCCAAAAGGAAATTTTTGATAAAAAAATGTCATTCTTTGGAGAGATGCTCGGTTGGGAATTGCAGATGATTTGAATTTGTTAATCGAAGAGAAGGGTCGGAATGTATTCTCTGATTTGGAGTATGGATTGCGTAGCAAAGCTGGAGTGCTTCTAAGAGTTTTGATTAAAGCATTTCATCAAACACGTAGTTGGCGTTGGTGAAATATTACTTGCGTCTAACAACATGTAACAACAAGTATGGGAAAATCTTAATTTGGATGTTAAGTGTATTATATGATAGAATCTATTTAGTACTAATTCTGAATAAACGACATAAAACATGGATGAAGTTTGAAAAGAACATACTTATGTACTCCTCGACTTGAAGAACCAATCATTTCGCTAGTTGTGGTATTAACCTACAATTTGTAAAAAAAATATAATCAACACATGGCGGTTGAAATATAAATCATGGGCAACACAACTTGAGAAATGACAATACATTTTGAATTGAATATCTTCCTGTAAAGAAGTAATTGGAGGTCACTAACTAATTAATATTAAACCACGAGAGGTAATGAACAAATGAAAAATGTATTAACACAAAATATAATGCGATTAATGTATAAAAAAGATGAGTTTGCTTTCTTTTGCTAAATAAATCCAAAATGCGTCTAAGATCGAAAAAAAAATCATTTTTAAATTATTTAATAATAACAAATTTGGGGAAATGAATTTTGGTTCAAGATAAAAAAAAAAAAAAAAAATTCAGACAAACCAGTTTAGTAAACAAAGAATAACAAACTAAACTCCAATTGAACACAAGATTTCACAAACAAACACATTCATAGGCTAGTCTGTAGGTGAGGGGTTACATTTTTTTTAGGAAAAAATTCATTTTTAGTACCCAAAGTTTACCTTTTTCCAAATTTGGTACCCCACCTTTAGGCACTCTCAAAATTGGTCATCAAAGTTCATTTTTTGTCTCAAAATTGGTTCTGCCGTTAGTTGATCGTCATTGACTAACGGAAACACCTGTTTTAGGCGCGAATTCATCTAGGGTTATAAGTATTGCCCCCAAATTCGACAGCTCACTTCCCTCTTCTCGTAACCCTAATTTTTTTAATTTTTGGCTCTTGTGTAGCTTAATATTTTTCATTAAATGTAATGTATTTTATTTTGTGAAATTTATGTGGAATTAATCTACATCGTTGTCTTTTTAATGAATTTAGATTTTTCACGAAACAAAGTGAACATTAAATATGTGTAGATTAATTCCACATACATTTCATGAGATATCTAAATTCATTAAAAAAGACATTGTAGATTAATTCCACATACATTTCACAAAATAAAATACATTACATTTAATGAAAAAAATACATTTTTTTTATCGGTAATGAAAAAAATATTAAGCTATACAAGGGCCAAAAAATTAAAAAAATTAGGGTCCTGATAAAAGAGGGAAGTGAACTGTCGAATTTGGGGTCAATACTTATAACACTAGATGAATTCGCGCCTAAAACAAGTGCTTCCGTTAGTCAATGACGGTCAACTGACGGCAGGACCAATTTTGAGACAAAAAATGAACTTTGGTGACCAATTTTGAGAGTGCCTAAAGGTGGGGTACCAAATCTGGAGAAAGATAAACTTTGGGTACCAAAAATGAATTTTTCCCTTTTTTTATCCATAGGCCAAAAAAAAAAAAAAAAAACTTTCAAAAATCTTAATACTAAAACATTAGAGAGCACATAAGCTGAGATCCAGCTTTTCTAGTCAAACTATATAACCCAGCAAACTGGAGACCTACAAGAGGTCAGAATAAAGGTTCACATAACCCCTATTAAATATCAGGCAGAATGAAGAAAGCATACCAACTTCATTCAAAAAACTCAAAAGGAGTTGAACAAATCAGGCCTTGGGAGGGTCACCCAAGGTGAAAATCAATTAATCCAATAAATCTTGGACACTTGGAAAAAAAACTTCTGAGATTGGAAATAAAAAACGAAGAGATAATATGTAATGATAACCAATACTACAGTTCACAACAATGAATACTCTCTAAAAAAAAGGTACAACCATGCACAACTTCTGAGTATAATTATCACTACAAAATAAAATAAAAATGTAATCAATCAATCAAAATATATATCTTAATTTAAATCAAAGCAATTCAAACAGTACAGTCCTTCTAAATCATATCACAGCTTATCCATCTCGTCATGTAATGCGAATGAGCCCGAATGTATTACGAATTTACGGTACAATATTGCATAAGAAAATGACTAAAAAAATATACCGCCAAACTTTGATACGTCTTACTTCTAATTATGATATGTTTACTTCCTTGGTAAGGGATTAAATATGATTGAATTATAATTGGGATTGACACACTTTGTCTGACAAGGTCTTATGTGAATAAATTTCACCATAAATTTTAATAATATTAATTGTTTCATTAAAAAATACTACTAATTATATGATATTAATTTTGAATTATATTAGTTGTTAAAAGATATTTTTCATTAAAGAAGGATATTAATTGTTTAGCAGTTGAGCATAACAATAATGATAGTTGTGCATGATAGTGATAGTGTTTTTACATGACCCATGATAGCCTAATGCATGGCCGTGATAGCCTTAGTACAAGACAACAATAGTAGTTGTACATGAGAATAATAGGGCAACCCGAATTCATCATGAACCCGGTGCACATAAGTTATTACCTTTACTATAAGATACTAATTGGAAATCAATTTCACAATAAACTAACTCAATTGGTTTAAAAGATCTCTTATTTACGTTGTAGGAAAATTTTGGGACTAAGATGCAATAAATATTGAAATTATTGAGGAATCTATGCTTCTTCCCTTTCTCCCCATGGCTATTTCTTCTCTCACTCCCCATCGTTGTTTCTTCTTTCTCTCGCAAAACAAACTATCATTTAGCGAAATAGTCAATGTAGACAGGAGCTCCAAACACAAGTAAAGAGAATAAAAATCATGTATAAAAAAATATTGCATATAAAAAATTGGAAAAAAAAAAAAAAGAAAAAGAACAAATAAAGCCAATTCAACATATATAAGAAATAGCAAGTTAATAAAGAGAAAGAATGACCCCAGAGAAAAAAAAAAGACACTACATGAAATGTACAGTATGAAATATGTAAGCATGTATTTTC